>PYAF01004425.1:429112-466109 GCA_007407185.1 Glycine tomentella | reverse complement strand
AAAAAGTAAAAAAATTAAAAATTGTACATAAATTTATGACTTCTAAGTCGTAAAAAAAAACAAAAAAATTAGTCGTTTTTAGACTTACTACTATTAAGAAAAAAAAAAAGTTAAAAGTAGTAAAGACAAGTACGATTTCAATAAAAAAATCCAAAAATAATAAAATCAAACATATATTACTATCATTTATTCATTTATTACAACTTAAGTATTTATGAAAATATAACATTATAAAATGCGATCATTAGCATATAGACAATGTAAAAGCTTAGTCCAAAATATTATGATCCTCATCAAATCTTACCTAAGTTTACAATAATTTAGCATTTAAGTTGAACTTGGATTCAGTGACTTTGGATGTGATGACTTTTTTTTTTTTATTCGGATGTGATGACTTTTTTTTATTTTCTTTCATGCTGGAATAGATTCATCTAATTGTCTAGATTTTCTTATTTGTTTTAAAAAACATTTTTAATTTAATTATTAATTTACTTTTTATATTTAAAATTATAAAAATATTACTAAGCATGTAGATTAACTTATTCACATTTATTTTACTTTAATCAATAGTCTCATATTTTGTTCAGATTTTCATATGTTGTAAAAAAGAAAATCACAGTGCAACATTGTTAAAAAAAAAAAGTACATATACTGTTAAAAAAAAAATGAAGGAAATTCACATGACCAAATTTGAATATGCTATCTTATAAGTTGGATTTTATGGGACACCTAACGTGACATATTCAATCATTTTTTCTTTTTTTATTTCAATTATATAATTTTGGGATTCCTAATTAATTTTTGGAATATCCTATAAAAGAAACGCTAAAAAAAAATAAAATAACTTTCAACACACTACCATATCACTTTTTAAAACATTATCAAATTCAGAAACTTATTATCAATATGATTTTTAAAGTGATTATTTTAAAATTAAATAAATTTGCCACATATAATAGTTAGTTATTGAATATCAAAGACAACCTATAAAACATTTACATTTTGAAGACATATATTATTTATTTTTAAAATTTTATATGATAAAATAATGTTAAAAATTAAAATATATAATTAAGTAATTTTAATAAAACAGGTATAATATGTAACTGAAAGTTGGCCATAAAATAGGGGTAACAAAAATGAGGATATTAAGTTGAATGTGTGTATATACAAAGATTAGGGAGCATAGGTGGTTTGGGCACTAGATGACCACTGGATGATCCAAAAATAAAAAGAGTTTGTTAGAAAGAACTCGACACAAATAGAGGTAGAGGTTAGGCATGGCAACAGGATGGGTATTGCATTCCCCGTCCCCGCCCCGACTCAAAAATCGCTCTCTGTTCCGCCCCCGATCCCCGTCGGGTTTTAAAATCCATCCCAACATATACCTCCGCTATTTGATTAAAATAAAAAAATAATATAGTTTTTTTATTGAAAATGAGACGAAAACTGAGTAACAAAAAAAAATAACAAACCCACATTTAAAATATGAGATTATAATTTAAAAATTACAAAACAAAATCAATCAATTCAATTAAAAAAATTAAAAAATAATATATTTTTTTATTTTTTAATATTATTTATTACGGGGCGGGGGCGAAGACGGGTGGGTATTAGTAATCCCATACCCGCCCCACCCTCGCTTTTGGCTATAGGGGAAAACCCGAATCCAATAAATTCTATTTTTTCCGTTAAAATTGGGACGGATTCAGCCGGATACCCACGAGTTCGGGTACTGCTGTCATGCCTAGCAGAGATGGATCAAAACTTATATGGGAAAAACAGTTAAACAAGACCTAATGGAGTAAAATATAGATTGGTGGACGGTATGTCTTATGACGGAGACCCATTAGAAGTTCTATATTTTAGTCGTAGTTTTCCCTTGTTTTAGTTATTTTTCTTTTCTTTTCTCCTTTCTTCCTTTCACTTTTTTTTATTTATTTTAGTTTATTTTTTTTATCTCTTTTGTCTTAATTTCACTTTTTTTTTTCTCATCTCTCTTACTCTTATTTTATCTCTGATTTATTATTGGGTTCATCTACTATCGACTCCAATTAACTTGAATTAAAAGTATTGTTGATGTTGATATTGAATTATGTAATTCAATAAATGTTAAATAAAGAACTTCTATAAATATTAATCTTAATAGAAAGAACTGATGTAATATAAAATGGAAATCATTGTTTTCCTTATTGTCCCCATTTTACATTTTCTGAAGGAAACAAAAGTGTTGTTGTTCATCTTCTACTGAACTTGGAACCGTGTCTCTCTTCTATTATATATTCCATCCAGACTTAGTAAATGTTAATTACTTATAATATTATTTATTTAATTATAACTCTATTATTAATTATTATTTTTTAATTCATGATATCGACTTCAATAAAAAATATTTTAGGAATAATTTTATTTTTTACTTGAAATTAATAAAATTAAATGATATCTGACTTTTTATTGTGTAAAATATATAATTAATTTTGCTTATATATTTAGTTACAAAGAGAGTATATATGGTAAAAGTAAATTGACCCACCAGATTTGGTTGGAGACCGTTACTAGCTAGGCAAACAGATAATTAAAGAGAAATGATTATACCATTATGAAATATTGATTACAAACAAAACCGAAATAAAAAGAGTACATTAAGTGTATATAGAAGTATAACTTTAAAACTAAAAGGCTGAACAATATCAATGCAATCATATTCTTTAATTCAATTGCAAGCTTTGTTAGTCAGAATTACATTGTAGCTGTTTATTTGGTTTGTAGAAAGAAGGCATAATGCTGTAGCGGGGTAGGACCTTAGGAGCCTTACTTAGACCATAAAGGTGTATAAAATGTCACATAAGCCATTTTCGTGGAATCTGCACAGAAGCTTGTGCTAGCAGTCTCCTTTTTTCACTTTATGCAACGGGAGAGAGGTATATGTTGTTATCAAATGCAGAGCTTAAAGACTCCTGAAAAGTAGCATGGAGCCATGAAGTATCTTTGCTTTAGCATTATATATCCGTTAAGAAACAAGTCCATGACTAGCTTCACAACATTCATTAGGTTTCAATATACAGCCTTACCTATTAGCAAGAAAAAAAAAATCTGTTTCATTTTTTCTCCTCAAATCTTAGTTGCTGCTTTTACATGTTTGGTTTCCCATCAAAAGATCTACGTTTAGTATATAAATCACATTAAAAACAATACAAAGGTAACTGTTAGTTACACTGAAAATCCACATTCAACAATACCATATGTGTTTCTAAACACTATAAACGGTGGTACGTGTTTGGTGAGAATTATACTTCCAAATTAATAAAAAAAATCTACCATGTCATCGATAGCTGGATGCTGCTTTTCTCAAGCAAATTCATTAGGCAGATTGCTTCTCGTCCTATCCTATGCTAAAGTAATGAAAACATTATTTCTAATTCTATTATGATTATGATACATTGACAATAAAATGTTTATTGAATATCAAAACGAGACAATAAAATATTGTCTCTTTTGATTTTGGGGTGTATTTTTGAGATGTGTATATACCAAAAAAATAAAACGTAAGTGAGAGATAGGAATAATTATATACAATATCAATTTCTTTAATATTCAAAATAATGAAACTATGCATCAACAAGTATATTGCATTCATAATACTCCCTCTAAACTCATAATACTCCCTCTAAACTCATGTATGAGTAAAAATAATTAATTTCATATTAATTAAGAAAAATAGTTGATATTATTTAATTTTTGTAATCTCAAGTAAAAAATAAGATTATTTATAAAATATTCTTCGTTGAAATTTACTATTTTAAATAAACAGAATTAATTGAAAATAGAATTAGAATTAAATAAAAGATATTTATTTAAATATTATCGAAATAGAAACATTTTTTTAGTGCAACAAAATCAAATAAATAAAAAATTCATTATATATTCAACACATATACCTAAAAAAATGTATTTATAGAAATAATAACATTAAATAGGACAAAATTAATTAAATTTATTTATATTTAAGTTGAATATATAAGATTATTTTATATATATACATATATATATATATATATATATATATATGAGTGTAAAGGGATTAGCTAAATTCTAAAGGTAAAACAATTAGACAATAAGAATTTTTAGATATAGCCTTTTACGAGCATCCACATGTGGTATTATTTAGATCTCCTTAGAAAAATGAATTAACTTGAAATTAAGTACATATATTGTGGAAAACAACAATTAAATGACAAAAAACAAAAAGAGGTTAGCGGAAGTCACATTATTTTCATAATGTAGATTAATTGTAACTTTATATCTAATTTGTTATTGGAAACAGAGTCATTATTTGGATGGACCAACATTTCAAATGGTCCAAAATGAATCACAGCTTTAAGTCATTAGATTAATCTTTTTTGAAAGGTCACATTTACATCCTCTTCCACAAATCTCTCCTTGGCAACCCCTGCTTCCAACCACCTTATGCTGTCCCCGAAAATTGTCTCCGGCGGTGGCAGGTTCATAAACTGCAATCCTAGCCACACCAAATCTTAACCCTCATTCTCCCTCTTTCTCCACCATTTCCGGCGACCACATCACTATTCCCCTTCTGTCACCTTCGAGTAAGGTATACGAGGAGACCCTCTTCAACATCGTTCTTGTAAACAGGATGTTGTCACTTGAGAACAATATTATATGTTTGTGAAGTTAGCAAAACTTGTAGAGAATTCATTTAAAATTTTGAAAATAATATATGAATCGTATAAGTTATTTTTAATTTATTTTAAAAATTTAATAATTAAGTTTATGAAACAGAGTGGAAAAAAGGCAATACTAAAGAAATTCAATTCCAATGACAGTTCTCTTCCTTTCAATGAAAGAAACACGGAATAACACGCCTGGAAAAAAATAATACTTTTATCCAATAAGTCACGCTGTTAAACATATTAAGAAATACATATTTAAAGCAACATAGCTAGTAAACATACCAGTCTGCTATAAGTAATTATAAATTTACTATTATGAATGTGACAGTAATCTTATTCTTAAGATGGTTATAAACTGCTACATTTTACCTTTTCCAAGTTTGGAAGGCCCTCATTAGATGATGTCGCTAAATCTTAATACCTTGTCTTTTTTCAATTTTCTTCCGCTAACAATGGCCCTAACATTGCAACAATGACAACGAAGTTATTGACACGTGGAGACAATATTAAAGAGTTTCTTTAGATGATTTAACCTCTAAATGTTATATGGTGGCGTGCCATGTGGACCACCATTTCATTATTTGTTTAGGTAGTTTAGTAAGACAAAGCCTATACGCGCGGCTATATGCACAGTGATTCTTAAACATGTACAGTCAAATGACCCCTCCAAAAAGCATGCATAATAATAAAAATAGGTCCCAAGCAGAGAAAAAATAAAGGGGGAAAAAAGTGACAATTCACTGAAAAAGTTGCGGATGGATAGGGCAGCGAAGCGATTAGCGAATGGTTAGTGTACACCTCTGATGTCTTATTCTCACATGTCATGATCATGGATTCATCATCTTGGATTTTGGACTTTAGATTGGTCTCCTTGTGAGTAATGCTTGTCATTCTCTTTGAAATGGACACACAAATTAAGAGACTAATAACTTCTAATACACCACGCCACCCTCTTCTACTGGCCTACGTCAAAACAAAACATTCATTTTTGCTGCTGTAGAGAAGTTGGCATTAATTTTGCAACAAGAGTCGATTAGGTTTGAATTAAATTCTCCCAAGCAAAATGCTGCACTTAGAATTGGCCTAAAACTCACATATTGAAAAAAAAACAATTAAGTATCGTTAGCACATTATTAAAGAATACGAAAGATACTCCAATTATTATTGAAAAAAGAGATTAATTTTTTTTCATGTGGTGGTAAATTTGGCCAGATTCACGAGTTGACTTGAATTCGTGTGATGAAACTTAGGATTGAAACTTTAAAATTTAAGTCCAAATTAAACATTAACCTTTTTAGTTTTAACCCAATTTAATTATAGTTTAATCTGGGCATAGCACACAAAAACAATCAAAATCCACAAAAAAAAAGACTTTTTACTAGGTTTGAATTTCATTTTAGACATTCAAATTGAATTGGGTTATTTTATTAATCCACTTTAGCACACAACTCGTATGAAATAACTCATTTTCTCACATTTATTGTAACCAATTATAAATCAGATAAGTATAACTTTTAAAATGATTAATGTAAAAACCTACAAATTTACAATATGTTTAGAATAATATTAACACACCACATCAATTATAAAAGTCGGTTTAACAAGTTCAATTGATACAAAAGCTATTTCTTATTGCTTCTTAATATGTGTTTGAATGAATGTTAACAAAATGAATTTTAAATGAAATTAATTTTATAACATTAATTTTAAAAAAATTATGTAATTTATATTTATTTTTTTATTATAAAACAAATTAGGAGTAAAACTCAATATATATTTTTTATCCAATACAAAATTTATTCAAAATTACTTTAATTCATAATTAATTTTAGACCTAAAATTAATATTGATCTGTTGTCGAATGTGTTTTATCTAAAATAAATTTTACACTCAAAATCAGTAAAATCAAAATACACACTTATAAACATGGAGAAAAAAAATGAGAATTCATGCTGCAAATTTGATTCCAAACTACCTACCACTTGACAATATGTGATTAAATCACATTGCAAAAAGTCATACACTATTTACTGAAAACGTTATCAGCGTATCTATCCTATTTTCAAATGTAATCTTATTATACATTGATTCTTGAATTAATATACTAATTAACAAAGCTAAAATATCTCCCTAAAAAAAACAAAGCTAAAATATCGGTATATTAAGTTAGACTTTTACCTAAAAAAAGAGTTTAGACTTAGAGGTTGTTCTGGACTTGGGTCATCTTAGGAAGTGAATCTGAGAAGAATAAAAAAACTTGGAAAGAAATTTAGATAGGACTCAAGAGTTGAATTATTAATTTAGTACCAGATTGGAAAGGTTTGAGGTGGAAAGCATCGGCTGCCACACTGAACAAACATAAATAGACAATAATAATTCTTACATTATTATACATTACATACACATACATTTGTTTCTCTCTCATTCATCTCCAGTTGAGTTCTCCCTAACCATTTCCAACAACCATCTCTTTCTTTTCCTTTTCTCTCATATGACATGATTCATCTCCGAAGGCACAGTAATGATGGTCACGTCTCACCTTCCGAGACCCTTTACTTGAAGGAAACTCTACTCCACCAAAATCTTGCTTATTCTTGGTGAAGAATAACAATAAGAAAAATACCAATAACAACAACAATAATAATAAATATATTATTGTTGTTAATATTGTTATTAAAAATATGACGGAAGTGCTTCAGTTGCCTTCATCCTCAAGCTGTTCGCGTCGGCCATGTGGTGGTCTCACACCCAATGATGGGTCGCACCCAATTTCCCTTATTAACGCTCCTCCCACTGTGGAAGAACAAAGGGTGGAAATTGAAGAAGAAGAAGAAGAAGAAGAGAAAGAAAGGGAAAGGGAGAGGGATCAGCTTTCTATTTTGACCCTTTTGATTGCTACGTTCAGGAAATCTTTGATTGGGTGCAGCACCACTACAACTTCTTCTTCTTCTTCCATGGAGATTGGGTGGCCTAACAATGTGAGACACGTGGCACATGTCACCTTCGATCGCTTCCATGGCTTTCTCGGTTTGCCTGTTGAGTTCGAACCCGAAGTTCCCAGGAGACCTCCCAGCGCTAGGTTTGTTCTTAAGGAATCTCGGGGTTTCTTCAAAATTTCATCTTTCTTTGAATTTTGTTGCCATTGGAATCGTGCTTTTTATTTTTATTTTTATGAGGTTTGGTTCTGAAAAGGGTGTTTTCTTGGAAATCTGTGTTAACGTTTCCATTTTTTCCCCTGTGTAGAGTTTAATTGATTGAACTTCTGTTATATATAATTTTGAAATTCATATCTGATGCTTAACTAATGGCATGGAATTTTGTTACTTCTGTTTCCTAATTGAGATTTTAAGTTAATAGTTTGTGCTTAAATTGATTCTATTTCTATGATTCTAGTTTCTGCTACCGTGATTTGTTTTTCTACTCTTGCTCTATAAAAGCCTGGAGTTTAGTTGAACGATAGATACAATTGAAGGCTCGCTACAACATATAATTCTAATTTTTCAGTGAATGGAGTAGCTTTCAACTGGCTTGTCATGTTATCCATCTACAAACTGTAGTTAATACTTAATTCATAATGATAAGGTGCTGCTTGTCTGTCTTGCAAAATTAGTCTTCTGAAGTGGTTTGGTTCATCGTAACAAAATATGAGAAAAATGAGAGGCAGGGAAAGATCATTGATCTAGGTGCTTTCTTCATATTATGTGTCCAGTGGATGCATACTGAATTGTATTATCCTCTTGAATGTTGATATATTTTCATTTACTATTCGCAGTGCAAATGTTTTTGGAGTTTCAACAGAATCTATGCAGCTTTCTTTTGATGCCAGAGGGAATAGTGTACCTACAATACTGTTGTTAATGCAAAGACATTTGTATGCACAAGGAGGTCTGCAGGTATTTATCCTAGCTCCTATGTCCTTCCTTGCCTTGTTGGTGAGAATCTAAAGGTGTTTTGAATTATTAATATGCTTCTTGAACAGATAATGTGAGTTAGTGGATAAACAATTTTTACATTATTTTACCATGTTTGCTTCTGATTTTACCAGAAACCTTGTGTATGATTGATTGTTTAATTTAAATTAGGCTTGAATCTTTAAATTGAAACTTGAAACTTAAATGTATACATCCAGGCTGAAGGAATCTTCAGAATTAATGCTGAAAATGGTCAAGAGGAGTTTGTGAGGGAACAATTAAACAGAGGTGTAGTACCAGATGGCATTGATGTGCACTGCTTGGCAGGTCTCATAAAGGTATTACTATTTTTTCCTATTCAAAATCACTCTTCCTTTCCTTTCCCTATATATTTTGAGATTTATTTGGTCTTGGATTGTCGGATTTTGGTCTGGTCTCTTATTTGAAAGTTGTCTAGGTGAGTTTAATAAAAACACTAATGTTAATTGTTTTCCTTTTTTTAACCATGGGGCTGAGTGGTGGATGCATTAAAGAGGCCACTAAGGCACTACCTCATTATGGCAACTATATTAAAGAGATTATTTCATTAATTTTTATGTGTTTCTGTTCCTTCATAGGCTTGGTTTAGAGAACTACCAACTGGAGTATTGGACCCTCTTTCGCCAGAGCAGGTGATGCAATCCCAGTCAGAAGAAGAATGTGCTCAGCTTGTGAGGCTTCTTCCGCCAACAGAAGCTGCTTTGCTAGATTGGGCAATAAACTTAATGGCAGATGTTGCTCAAATGGAAAACTTGAACAAGATGAATGCACGTAATATTGCAATGGTTTTTGCTCCAAACATGACTCAAGTAAGACTAAATCATTTTCTGTTGTAAATGTAGTATACCGTTCTGCTCTTAGTCCCAATTTTTGTTATTGAGTTCATACAAGTCAAACTCATCTAATTGGATATAACATCAATGAGAGAAACAAACATTTTGACATATTTTCATTTATGTAAAAGTCTTCTATTGAAGGAATAAAAAGAATTGGTGAAAAAGATTTACATTATTAGTTTTTTCACCCTTAACAAGGGTTCTGGAGATTTTTGAAAATCTGGGAGAGCATACTGATGTAAAATGGGCTAGTAGTTTTAGGATTTTAATTTTGAAATTGAGGCTTTTTTTTTTCAATACTGTTTGTTACTTTGGGAATTTATTGTATGTTGGATTATCTTATCCAGAATAAGGTTAGCATGTTATGTTGAGTCTCTAGATCAGTGTTGTTAAATGGCGACGCTATGGCAGAATGGCATGGCATTTTTTTTGCCAACCACCATAGGCAATTTGTGAAGGGAAGCCTGCTAGGGCGGTGCCATAGGCCGCAATGGCATGTTTATATGGCAGAATTTTGGCTTTCCGCCGTGTTCGCTATCCGTCATTGATAACACCGCTCTAGATAGACCATCATTGTTAACATTTGGCATCATAATTATAATATTGAGCTTTTCTTTTCTTTAGAGAGTGTCCAATACCCTGGTCAGAGGAGTACTCTTCCCTTGAGCTGTAGTCTAAACTCATTGTTCTAAATCACGTGCTTGGTGTGGAACAAGACACAATCCTTTAGATGGTTGAATATTTACTCAGAATGGCATGTTATGTTCAAACTAGAGAAGTGTATGGGGAACTTGGAAAATCATTTTTTTTATAATTCTGGTGAATAATTAGAAAATTTTCCACTTTAGTACTATATAAAATTAGCAGTGGTCTCTTGCATTCCTAGAATCTTTTTCAGTTTGCCATGTAAAATATTGTCTGGGTCAAAGGTTATGGTTGAGTTATGGTGCATTAACAGCATTTCTGATTGACTCCAGTCTGTGTGTGCATGTTCCTTTAATCTTGTTTCTAGTATGTTATACAAAATTCTAGTCCTGGTCTGTGGTTATGATTAATCTATGGTGAAATAACAGCATTTCTTTCTGGCATGTCTTTTACAGATGGCAGATCCTTTGACTGCTTTGATGTATGCAGTACAAGTCATGAATTTTCTCAAGACTCTTGTCGTGAAGACATTGAGAGAAAGAGAGGAATCTATTGTAAAATCAAATCCTGTTCCAGACCTTAATTCTTTTGATGATGATGGGAACCATAGCAATGCAGAAATGCTTGACAAGGAGGACAGTGAAAATGGAAATGATTGTAGCGATGAGGATGAAGATACAGTGTTTGTCACTGCAGAGCCTTCTCAACAAAGCCCTAGTCATCTTACAGAAGATGGTTATGAAACTGAAACCAAATCCAAAAGTTTGCCAACATCTACTGAGAATTATATTTCAAGTGGAAATAGGTTGCTGGTTGACAGTTGTCCTTGCAATCTTGTATCTCAAATTTGCTCTTTGGCAATTGGACTTCAAGACTGTGGCCTCGCTATCGGGCAGACAAAGGGGGATCAAGCAAAAATTTGCAGGAGCAAAAGCCTTCAGTTGAGTACTTATGATACAGACAAGTGTTCCAGAAAGGTGATTGAGCTTCCAGTAACTGGAGCTGCAGAGAAGAACCTTGGAATGGCAATTATTGAGCGTATAAATTCGAGGACGGAGTTGGCTGAAGCTTGGCGTTGAAAGGCATCTGATCCTTTTAGCTTGCTGCCTGAGGGACTGGTTGAAAAAAGAAAAATGGTACTCCCATAATGTTTCTGCAATTGTGATTTTCAGTAAATATGGACTCCTTGTGAGTTGCATAATTATTGATGTCATAATGGAGAGCATCCATCATCCATGTACTGGGAGCACTCACATGAGCTCCTTTTGGGAAGGGAATGGAAAGGAAAAGGTGTAAAGGGGAGGTCTCTTTTTGTGTTTCCACGTTTGGAAATGCTTGCTACTGGTTTGGTGTGTGTTTTTATGTTATTGTTTCTGGGTGAGTTGCTTAACCATGTGTCTTAATTCTGTGATTAACCATGCAGACTTCTAACGTTTTGCTTTCTGTTCCTGACGTTTAGAATTTAACGAATTCAAAGTTGTTTTTCCGCTTGTTCAACACATTTTTGTATGGATGACCGCATGGTCTTTAAATCCTATGTCCATTTCGATGTTCAAGGGAGAGCGAAATGGTTTGAACAGATGAAACATGATGGAGTGAAATAGAATAAAAGGAGAAGAAAATTCTTATGGTGTTATGGAAAAAAAATAGTTTGGTCTCGTATTCCCAAGCTAAAAGGAGAAGAAAATGATGGAATTGGGTGAGAAAGAACTAACCACGTGTTTGGTTCTGAGTTGAAAAATCACGACATGTGTAATGTTTAGATGAAAATTTACATTGGAGGTGGAAATTTGATGCGAGTATTATTCAAAGTGTCACAAAACCAACCATGTTGTTATAAATGTATTTTGTCAACGTTTCAAAAAGCAGTTTGTGTGAAAGCTATGGAAGCAGGAAATACTAAACTTCAATCAATTCAGTCAGCAGCATTTCTTCTAACTTATAATTGCATAAGCTAGTCAGAAGCTAAGAAAGGCGTAGAGTGGCATTGTTTGAACACATTATTTTGTGGATTTTCAGGAAGGAGTATGACTAATGCTATTGCTTTTTCCAAACGAATGTAACCGTAAGAAAGAAGATATATGTTACTGTGAGAAATGTTACTAATATATTATTTTTTATTGGTTATAATTTATTGAAAATGATAAAATTTTATGAATTCATATTTTACTTAATTATTTTCTCTTATAATTTTATAATTTTTAATAAATTTTAGTCAATTAAAAAATGTGTATGAATAAATGTGTTTCTAATACTAAGTATTGTTTTTTTTATATATATATACACACACGCGTAGATATTGTTATAGGGAGTGTTTTCAATCATTCCTTCCCATTAGAACAGTTTAAATTCAACAACAAAAAGTCATTGAGACTAAGGTCTTTTAGGAAATTAGAAGATACTTAAAGTGAATTGTTTTTTTCTAATCAAGTTTACACAAAAGATTCAAAACTTTATAAGGAATTTAGTTAAATAACATGCGTGAATTGTTATATTTTAAAAACTTTTTGGTAATTAAATTCGATTCCTACTAATAAAAGAAATCAAATCTTTTATTATTTATTTGAGGAACTTGAACTCACTATTATTTAGATCAATCATTTTTAACTTGTTAATATTAATTTGAAAATTGTATATGTGAAATTATTTTTTTATTAAAAGTTATCTGGAACACATAACATGATAAAATATGTTAATATGAGTAACTTTTAATATTTTTTTTTCTTTTTTGTTAAAAAAATGCTTTAATAGTGTTTCCGTTCCAACATAAAATGTCACTTTATGAGTAACTTAAATTTTTTAGGCAACATTATTTTTCCATCCATTAAATTTAATTTTGATTTGTAAAGAGAAATAATTTTGACTTCAAATTGTTTGTTTAAGCTTGTTTATTCAGTTTAGTTCACAAAATCCTTCTAATTGAATATTTAACGTTGTAATTGTAAGATGTCTCCTCAAGTCTCAAATTTTATCAGCAGCAACATAGAACGAGCAGCCAAGATGATAAGTCTTCCCATGTCAAATACTTTTCTTTCTTCTTGTTGTATCCTTCCTTTTGGGGTGTGCTTTCTTAGTACTGGGCAACGCAATCTTCTAAAGGTAGGATAAGGGTAAGTGATACTACTTAAATTAGGTTTTGACATAACAAAAATAATGAGTGTAATAAACAAGAATGAATATTATCTTAAAAATATAACTTTTTATATACACATATTTATGAATCTCAAGATTCATAAACCTTATCTCTTAATTAAGAAGATATAATATGAGATTACCTAATTATAATAAGTAAATAATTTGGCCAGTAAAATCCTCGAATTCTTTCTTTACTACGCAAGTGAGTTTAGATTGTATTAAAAATGATTAAATAAGAGATGCATGGGACGTGGATGCATAGTTGAATTGTGGGTGTGGATAGAAGATAGAAAGCAAGCAGGTGCAGCTTGAGGCAGAGGAGACGACATGGAAGCCGTAGCAGGCTCCCGCCATTTCACCACTCTCCCCCTTTCTTTCTCTCAAAACAAAACCTTGCGCTCTTCTTCCGCCAAATCAATTAAGCTTTCCTCTCTTTGGACCAACGCTTCCTTGACTTCCAGAAACTGGTTCGCGGTAAGTACGTTACTTACTGTTTGGAAGCGCGTTTAGCACAAACAAACACGTTTTGTGACAATTAATTTGGCAGAAAGAGGTATGGGGTTGGGTGAACTCCAACTCCAAGGGCGTCGCTGTGAGAAGGGACACGCGCGGAGTGGTGGTGAGGGCTGAAATGTTTGGCCAATTGACAAGTGGCCTTGAGACTGCATGGAACAAGCTCAAAGGAGAAGGTAATATATTCTGATATTTTTAACATTTGATTCTGCAGATTTGTTAATGTGTCATGTCAAGAATTACTAGCTTATTTGATTATTGTTTAGACTTTAGAGTGTTAATGTGCTGATTTGTTTGTAGAGGTTTTGTCTAAAGAGAACATTGTGGAGCCCATGCGAGATATTAGGAGAGCTCTCTTAGAAGCTGATGTAAGTCGCGTTTTTAGCATGGTTTTGAGTTGTCTGTAGAACTAGAAAACTGTTTTTGAAAACAGTAAACAAACAGTAGGTAAAATATGGTATGCATGTTGTGTTTGCAGGTTAGTCTTCCTGTTGTCAGAAGGTTTGTGCAGTCTGTCAGTGATCAGGCTGTCGGTGTTGGTGTCATTCGAGGAGTGAGACCGGATCAGCAATTGGTTAAGGTAAAATAATTTAGTTGCACACTCATCAAAAGCCAAGGTTTTAAATTGCGATTCTTGACATTGCGCCAAATGTGGCCACCATGTGGTCGTGGAGAGTCCAAAAACCTTAACATTGCAGCCAAAATCACAGATCATTTTTTAGAACTTTTACTAGCATTTCTATCATCTTTAAATCATCATAAGATGCAAGTCCACCATTTTCTAGCAATGCTTCAATTTGTGCTAGGAATTTCAATTTAAGCCGCACAAAGTTTTCAGTCTCCAATGTGTGTGTGGGTGTTTGGTTGCAAAGGTTCATTTGAACAATCTGATCTTGCAATTGAATTCAACTGATTTTGCCTTTTTTTCTTTTGTGTGGGTGGGTGGGGGGGGTGAAGTTGCATTTGAAATTTGTGGCATGAAATGCACCATATGACTATTGCACGGTTGCATGTTTATGTATATTTCTGGTTTGTCTTGATAATGTGTATAGGTCAGATTTGTTTGAGATGTTGATCTATATTTGAGTACTGAATGCAATGGGTGTTGTGTTGATCATTGGGTTGTGCAGATTGTACATGATGAACTTGTACAATTGATGGGTGGAGAGGTTTCTGAACTGGTTTTTGCCAAATCTGGGCCCACTGTCATTTTATTGGCTGGACTTCAGGGAGTTGGGAAGACAACGGTTTGTGCAAAGTTGGCAAATTATCTCAAGAAACAGGTGTCCTTCCCACTTACTCTACTCCTTTCTTGTAGCTTGTAGTTCCTGCACCTTATTGAAAGTTTGAAGCAAATCATATTAATTTATCTCAGGGAAAAAGTTGCATGCTAGTTGCTGGGGATGTTTATAGACCTGCTGCTATTGACCAGCTTGCTATTTTGGCAAAACAGGTACTGGAATTCTGGAATTTTATGTCATTGAAGTTGATCATTTCATTTTTTGAGAAATATGTATCCTTTAAATATAGCCATCAATGTCATTGTAAATTTCGAATTCAAAGTTTTGTTTGTAGCCCTCTGATTTCTATTGTTACTATTACAAAACTGATGAAGAGTGTATTGTAGAAGAAGTGATGTGTTTTATGGGCTGTTATGCATTTATTTTTGGGCAGTGCTTTAGCATCTAGCTATATTTTCTCCTCCTAGACATTTTCAGTGTACTTAATGATCTATATAGGCTCTTAAAATATGGATATTTTGTAATCAAGTGATTCAGACATCAGACACCAACATCTAATTAACACTATTTGATTTATCTCTTCTTCTCCTCTCATTTTTATATATAGTCATATTTATAATTAGATGTAACTTGTATCAGGTGGATGTGCCTGTCTATACAACAGGTACCGATGTTAAACCTTCAGAAATTGCCAAACAAGGTTTAGAAGAGGCAAAAAAGAAGAAAATAGATGTTGTTATTGTTGATACTGCTGGTAGGCTGCAGGTGATTCTTTATGTGATTGGAAATATTATAATAAATAATTATTTCATTTTTCTGTTTATTCTTGAATCATTTTTATTTTATTGATCACGTTTGTATTTCTTATCAAACAGATTGACAAGACAATGATGGATGAGTTAAAAGAAGTGAAAAAGGCATTGAATCCAACAGAAGTGTTGCTAGTTGTGGATGCAATGACAGGGCAAGAAGCTGCAGGTATTTAGAAGTGTATTTTACTCTTTTACATGCATAGAAATCTTCTCTACAAGTAATATAATGAAAATAAATCATCCATAATTGTGAAATGATTATAAGTTAATGATTATCATATTATTGATCTGTTTCTTTTGGCTTTGGTATAATTTTGTGCGTTATGTAGCTTATTAGTTATTATATTACAATAAACCATTCCAAAATTCTGACACTACTCTTTTCTTTGTGCAGCGTTGGTGACTACTTTCAATCTTGAGATTGGAATAACAGGTGCCATCTTGACAAAGCTTGATGGTGATTCAAGAGGTGGAGCAGCTTTGAGTGTCAAAGAGGTTTGCTTGCATACTCTTAGCTTTCATAAGATGTTTTTATTTTGTATTTAATTTTCAAACATTTCTGCAACCCTGCAATTTGTTCTTGTCTTAAGCAAAGTTTAATACCAGAATTTTTGACATTAAAAACTCTTGAAAGCTAGTTCCCTTAATTTACAAGATGTGATTAATAGATGCATGATGATAAGAGATCTTATTATCCTTGCTGTTTTTTTCTTTACGTGATGTGTTGTGTCAATGATGCTGACACAAGGCTAGAGATCATAAAGTACCCCGTTTGATGGTGTCAAGATCCCACATCAGCAAGGAATATAGCTAAAATACTTCTTATAATACTTGGCAATCCTCCCCCCTTAAGCTAGCATTGGGTTAAGTATCAAATTGTATCCAATCAAAGCTTATTTTGATAAGCTTTTCGATGAAGGTTATTGAAATAAGGTAAAAAAAGAAGTTTATAAAGGTCATAAGCCACTTCCATAAGCTCAAATAAGCTCTTCCAAACACCCAACTAGTCTATTTCTCTTAGTTGCTCAACCTGCATCAACTTTTATATGTTTTATCTCTGAAATAACAAACAATTTTTGTGGTATCCTGGTAAATGTTAACCTAGTAGGTCTCCCTGGAATGTATTTCAAAAAACATAACAGCCTGACAATGGAATGTTGACGAACTCTTCTAGGGTAGACAAATTTTGTGTCTACTGCATCCTACCTCTCATCTTCTGAATGTGCGTGCCTTGGAAAATGTTACTTGCAGATTTTCTCATGGAGATATACTCAGTAACCCTATATCTTTGTATCAAGGACTCATGATTTATTGGAGGATCTGTGTTTGTAATGTACATGTCACATTGATTTTGGAATGAGTGGCATATCTAAATCTAATTTATATGACTCCTGGATTTCAATGCCAATATACTACTGATGCTGCATTTAATTTGCGAATATATAGATTTTGGTATGCCCTCAGCTATGGGAGGTTTTTCTATATTTAATTGATTTTTTGAAGTGACAACTTTTGCACTTTGTTTGGATGAAGGAAAAATAGGGTGGAATAAGCACATTTGGAATTGTGAAGTGATTAATATAGTCCACCATTTTAAGTCTCTCTCCTTTCTCTCTTATATTTTTTTTTAATTGGATAGTTCAATGATGGCAGGTATCCGGAAAGCCAATTAAACTTGTAGGACGGGGGGAACGCATGGAGGATCTTGAACCTTTCTACCCTGATCGGATGGCAGGACGCATACTAGGAATGGGAGATGTTCTTTCTTTTGTAGAGAAGGCACAACAAGTTGTAAGTCTCACTATATTCCTATATTGTTATTGCCACAAAACAAAAGTAAAAGGTTCAATTATTAACCGCATTTGTTGTAGATGCGTCAAGAAGATGCTGAAGAACTGCAAAAGAAGATCATGAGTGCAAAGTTTGACTTCAATGATTTTCTAAAGCAAACCCGTACTGTTGCAAAAATGGGTTCTGTCTCTCGTGTCATTGGAATGATTCCTGGTATGGGGAAGGTATTAGATCGTGCAAATGAATTAAACTACATATTTTATTCATGATAGTTTTATCCTCATAGCAATTGCAAACAAAGGAGGGAGTTATGTGACAACAAGCTCCCAGTTTGGTTTATGAACCTTAAAATTCAGCATTGCTAGCATTTGCGAACGTTTCTTGATATTTGTGGTTTTGATTCAGTAGATGTTATAAAACTCATATAATATCATCTGCATGCATACAGGTTACTCCTGCTCAAATTCGAGATGCAGAGAAGAATTTGCAGAACATGGAAGCAATGATAGAAGCGATGACCCCTGGTCCTTTCTTTCTACTGATCAATGATGTTACTTTTTTTTTTTTTTTATCAGCAAAGATTATATATATATATATATATATATATATATGGTAGAAAAGAGTACAAGTAGTACTGATATAAGAACCAAAGAAAAAGTCCATCAGCTGACATGACAGAACTTTGGCAACCTAATACATGGAAACAGTCCTGAATTAAGGTGCCAAAGATCAAACTAAGGACATGCTCACATCCAAGCCATAAAAACAAAAGAAACAAAGGCGTTAGGCCACACCTACATACATAAAACCTTCTCTAATATGGCTAGACCATTGGTAAAAAGGAGTATTGAAGCCTTTCTCCAAATTAACTAGCCACGACCAGCAAAAGAAAATAGAATCCTCCAACAGTTTAGAACCATTGAAGCTTTCGTTATGAAAAACAATCATATTACGATGAAACCAGATGCTCCGGGTCAAAGCTAACCACCAAATCTTCCACCTTTGAATTCTAAGACCAGTAATGCAGCAATACGAATGTTGGAGGAAATGGTCAATAGGATTAATTGAGGATACCCCCAGCATATTAATCCATTCCATGGACTCCCATCAAAGCGGCATAACTTTGTGACAGCTAAAAAACACATGTGAAGCATCCTCAATAGAACAGCTACAGAAAGGACAGCTGTCATCCCCAATACTTATATTTCTTCTAATAAGATTCCTCTTAGTTGGCAGTCGGTCTCTCAAAAGCCTCAAAGCAAAACAATCAATGATGTTACCTCTGTTAATAAAAATTGCTCATATCATTATCTCTGATTTTTTTCTTAACATGGTAATATCTTTAGTAAATAAAATACTTGCCTTAGCAATGAAAGAGGTCACATGCAGTATATGTTGATGACTTGCATTTCTTGGATTACTCATGTCCTTTGAGCTATCACTTTTGCTTTTACTACCAGTGCAATTATCTATCAGCAATGATTGTTTTTCTGTATTTTTGAAACTCAGTTGTTAGTGTTTTGTATTTTTTTTAACCCAATTTTTTAATTGCATGTTTTAAGTGAGACATCTAGTTGATACCTGCACACTGTCTTTAGCATTTAGTTTTCTCAATTTTGCAATCAATACTTAATCCATTATCCCCTAGGCTTCTAGTCAATTGTTTTCCATGAAGACACTGGCTTGAACGAGACATTTACATTTATAGGCTTCAAATGGAGGTATTATTGAGATAACATAATACATAATCTGTGCTACGGGTAAGCACATCTTCGACAAGCAAATAGTCATTACATAGAATTCTTACAACAAAATTGACAGAAACACCCCAGGGCCAAATTCCGTTGGTTATCAATTTATAAAAATGCTAATTTTATGCTTTTTTTGTTATTGTATGGAGAATTAACTGTTATTTTACCCTATGTCTCCTTGAACCTACATTAACTGATTTTGCTAACCAACCTTTCTTATTTATTTCCAGAGGAGAGGGAAAAGCCAGAACTGTTGGCAGAATCCCCTGTCAGGAGGAAAAGAGTTGCTCAGGATTCAGGGAAAACAGAGCAGCAGGTATGTAGAAGGAATTTTCTTTTGAATATAACTTTCTCTTAGTGACCTTTGAGGCTGTGGTTTCTCGATCAGTGCTATATTTCCTAACTTAGAGGGATGTTCATCAATAATATCAGGTAAGCCAACTTGTAGCTCAACTTTTCCAAATGCGTGTTCGTATGAAGAACCTGATGGGTGTAATGGAAAGTGGATCACTTCCAACACTTAGTAATCTTGAGGAAGCGCTTAAAGCAGAGGAAAAGGTGATTTCATTTTCTACATATATGAGATTTAACAATTTTCAAGTTACTTTATTTTATTTTTGAATTAACTGAGCTAGTTTGTGTAGAATAATACTAGGTATTCAAAACCCTCATCTATAGGTATCCTTTGGTGGGCTGTAACATGTCTAGTGTGTTAGGCTTAAAATGTGTAATTGCATGCATTTAATCCATGCTCTGAGATGATTTTGAGATAATCCTAATCCCTTGATGTCATTTGACTCATTTCCATGTTTCTTTTAATTTGATTGGAGGTGCAGGACTTTTGTTTTTGGAGGTGCAAGACTTTTAGGACATTCTGCATCTTTTTTACATAAAAATATCCTATTGTCATTTGCATTTCTGGACTTTTCTAAGAAAAGCATGGAACAAATACAGAACATAATTGTAAATCTTGAGCTTGCATGTGCATGTTACTTGTCATAAGATTTAATGATTTCTGGTTTCTGCATACTGACTGTATCAGGCTCCACCTGGCACTGCAAGGAGGAGGAAGAGATCGGAATCAAGGAGTGTATTTGGGGACTCAACACCAGCAAGGCCAAGTCCTCGTGGTTTTGGGAGCAAAAATTGAAAATCCATAAAGGGTTTTACACACAACAATATAATGGAAAGTCTGGATCAACGGGTCACTAGTGATCAACTTGTTTGATTTAGTTTTATTCAGCTAAAATAATTACCATCACTAAAGCAATTCATATAGCTCCAACTCGTTTGATTCAGCTTTCTTCGGCTAAAATAATTAATTACCATGATTAGTTCAATTCATATTGCAATGAATGAGGGTTGTCCAGGAGAACGATGTAATTTAGGCAGAGATGAGTTGTATCATACATTTGCGGGGTATGTAAGAAATATACGTGTCATTCTTCTACAATCTCAACTTTGTATCTTGGCGTGGGAGGGGAATGTTACTCATAAAGACCGTCCAATATTTTTTCATTTGATTTTCTAACTTGCAAGCCTTACTTTGTCCCCTTATACGTAGATCCGACTTTTGAAAATGCATGCAATGGATGGCATAAGGCAAAATGCATGTAAATGTGTAAAAAACGGTTAAAAAATAATCTAAAAAGGTAAAGATGCCATCTTATTATGTAGCTTTATAATCTGGCTCATCTACAACAGAATATTGCTGAACGATGGTACTTGTGAAATCTCTTTTATTCACAATGCCGTGTAGGTGTATTTTGTGTTTGTACATCATTTTATTTATTTAGTAACCAAAATAAACAAATTGCGTTGTTTCTGTTGGTGATGATTTCTAATTTTTCGTAAATTCTTTTCCCACAAGATAGCATTGAGCAAGAGTGTAATCTCAGGCCTGACTTATGGGGAAAAATAAGTTGTTGAGGTTTGATTCATTTAATTTGAATGAGTTAAATTTAAGCTTCAGTTTGATTTGGTTTAAAATTTTAAAGACTAAGCTTGATTCATTGGCTAAGCTTGATCTTTGTTTTTTCTTTCTTTATTTTTTTTAAATAATTTTTTTTATTAATTTAGTACTTAATAAATATATTTATGTTAAAAAGTAAAGTAAAATTGTAATAAATATACTTTTATTCATAAAGATGTTTTTAAGATTGAAGATGCAATTTTTTTTATGATGGAAATGATGACTTTCTTTGAAGGAAATTTATAATAATTCATGTAAATTCTTAAAAATTGTCATTAAATAAATGTTAGATATATTAGATAATAATGAAAAAAGTTATATTTTTTAAGTAAATATAAAATTTAAAATTCCATTTATCTAAGTAATGCATACACATGCAAGCTATTAAAAAACTACTAATGTTAAGTTTTTAAAGCTTGAATTTGAGTAAATAAACAAGTTTAACAATAAACTTGACCTTGTTTAAATAAATGATTTTAAATGAATATTTAATAAGCTAAATTTGAATAATTCACAAATAACTGGATTTTTTTTAATATCTAACACGTATTCTTTTTTGACAGTAATTCTATTCATGTCATGTTAGATATTAAATACGAGTATTTATTCGAGTGAAAAATATTTGAACTTCGATTCAACACATTGAAAGAAATTAATCTTTTTTATTAAACCCAAACCATTGGTAAATAACTGAAGCTATTTACACCCTTAAATTAAGTAATGTCAAAATGGAATGTAACATAAACTGAGTTCACTAAAAAATGTGGAAACAAAATAATGGGTATATCAATATTTTAGCAGACAGAAGACAGTTTGCACCGTTTGCTCTTTTTTTTTAAGAAACCATCATGTTTTTTTTTTTTTTTTGTCCTAACTACCTAAAGTTTAGCGGAGTCTGAACAATTATCTCGGTGAATTTGAGAACAGGAAGGACCCATAAAACTCTAACAACCACCACATTTGGAACACTTGCACGTGTCAAATAAGCTTGAGCAATATTTTTGGCATTGAATAACTGGCCATTAAACCTCGATCATGAATGTGTTCTTTTTTCTCCAATACCTTCTCCCCTACTATTGAATTGAAAAAGAGTATTATTCTTAAGTAAAATCTAGAAGAAGAAAATGGGAAGCCCGCCAGTGAGCTCAGACATATCGTTTCCACCAGCAGACGTAGATGGGGAACTGAATCCTGGGCATAACGTTCGTTTTGAAGTTGATCCTGAATCATCAGAGGTTGCTGCCACAAAAAAATCAAAGGTACTACCCATAAAGAACATGTCATTTGAATAGTGGAACAACTCTTTTTCCTATACATGTATAGCCGCAAAAGCAAGCTTATAAAAAAGGGTGGTTCCTACTTATATATACTATTCTCAACATATTATGTAAGTTTTGGATTTTTTTTAATACACTTTCTTCACGCCCAATATTATTAAGCATTTTAGGTTTGATGTGGATTATATAGTATTAATAAGTAGTCTAATCTAAGATAAATTTTGATATCATCTTAAATTTTGGATCTAACTCAATTCCAAAAATTAACTTACAACTATTTTAACTACATCGTCAATCAATGGTGCATCCAAGATTTTTTTCAATTATATATGTTATTGTTTGTTATGTATATGTCTTGCACTGATGGTTGTTATATGTATATGCTTGCTTGATTGTTTGAAGGAACATGCTGAGGCCAAACAAAAGAAAAAGGAAAGGAAAAAGAAGGATGCCTTGCAGACGCTAAAATCAGCCATTATAGTTTCAGGCATAATTGTGGCTGTGGCAGGTGTTGCCTTTGCCATAACCAAGAAGTTAATAAGAGAGAAATGATCTTTCCTTCCCCTAAGAAATATTGAAGATTATAGACAATGGTTTAGGTTGGTTTTCTTGGTCGGGTCTCCCTCTTATATATAAATTTTATTTTTGGGTTTACAAATGAATCCTCAGCCCCAACAATATTATTAATGCTGAAATGGTCATCATGTATGGCTTTTGCGATGTACCTGATGATTCACATCTGAGTGCACGTTACATGTAATTTATTTAGATACATTTTTAATGAGCCATTGTATACCATTCTTCGTTGAGTCGGTTAATCCGGTGGCTGTGTACCAGTTTTCAAACTCACCAGCTTTCTTAATATGACATACAAGTTTATGTTCACATCAATCTGTTCATAATTCATGCATGTATTGAACAATTATGTTTTTTTTAGGGTAGCAATTGTTACTCTATTTCAACACCTTTCTTGTTTGATTTTAGAATGAAAAAATAATAATAACAATGTGTATTGGATGTAACAAAAGGTTTCTCGTATCATAATCGATTATCATTGAAATTAATTTCTGTTTTAATAAGTTTGTTGAAAACGACTAGAAGCTTAAAAAATATAAAAATTTAATTATAAAAAAACTATTTTAAATGATTTATTATCAAATCAACTAACAACTTTTTTTTAAACAAACATAAGTTAATTTATTTTTAAAAAAAAATCTAAAGATAACTTTTCATATCACAATCACGTTTTTTGTACTTTGTAATAAATTGAAAGTAAATAAATTTAAAAAACTAAAATCTATTTTTCAATATGCATCAAAACCATTCACCAAAAAAAGAATATGCATCAAAACAACATTATAATTAACTAGCATTTCAACTTTGTAGGGGATAAATGTTTTTTTATATAATTAAAATTTATGATAAATAACTTATATTGTGATATAGGATTAATTTTAACAATTGACAAATTCATTTAAAAAAATATTGAAATTAAAATTTTAAAAAATGGAAAGGATAGGTTTAAAGAGAGAAGAAAAATCCATTAAAAAAAACGTTAGTTGAAGATTTTTTTAAAAATAAATATACTTTCTTTCAAAAAATAACTCATAAAATTGGTCTCATTATTATCCTGTTTTTTTTATATATATAGCAAGAGATATTTTTAAAATATTTTCTCGTGTTGGGATAAAATCAAAAACTCTTTTTTTCTTTTCTTATATACGGCTAAAATTTGAATTTAACCTAATTTTGGAATAGTTATAAAAATCATCCAAACCCGGACTGAAAGGAGAACCCGCGCTCTGCTGTGCTGTGCAGTGCGCTTCAGGGTTGCCGCTTTGTTTCTCAGTCAGCAGGTAACAATCCCTTCACTTCACAACAAACCATGTTTCATGCTTCTTTACATTCACTTCCGATTCTCGAATTTTCTTCACCAGCCAACATAAATAACAACTCTTTTTATATACCACTTATTTTTTGATTGTGTGCTGTGCGCGTCACAAATACTAATTTCGTACTGATAAACACTGTCGTCTTCATATAATTAATTGAGAGAGTTTTGATAGAGTTCAGTTAATGGCAAAATGAGAAACCCCCCCAAGCTTCGTGGTTGAAAAGGGATGGAATAGAGAAGAATCAAGTAAATTGACATCACTCATGATTGTCGACTAATCCTGCCTTCATTGTAACTGATTATTAACCAAGAAGCCCTCTCTTGTGTGTGTGTGTGTGTGTTTTTTAATCTTTTGTGATATATGCTTTAATTGTGAAACCTTGTTCCATTTAGAGACTCAGGATTAACCCATAGGATTGGTGTGAAAAGTTCCACTGCGTTTACATGTGGGGGAACGATCTATTTAGTAGGAGAATCTGTGTTTCGATTTTCATCATGTGCAAAATTTTTTTGAGCCAACGGCAATCACGCACCACGAGCGGGATTAGTCTTTGATCCAGTGAGTGGGGATACCAGCTTTATCTAACCAAGGACCCAAAAAAAATTTAGAAGTTTTTTGTGAGCTCTTAACCAGTGTAATTAACATTTGCGAGATAGGGAAACAACACAAAAAACACAATAGAGATAGAAATAGTAAAAGACAGAATTTAATATGGTTAGACACCTCTTGCCTATGTCCACGGAAATGTTCTAACAAAAAATATCCAGTATCTCAAATAAAGATTATACATTTCATGGACGAATTTGAAAAATTCTCTCCAAATAGTGTATTACCCTACAAACCCAAGTCCTCCTACTTAAGAGTTGCAAGTAATGATAGTTCTTTCAGTTGCCAGAGACTTTCTCACATCTCTTCTATTTGGGGTTCTCCTCCCTTTATACAACGACCCTTGGACTTGAGATGATGTCCCTTCTCTTCATAAAGACTCCCATTTTTATTGATGTGGTACAACTCCATTCAATAATGGATAAGTGCAAGTTTATTCTATTTACCTGTTATAATCCTAACACCTTTGAAATTCTCCATCTCCTTCATCCAAAGTTGAATGTGAGCTTACCAAAAGTTGGAATAATAATTCCATAACATCACAATTTATAATGCATTGGAACCACAAATTCAAAGGTTTGAAAATTTGAATTGTCTTTTTCAGCAAAAACTAATTAAATAAGACAGCTTTTTCTTACCATCAATTCTTGTTCTCTGTATGTGTTTTTTCCTGTATTTAAATCAAGTTATCTTGTTTCTTTTTCAGAGTATGGATATATCAAACCCAGCAGCCTTAGTCAATGCAGAACTGTTGCACTTCTATGTTGGAAGGAGGGTAAGGGTTGTGATGCAGGTTGTGCGATCTGATGGTGGAGTTGTAATTGGAAAATCAACAGATGAGAAACAGCTACTTGTAAAAGGATCACCCCCACCTGCTCCTCTTACAACTTATGTAGAAGTTTATGGTATTGTTAACAGTGATAAGTCAATTGGTGCTGAGATATGGACCAATTTTGGTGATGCCATTGGTATTGTTTTTCCCTCCCATTCCTCAAATTGATTTTTGACATATAGCTATGAAACATATGGAATACTTTGTATCTCTTGTCATTGTTCTTGATGATGACATTCTTAAGTTTATGAAGCTGTGGTCTCATGTATTTTTTCCCATGTTGGCAGATATGGATAGCTACAATAAGCTCTGTCAGCTTGCAAATGGAGAATTTAAACACTTGTTCCTGTGAGTTATAACAAGCTTGTCTGATGAAACGGAGGCCTTTCTATCATTTGGAATACTAGAGAAGACATAATCAATGTGTTAGCAACAATGTTTTTCAATTTTTTTTCCTGATATAATGGTGACAATAGGTTTGATCTTATGTAAAAACTACCCAAGCCCATCAGCACTAGCCCAATGGGCAATGGTCACAGTCCTAGTGGCTTAACTAGCTGCAATTTTTTATAATTTGTTTTGGATTCTCTTGGTAAGTATAGTTTTTACTGATTATAATGGAGATCTTTATCTTTGTGGGTCATGTGAAATGGAGATATCGTAATTTTAGTTTTTAAAACACTTTCTTTCTCTTCAATTTTTATGATTAGCATTATCCCCAAAATTGAGAAGTAGATTGTTGATTTACTTTTTACATTGGCTATGAATCTGTGGCAACTTTATTAAGTTCTCAGGGCTATCCAGCCAAGTGCTGCAGTGATAGCATTTTACATCAGATTCTAGCCTTTCATGCTTCGCATGCAGCTTTTAATCATGCTCGTGCAACTCGTCTGCACTGAATTTTGTGAAACATATCTACCGAACAATTCACATTCCTTCACATTTGGTTAAATGCATAATGTAGTCCCCATATGTGTTGCAAATTTTAATTTGGTACCTATACATAAAAATTTATTAAATTTGGTTCCTATACTTGTAGATATTATCAATTTGGTCGACAACATTCACACGTTAGGTATAACGCATTCTTAATTTGGCTTTTATGCATGTAAAAGTTGGTCCTTATATAAATAATGCATTCTTAATTCTTATAGTGATCAAATTAAGAATGTATTCGACGAATAAGGACTAAATTAAGATTCTGCCTGATGGTTAGGCAGTTAGTTATGCATATTATGTTTTAACATTCTATTCCAATTTGCCACAGCTTGTGAGCAATTGGTTTCTTTCAAATAAATTTTTTAGCTTATAAAAAAAAAAAGACTAAATTAAGAATGCACTATAAGAACCAAATTAAGAACACATAAACAGTATCATGACAACAAGATTTTATCAAAATTTCAAATTAAATTAGCTGTCTTGACTCTTATAAACACTTACATATTGTATTGAAAGTCCATACTGATTTTGCATCATAAATACTAACAAATTTTAAAGTTTTGTAAATTTTACTTTTTATTTAATGAATCTCATTCATAATTTTCCAAGTTTTAATAATTTTTAACCACTGATATAAAGTATATTAAAGAATATATTAATAGCTTTGTCCTCAATATAAATACAGGCTTGAAGGGCAACATGACCTATATGTTGTGTTTAGTTGAGAAAAAAAATAGACTGATTTTTTTTGTTTGATTAAAAAGAAAATGAAAGGGAAAAAAATGATTATTTCTTTATGTTTATTCTCTTTGCAATCCAAATTTCAAACTCTTCTCACATCTTTTGTTTAAATTAATTTTTTTCCACCTAATCAATCAGAGCCTTAATGATGCTGGGCTCAATTTGAATTAATATTTTTTCAATGTACATTGAGATAAAAAAAAATATAAATATATCTATAAAAATATTTTTAGAAGAAGAAAAAAATAAAATGAACTTTTTTTTATAAGTTAAAATTAGTTATTTATAAGTTAATTTGTAGAAATTTTTACATATAATTTTTTTAAAAATATTTTTATCTCGTACCTAAACTAATTAACTTATTAAAAACTTCATTTTTTACTTATTGTCTTCTCCTAAAATTGTTTTTAGATTTCTTAAAAAAGTACTTTTAGATAAGTTTAGCAAACTATGCTTATAATAAAGGTGGTGTAAAGTAAGAAGACCCGGTTTAAAGGCCCATGCCAAAATCCCCCTGACACCGCCGAGCAACAGTGGTACTTTCGATTTCGGAACGTAACGATTTTGGAACTTCCATTTCGATTTCGACTTCGACTTGCGCACAATCAGGTACTTTCGCTTCTCTTGCTGTAGCTTTTAATAATGCACAATTTCGCAGGCTTTACTATTTTTTTGTTTTGTTTTTTTTATCTCGTAAATTCGTAATCTTGCGAAAGAGATAGAAGAAATCATGTACACTTAGTTTTATTGATACTCCATGAGATTAACTAGGCTATGCTACGTAGCAAATCGTTTAATTGGAACCGTTTGGTTGAGGTATGGTTCTTAGACAGCACATTCTCGTTTGAAATTTCATAGTAAAGGCTCTATATTTCATAGGGAGAAGTAACATTGTTTTTCATATCTCAAAAGAACTGAGATAATATGACATATCTTAGTCTCCAATAAAACCTAGTTAAGGAGGGAGAGCTTTGGAGTAGAATGTATTGCTCTTAAGTTTTTACTTTTAATTTATCTGTCCCACTATATTATCTATTTTTTTTATGTATATTTTGTATACTGTTCAGTTTCTTATTTCTTGCTTTTGTTCCTTTTCCACCTTGTTCTCTCTGTACATTGTCCTCCGACAAATAGTTAAACTACAATTAAACTGGCCTCTATTTTGTGGGCAACTCTCAGCATCTTAGTTAATTCATTTCTCCATAGATGTTTTTGTCTTTGATTGGCCTGTTGAGCATTGTTATCCTCTTGATTTTTTGTTTGGAGTTCTCTCTTGCCTGTCTCTGTTACTTTTGTTGTTATGCTATGATGACCCCTGGATTAAAAATCAACCATATTGCTACTCCTTGGTCCATACCTCATGCAACAGATTCAATCAAAATTCTTACTCTGCTATTCCATTTGGCCTCTCATATTGTTTCCCGGTCCCCCTTACCATATTTGCTATCTCTCTTCTATGAATGCTTCTGGCATCTGTGCTTCCTTCACAGTTCCCCTGCAAGTTTGCTTTTCTAGATGCAAAAAATGCCTGGGACAAGGCAGAGAGATACAGCCCAAAATCTAGAGTCACCAGAGGGGAACAGTGAGCCTGAGAAACCTACAGATTCTTCTGAGCAAGTAGACTTTGATGGGGACAATGATCAAGAGGAGACAATGGAAGTAGTTGAGTATGAAGAAGTAGAGGAGGAGGAAGAAGTGGAAGAGGAAGAAGAGGAGGAGGAGGAGGAGGAAGAAGAAGAGACTAAGCCCTCAGATGAGACAAGAGTGGCAGACACTGAGGATGAAGTTGAGAAAAAGAAGCATGCTGAGCTTCTTGCACTTCCACCTCATGGGTCTGAGGTTTACATAGGAGGCATTTCTCAAAATGTTTCTGAAGAAGATTTAAGGGTCTTCTGTCAATCTGTGGGAGAAGTTTCAGAGGTAAGATACATGAAATTCTTCTTTCCTTTTTTTTCCCCTTTTTCATGACTGCCCAAACTGATCAAACTTGTACAGGTTAGGATAATGAAGGGAAAAGAAACCAGTGAAGCAAAAGGTTATGCTTTTGTGACCTTCAAGACAAAGGAATTGGCATATAAGGCTATTGAGGAGCTGAACAACTCTGAATTTAAGGTATTTTGATACACTTCTTGCTGTTATTTTCTCTAATTTTTAGTTGTTATCTTGTTCGTTGATTAAATCATTTACTCCAGTGTACCATCTTTTGATTTGTTTACCTTTTAATGTTAAAATATTCTATTCTCTAGCCTGTAGTACTGTTATCTGAATTAAATCAGTTTTTTTTTTTTTTTTGAGTTTCCAGGGAAAAAGAATAAAGTGCTCCACATCTCAAGTTAAGCACAAGTTGTTCATTGGTAATGTTCCTAGATATTGGACTCTAGGAGATATGAAGAAAATCGTTGCAGAGATTGGCCCTGGAGTAATTTGTGTGGAACTGTTGAAGGTTTGTTGACATTATTTCTATTATATGTCGTATGGTTTTGATTTTATATGTGTTAACACCTTTTTAAATTGTTCTTGTTACCTAAACTATGAAGTGCATTGTATGATGGGTAATTTCTGCCTTGACCTGGCAAACTGTTTCATTTTTACAGGACCCACAGAATTCTAGCCGTAACCGGGGATATGCTTTTATTGAGTATTACAATCATGCTTGTGCAGAGTATTCGAGGCAGAAGATGTCAAACTCAAACTTTAAACTTGGCAGCAATGCTCCAACAGTGAGCTGGGCTGATCCAAGGAATATTGAATCATCTGCAATCTCTCAGGTGATTTATTATATTTTTAATTAAATTTTATAAATAACTTACCTTAAAATTTTGTAGGAAAAACTATCTGTAGGCTGCCATATATGATATATGACTTGCATTATGCTGAAATATCAATCTAGATCATAGTTGTTGATAAGCTTGCATGGCTATAGTTTAGGGTATAGCATAATGTTTAGATCATATTTTTCATCCGCATTCTCTTCATGCATTGTATAGCATAATGCAATTATTTGAATAATGGCTGTATTTTAGGAACAAGATACGATGTATTGGTTACTATTCAAAATGACTATATTCACATGAAAATAATGGGTGTCTATAATCAGTACTACTCCTATATATAAATTTCATTTAAAATGCCTTTTTTTTCTTCTTTTTTAATCAATAATAGTTTAGAGGAATTATTTAAATTAAAGAGTGCGACACTTATGTCCTGCCAATAATTTTTTGTGGGACTATTTTGTCATTAAACTATAATGATCAAGTACCAATTTGACATTAAGTTGTAAAGTTCAGGGACCAATTTGTCATTAAGTTGTATGGTAGGATGTAATTGTCACACTCTTTACATTTTCAGGGACTAAATCAAAATTTTCATTCTTTTAGAGACTAAATGATCATCGGTTCACACATTCAAAGACCAAAATGATCATTTACCATAAAAAAACCTTGTTAGGTACTTTGGATTCTCCATTTTCTGTCTTAGTGTATCTCTGCTATAGTATATTGCTATCTGTTTTTCATTAATGAACAAATGGTGCTTTTTTTATGAAAAAAGGAGAGTTATAATAGGAAGAGGGATCTTTATTAAAAAATTATTTAGTTGTTCCTGATAAACTATTATTATTATTTATTGATTAGGTACTGACATTTTTAGTTTTTTTTTTTTAAATTAATAGTAAGTAAAATTATTTTGGGAGGGCTTAAAGCAAGGCCTTTATCCGTCTTACTATTGGACTGGCCCTGGGATTAACTTTCCTGTATCTTTGGTTATTGTATTTCATGTTATGTAGTCTGTGCAGCTGTTGTGATTATGGGATTAACTTTCCTGTTGTTTTCCTCATAAAATTTGTTGGATTATTAGTTATGCTGTATAGAAAGTTTCATAACTGAGACTTAGTTCTTGTTACAAGGTAAAATCAGTGTATGTAAAGAACCTTCCAGAAAACATTACTCAGGATCGTCTTAAGGAGCTGTTTGAACATCATGGAAAGATCACAAAAGTGGTTCTCCCTTCTGCTAAAACCGGGCAAGAAAAGAGCAGATTTGGTTTTGTTCACTTTGCTGAAAGGTCAAGTGCCATGAAGGCTTTGAAGAACACAGAGAAATATGAAATTGATGGTAGTTTTTATTTCCCTATGTTTTCTTTAGTAATAGTGGACTGGACTGTTATATATGGTAAGCATTGTTTTTCTGGGGATGGACAGGACAAGCGTTGGAGTGTTCACTAGCAAAGCCACAAGCTAATTCACAGAAGCCAGCTTTACTTCCCGCTTATCCACCTCATCTTGGTTATGGTGGTATGGTTGCTGGTGCTATAGGTGCAGGATTTGGTGGCTCTGGCTTTGCACAAGTAAGTTGCTCTTCAACTGGTAGAATTCAACCTATTAGTTTTGCAGTATTCTAAAAAAAGCTGAGGGTTGGAGGTTGGCCAGAAATATGCTTCCCATGAACTCACTGCTGCATCTGTGCTGTCTCAACTTGATAGGTTACAGGAGTGAGTTGCACTTAATTGTAAAGCATGAAATTTTTTATCAATTTGGATGATTAATGCCCTGAACAGTCTCACTTAATTTTACTTGCTGTAAATGATCCCCAACATTTAGTTTGTTTTTTCTTTAATTTAGTTCTAGATGGACTTGTGTTGCCCTCATCCCGTGGAGAAACAGGTTAACATGATCTTCAATTTGTGGATTTAGGGTCTCCTGTCAAGTTGGAACATGTATTGATATCTATGTTAATTATATTATCAATATATATTGATAATAGATATGAATCACAGTAGTCTGATTATTGTATGATTAATATCATTTGAACAATTGGTGCATGATAAATTGTAACCGCTGTACCCAGCTTATCTCAATCCGCTCTATACTAACTAGCTTTTAGTCAAAAGTTGCATTTAAAGTGATGAAATGCACTCCTCTGTGCTGTTTTAAGTAACATTGAAAATGTACTACTCTATGTGTCTCTTACTGATGTTGATGTCCTTAAATGTGCAGCCACTGATGTATGGTCCCGGACCAACCCCTGGTGGCATGGCAATGATGCCAATGATTTTATCAGATGGAAGAATTGCATACATAGTGTGAGTGTCATCATGATTTATCTAGTTTTATAGATGTTTTACCCATCATTCCTATTCATGCATGGTAGCATGTTAGCTTTTTCCACATTAGTATAACAATTCACAATTGACACCATCTACTAAGTTTGTTTTATTTCTTTTGTCATTTTGTGGGGCTATACCTATAGGCAACAGCCAGGGTTTCAACAGCCTGCTCCAATTCCAGTATCCCGACATGGGAGGAGTGGTGGCGGTAGCTCAAGTGGTAGGAAACGCAGTAATGATAATAACAGCAATCGTGGGCATGGCCGTTATCATCCCTACTAACTTGGGCTTTAAGGAGCTAGGAAATCGAGGTTTGTTCCTGCTTATTTGTGGTATACCTCCACCAATGCTGAATAAAGCTTTGTCGCTGAACGGATAAAAAATTCTGGAGAACAAATCCAGGGAAATGAAAATACAATTCAATACATGTATATTTGTTGAAATTCTTACATACAATGCTGCCTTCCATTTTCTTCTTTTATCTCTGCGTGATAATAGACTATTTATGAAACGAGATTTTTCTGATATCGTATTTTGTGTTCATCAGCAATTGCATCTGAGGCCTAAAAGTGTTCACGATTCAAAGCACGGAGCCCAACCGATTAAGACAAATAGGGCGCTGCTATGAACGTAGTTATGATTTTGATACATCTACCTAAGGCTAATATTCAGTTAAGCATCTAGGTCAGGTTTTCGTATAATTTTACTTGTCCTTCAATATTTTGTTCTCAAATTCTAAAAGAGACCACAGTGGTCTGAAGGACATGATAAATCTTACTAGATTGATGAAAAATTAGGTAGAGGTGTTTAAGATGTTTAGCTTGCGGTTCATGTATTCATGTTTCTAACCGTGGTTCTAGAAGAATTGGAACGATGTTTGAATGAGTATTGGTGCCAGTGCAACACAAACTCCTCTTATCTGACCATAAAATTATCTTTATTAAGCGACTGTACGCAGTACTTTATCCGTACAAAAGTTGCATTCCTCGCTATTTTGTCGTTAGAAGTAGAACTAATCTACATCCAATTCAAGGAGTTTAATAATTCCTTAAAAGGAAGCATGATACCATTTTTATATACTCCATTTACGGACTGGTGGAAGAGTTGAAAAAAATTAACTAAACATGTATAGATCCATTGACTCAAAATTGAAAGTACCTGCTGAGGTAACAATGATACAAATTAGTGGTCATTTGCTAGAAGTTTGTAATGCACTATCATATTGCAATCCAATCTTTTTACCATGCCGAGACAATTGACAGTTTATACTTATGAAATGATAACAAAAACTTTTTTTTTATAAAGAAATTGTTTACAATAGAAAATTATTAGGAAATGATAAGTGTAAATTCCACACATAATTTAAGTGAAAGTATTAGTGTTTTTATTTTTCTTATTAGAATTACAAATAGTTTTGATTTATTCTTCTTTTTCTATTTATACAATTATTCAATTTTGGTTTAATCGTTATTTTTCTATTTAAAGTCTTTAAATTGCTAGTTTCTAAATATTGAAGACTTACCTATGAGTCTAGAAAATATATTAATTTCAATGTTAAATTTTGTGGATCAGATTTAAGGAATTTTTTTTAAGAGAAAATTTAAGGGATTTGATAAAATGAGAGAAGTTCAGCTTTTTTATAAAAAAACTATTAATAATTTAATGAATTGAAGTTGTAAAGATTTTGAGTAGAAACAAGAGTTTTAACATTTTAAATAGAAAAGTTAATACAAAATTAAATTTGTTTGATTTAAAAAATAAAGGGATATACTTAAATTTGAGACAAATCACATGCAGTTCATATTTCAATTTTTACCTCTCCGTTTCAGAAGAGCCGAATCCTGATAAAGCACGGTTTTTATACAACTTTGATCGAATCAAATGTTAATTGATACTAATACTAAACGCAAGACTAATATCAATAGTAACAATAAACAAAGGTAATTAATAAATCTCTTTAGTAGTATAGACTAATGTTCTGCATAAGCGCTGCTGTGTTGGGGCAAAAAAACTTAAATATTTCAGGATCTGCAAACACAAAATGACCAAGGAGGCAACTCTTTTTCGCTTCCCTTTTACAGATGTCCATTCCTACATATAATAAACTATGGATCATGCCCAAAATAATAATTAATAAATCTCTAGATCAGCATCAACTCTAATGTCTTCTGCTGTGCTGGGGCAAAAAATCTTATTGTTCCAGAATCTGCAAAGACAATAACCAAGGAGGCAAGTCTTTTTCGCTTCCCTCTTACAGAGGTCCATTCCTTTACAAGTAACTTCCATATATGCAGACTGCAAACATAGCAATGCTTCCAAATATTCACATGTTCTGCATTAGGGTTTAGGACTTGACGATGCATAAAAAATGCTGCATACAAACATAGATATCATGTTAGGCAATGCTGATCCACAGTTGACACGTAGAAGGAACAAACAATAAAGCAAGAGGGAGGGGGGAAAACTCCACGAATGGCAAGGTAGAGAGCAGTATGCTATAATCTCATGAAACATTTCAATCTGAAAAAGAAAGTTTGATTTTCCACTCTTCATTTGAAAACAAGATATATATGATAAATCAACAGCTTGGTCCAATCAGCTTAACCACCCAAAAAAGGAAACCTTTCAACAACTAAATAACCATTTACCCATCAGACTGGTTCAGCACAAACTAGCCCTAGCCTAGACAAGGTTTGCCAATGCCAAGTATGTTCTTAAAATTTTAAGGAATGCAGGTGTATATTTTCATCGTCGACATTGTACACGAGCTGAATTAAGAAACATATGGGTTGCGAATAAAAGTCAAAACGGTGCCCTTACTAACAGGTTTTCTAAGCCAGTCGAATTTATTTAAGTTGCCTATAATTAGATGAGAAGGTAACAAGGCAATATAAATCTCACAATTTGACAATTTTAACTACCCAACTTATATAAGAATTTTCACAAAAGTTGAAATTAAATGCAAATAAAGGAAATTTGTCTAAATTAATATTGAACTTTAAGAATATTAATTATAAATTCTAGTATGCAGACTTGACTTGGTTACTTCTCTCATTCTAACAATAAACTAGTGCTCTTAAGTTGCATGCAGGCACACAATTATGTTTTGCGGTTTAACCTGTAACTTTGATCCTTTCACTTTTCCATAGCCAATGATCAAGAACTTGACTGTAATCATACTGTTGAAATAGAAGACTTGGCAACATGATACTAAATCAGAACACTTTATAATGTACTAAAAACAATTCAATGTATAAGAGACAGTAAATGTAAAATAATACTTTATTTGTACTTAAAACTGAAAATGAAATGCTATTCATGCACATGTAACCACTGGAAAAATCCAGTTAAGGTTTGCATATAACTTAGCCCTGATAAGATTACATGAGGCTGGATTAATTTGTATGGGGCAAACATTGATTATCAAACAAAAATATTCAACATTAATGAAAAGTTCAAAGATACATAAATTAATTAGTAAAACATAAACTAGTTGGCCCATAAATGTCTTGTTATGCTAGCTATAAAAGCATGGATCCAACAGTTATACAAAGTTAAAAGCTTAGGTGGAAAAAAGAAAAGAAGCTATACACAATACTGACTCGGAAAATGCTTACTTGCTTCACTAAAATTCTTCACATGCAAGCAGAAAAGTCCTTTGGTGGCTCAATCCAGATGTTCTCAAAAGGGTCTTGTTCTCCCCAGTCATGACACTGTTTACGGGGATAGTATCTATAGTCATCAAGAGAGAATGAAATGCAACGCTTACCATAGAAACGGACTTTCGAGAAGTAGACACTGTTCCTCATTATTCCAATGAGGTCAGTCCTTGAATGAGATGACAAAAAACTAGCAAAAAGAGTTACTCCATCTAGTGTTGTCATCTCTTCCCATTTCATTAATGTCTGATCTAACTTAAAAATAATGGGGTTTTCACTACAGCATGTATAAATTACTAATATATCTCCTTCATGCTCAGTCATAAATTTTCCCTTCCACCAGTTTTTGGCAAAAAAGTTCTCTGGGCATTTGGGTGGAGGTACTGCCAGAACACTCCAAGTACATTCGACTGGGTCAAACACCCCAAGCCAACCAGTGAGGCTCAGACAATAAAATAGCCCATTACAAAACACAAGCTTATTCCAAATGCTACTGACAAAGGGCAAGCGGTTTTGGTAATTAACAGTGGTCCATTCTGTTGCCCCAGGATAACAAGTGCTAATAGCTACAACAGTAGGACTAACATGCTTAACAGTAAACAGAACAC
>PYAF01004425.1:396152-429012 GCA_007407185.1 Glycine tomentella | reverse complement strand
CAGTAAACAGAACACAGCCAGGTGATGTTGGAGCACAAGAGAAGGCCACAATCTGGTATGTCATCTCAAATCTTGGCAGTTTGATCAGCTCCCGAGTAAAGGGATTAAAGAAGAATACTCTGTGAGTTCTGGGCCGGTATAGCAATAACCAACCATCTTTTGTATAACAAACTCTAGATCCATTCAACTCTGGCAACTCGAAGGTATGTGTCTTACGCTGCACAGGGTCATAGAATTCATAACAGTCACCGAATTTTGGAAAATACATAAGCCATGGTGATTGGTTTACTACACGTACATCACTGGCAACAGAATGCCATCTCTTGCAAACAGCAGAAGCACGGATGTTATCCGCTAGGATCAATCGGGACAAGATCGATTCTAAGAGTTCAGCAGGGAGATCAGCCCAGGATTGCAACTCCAAATTTTCACTTTTCACCTCAGCAACTGTTCTTCTATTATCTGTGATTGCGTCACTTAACCTAAATAATAAGTATTAGAGATGTGCGTGCAAGATAAAAGTGAAACAAATTCAACAAATGAACTTATGCAACAAGAACAATAAAAGAGCTAGAATTTTGAAACTAGAAACAGTTTTCCATCCCAACAAAGATGTATACCAATCTAACTTTTAGCAGTTTAGAAAAATATCAAATTAAGAACATGAAAAAAAAAAATTAAACAGAACAATGGCATAGACATTCAACCAACTTGCATCTCTTCTCAAAACTTGTAAATTTCTGTGAGGTACAAAAATTTGCAGGCTTATGTGATGACAAGTATACAATACCACAATTATGAAATATCGCCACCATTAAGAACTCTATAAATACCAATGATATGGATCTACAGGAGCATCCCACAACCCTCAACCCTAAAAATGGTTATTCATAGAACCAGTCATGACGCACCAATTACAGCTCCAAGAGAAAGGACAAGATATCAATAGCAAACTTCATATACAGGAAATAAGTGTGAATGAAACATGAAAAATTCATCAAATTGGAAATGAGATAACATACATGTAGTAAGTATAATATAATATTATTCTAGATAACTGAAATCAAACACAACATATTTACAAGTTACAAATTCCAATTCTCAGCCATTCAAATTAAGTCAACCCATTCTTCAACTCAATTGTCAAAATCCAACACTGACCCGATCCACAAACCCTAGCAAACATTCTCAATCACAAACTAAGTCAATTAGGGCCACACAACTTTTTTTTCATTTTTGCGAAATTCAAACTCAATAGCCAAAACAGAACTGAAGAAAAACCAACACATCCTACAAATCCGTACTGATCCAGCATTGAAACCCTGTGGAAATGCTTCATGTCCCTATAACTATGCAAATTATTAAAATAATAATAATGAGAGAGAGAGAGAGAGATTATAGAGATGCAAAGTTCAAATTGGGACTAAGGATGAATATAACTTACAACTTCAACTTCCTCTTTCTCTTCCCTGACATTTTGCGAAGCCAATTGATTGGCTAATGAAGTTGCGTCTCAGAGAGAGAGAGAAGAATGAAGTTGCTTCCTACACTACACAACACAAACACAAACTGCACAAAAAGGTTACCGAGAGCACATGAAGAACACGTGTGAATGACTCACACAGTTGTACAAATACTAACGTGTGAACGCTTCCACGCCCCGCCGCTACACCCTTGTCCCATCATCGTGACTTGTCAGATATCTAGTGGTGCATTTTTGTCCAGTGTGTGCGTTGTTTCGCACACAATGCTAACTCTTCCATGCTTTTATAGGATTTTGTTCACTCCGATCAAAGTCAAAACTATTCACCACTTTGTCTTTTTTTAATTCATTTCTTTCTTATTTTCCTACACCCAATTGATCACATTTAATCATTGATTTCAAAAATAAAATTTGAGGTTTGACCGTAAATAGATTATATTTTTTTATTTAAAGATATATTGATATAATCATAAATATAAAAGCACAATTGACCTTCTATATAGTTTTATACTAAGTGTGTGATTACCTTGAATTTTATCTGATTTATAATATAAGTTTGAGTTAAATTAGTGAAGATAAAAATAATAAAAAAACAACATTTAATTACATTTAATGATTTAGTGAATTATATTTTTACTTGTAATTATTACCAATCAAGATTATTAGAGTTTAATTAAAAAAAAAGTTGTTGCAATTCACATGATTTCATTTATTTGTTTATGTTAAATTAAAATAATCAAACAAGTAATAAATTGAAATGTCTCTTTATCTTTTAAATATTTTATATAAATTTTAAATTATATCATCATTTATACTTAATTTTTTCAATTTTATTAAAAAATATTAATAAAATATAAAATTACACATGCATTATATAGAAAAAGTAAATGGCGGGTCCGTGCTAGAGAGAGAGAGAGAGAGAGAGAGAGAGAGAGAGAGAGAAAATAAATAAAAAAGATGAAAAAAAATGGTGAACCTGCAAATCTGCAATACATTAACAATAACACTTGACAAGCGGTCGGACAGATTTATATATATGGTTTAATAAAAATAACTCCTAAAATTATTTTTCTTCAAAATAGAAACTCAAAATTCTTTGATTCTTAGAGAGAGAGAAAAGTCAATTTTCTAACAAAAAGATAGACATGTCCTCAAAATCTATGGACTTATGCAAAGAAACTTACAAACACTTTCGCTTATAATCTATCTGATTTGGATAAGGTATAAAAGAAGCATGTGGTAACATTTTTATTTTAAAAGAATAAAAGATAAAACTAATAAAAGTGACCAATGGATCAGTTCAACCAAGAAAATAAAGTTTTGAATTCGATTATTTGAACATCTAAAAGTTAAGGTTGTATTTTTTTTTATCTTTTATTATTTTTAATTTGAGATAAAACTTTAGTGTCGTGTGTTTAAAAAATCTTATAAAAGCCATCTATTTATAATCACTAAGACCCAGCCAATTTAAATCGAGTTAAGGGACTTACATATTTGACAAAATTTTCTCAGATACTTTTTTTTTGTCTGGAAAATTTCCAATCCGTTATCTCAAATTTGATTTAACTACGAGTTATAAAAAAGTTAAATTATCATAAATTATTAATACTTTTGAACGAAAATAAACCACTTATGTTTTGTATTACCAATTGATTAATTATGAAATTCACAAAACAAATACTAGAAAAGGAGTGATTATAATATAAATGAACATGCTTGTTAATTGGGTTAGATATCTAATTGTCATAATAGTAGTGGGGTCAAAATATATGCATGAGATCATAAGTTTAAACTTTAGTATGACTAATGTACACAAAAAATGTTGAATTTCATATAAAAAAGTATAATTAATTAGACAGGGCATTTTAATTTTTACACAAAATAAAAGCATCACAATAAACCCTGAAAAAAATGAAAAACCGTTTTTTAGTAGCAATGAAAAAACTTGGTCAACATGATCAATAAGTTTTTGTGAAATGAATTTGTATGCTGAGATTTTACAGTATCGTTCAATAATAACACAAAATTATCAAATAATATGACAGCACATCATTAAATGATAATTTAATTTCTTAACATTGATCATGTTTTTCCGTCTTTTTTTTTCTTGGTTAATCTTGATAAGATTTTAGTTTCGGTGATCAATCCGATGCCATGCTTGGTGGGTTTATTGCAGAATGGGTTTAAATAACGCGCAGATGCTCAAATTTTTATTTCAGGAATCATTGTGCTAACTCTTGTTTGTTCCTTCCCCTCACTTTTTGGGCTTCAGAATGACAATCATAATCAATGGGTAAATTCATAGAAGAAGGAAGAGGCCCAGCCCTTATACTAAACGGGCAAAATAATTATGAATGTCACCCTAAAGTTATCTTCTTTCCAAGGTTTTGGAAGAAATTTAAAACAAAACTTTGTTGAAATGAAAACTAAATCTTCATCTTGTTAGAAACATGGAAAACACAATGAGAGAGAATAAAGGTTAGGTTGGAGGATCAAACAAAAAACTTAGCACAATCATTCCTGAAAAAGGACATATGACCTCTCAATGCCCAAGGTGGAAGACATTGACAAATGAATTAAAAGAAAACGAGATGAAAGAAAATAAGTTGAGAGAAAATTAGATGAGAAAAAATAGTTGAGGGAAAAAGAAAAAAAATGAGAGAAAAAAGTATTCAAGAGAAATAAATGAAAGAAAAATAATTGAGAGAAAGAGAAATAATTGAAAAAAAGAATGAAAAAGAAATAGCAAGAGATAAAAAAAAAGTATGATTGGTCTCATTTTTATTCTAACTCATTGTTTGATTGTCATTATTATCTTGGGAAAGAATTTGAATAATAGTTCAAAAGGAGGAAATTAAAGCATCAAATGAATATCAATTTGAGTTTTCAAAGCCACTTTATGTTGCAACAAAGCGGCATTGTACTTTCCAAGTTGTTGAAAAAATTAATGATATTGCTTATAAACTTTAGTTTTATGGTAAGTATCAAGTTAATGTCATTTTTATTGTTGTTGACTTCACTTTGATGTAGATGATAAACTAGATTTAAGGATGAATTTTTTTCAAGAGGAAGGGAATGATATGATTCATCAAAGGTCCAATCATTTCAAATATCTTTTATAATAGATGAAAATCCAGTGACCAAAGTAAAATTGAAAAAAATTAGGAAGTCTGATATGTAAATAGTTTAAATTTTGTAACTTTAAGGTATAATAAGTTTGAATGAAAGTTTGAGTTTTCTTATATTTTTTATGATAACTTCCCTTGATTATTCTTTGACAAAAAGTTAAATCTAATCTTATGAAGACAACTTGTAATCATAAAATTCATAATTTATCACTCACCTTTTTACATATTACTCTTGAACGTGACATCAATATCTTTTTCCTAAAACAAAACTAATCCAATTTCTAATTCTGAATTCTTAGAGGGGTAATCTATCCCGTATACGTTTTCATATCATTAATTAGTTGCATCTATTCCTACCTGCCTCTCCACTTCCCTATAACAAAAATCAAGTATCCAATAAAGTAATAACATTAATTAAATAAAAAATAAATATAACCCACGAACAGGACACACAATTAGAAACAAAACAACACAAGACGCGTCGACGGAAACACTGTGACGGAGAGCACGGTCAGAGTAAGGTCCAGCTGTGACGAGGAAGAAGCTAATGGGCTGCTATAGGTGAGATTACGGAGTAAAAACGATAACCAGATCAAGTCTTGTTTTCTCGACACTTTCATCGCTATATATGACGGTCACGAAGGGTGTTGCCATGCTCCTCGGTGGCGTACATTGCCTTCCTTTCTGATGCCCACCACGTACAACTCCCAACACTACCTTCCAGAAATGTGTCCCCTTATTTCGAACCATTGCAATCTCACGATCTGCTAGGTTGAGTGCTGTTGGGAACTACATCGTCTTCTTCGAAACTTTGATCACCAAGGCTGGTATTGAGGTTAAGGAAAGGAACTTGAAAGGTATCTTTAGTTCACTATGGAGTTTAGGGTGTTTGTCGAGAGGGGCTACGAGGTGGGATATTAGGCAATGTTTGGGTTTATGAAAGTGAAGGTGGCTGTGATTTTGAGAGTGAGTGGGTTGGGACAAGGATTAGGAGGTGAATGGGAGATGGAAGAGATTTGGGGTTTAGGAATTTATGAGGTTAATGAGAAACTCTCGTATTTTTTATTTTCTTAAAAATTTTGTTTTAAATGATTATGACATTTGAAAAATGGTCAAAAATGTATTTTAAAATTAAAATTTTGAAAACGAAAAATTATCATAAAATATAAACTCATTATTTATTGTTTGACATATGCTAATGACGTAAGAAAAAAGAAACTACAAAGAACATTTTCTAAGTTTAAATGACTAAAAAAACAAAATTGAATTCGAAGGACTAAAAAAAGCATAATCCAAATTTAAAGGATTATTTTTTTAATTGTTAACTTAAAAGTCAGATTTAAGATGGTTTTTAATTAGTTAATAATATAAAAATATTTATACTAATAATATATAAAATTAAACTCTGTAATTATTATATTTTCCTTCTCTTATGTCATTATTTAAAATTTGGAGAAATTTAAATCCTTACCAGTGTGTCTGTAAATAGAGTTTAATTTGAAGAAGAAAAAAAAAAAAGAAAAGAAGACATTTTATATACATATTTCGAGAATTATACAATATTTATAAAAGTAAATAAAACATTAAGATATTGAAATTATAACCAATCAATAATTTTATTCTCTTTATATTAAAAATATCAAATTTGATAAAAATGAATATATTTTTTTTAATAAAAAATACTCAATATATTTTCAAGATGGTTGAATTTGTTGAGCAGTTCTTTTACTTTGGCAACATATGCTGATATGCGTAAGATATATGCAAATTGACAAATTGTGTGCATACCGTGTATATGCGCATATGAGTCATGAATGGCATAATGATGTGTTGAAAAGTGAAAATGAAAAGTATTCGAACATCAATATGTTACAAGCACTAATTATAAATAATTTAGTAAAACATTTAAAAACTTCATAGATAAAATAAAATCTGATAAGAACAATTTAGAATTGTATTACTGTAATATTTAAATGCTGGTTAACAAACTGTTTCCTAATTAATTAAATTATATAAGCAAAAATAATGGGTTCTGCAGTAAAAAAAAATTGGGTTCTTAAAACAGTGGTAGGATAATTAATCACTTTGATAGGAATTGAATAAAATAAAATATAATAAAAAATACAAATTGTGTTCAAAGAGACAAAGACAGATTTTAAGTGTAATATTTAGACATTTTGAGTATTATTTTAAATTAAAATTAATTTTTTATTTCTGTAAATAATGCTTATAAACTTTTATTGCATAAATTATTAAAGTAAAATTTTAATTTTAAATACAAAAACAATACTAAGAATAGTTTTTTTTGGTGCATACTAAGAATAGTTAAAACAAAATTTAAAGTGTAATATTTAGGTGTAATATTTAATTTAGACATATTGTTTGTTATTTTAATTAAAATTAAAGTTTTATTTCTATAATTAATGCTTATAAACTTTTATTGCATAAATTATTAAAGTAAAATTTTAATTTTAAATACAAAATAATACTAAGAATGGTTAAAACACCATAAGTACGTATTTAACAGTGTATGATTGAAATGAGACATGATAGATAATTAGATATCCTTCATGATTAAGCAAAGAAAATGAAGGAAGGTTTTATTTCTTTTTTTTTTTTCCCTGAAGAGAAGGGATACATTATTGTATTCAACTATAATTGCTTCTAACTGCCAAAAATAAAAACTACGACTGTAATTGTTTCTAGAAGCTAATTGGTGAAGATTAAGATGAAGCTTCCATTATATTAATTAATAATTATAAAAAAATTATATTATTATTCAATTATAACTCATTTTATATAATAGATTTATTAACTTTTATCATAATTATTTTAAAAATCATAACAGTTGTAATTTGTAATTGAATAACATTTTTCATTGTTTATGTATCAACATTAAATTCATATTTTAATCATATCATTTTAATTAAAAATACTCAATCTCATATGTGATTACTTACACATCTAATTTATTTTCTTTTTCGATCTGAGATTCACTTGAATATAAAAATATTTTTGAAGGCATCTTTACCTTATTTTTTTCCAATCAGTGTGACACTCTTAACATAATGATCGCGGCCGTACGCAACCAAATTTAATTTGATTTTAAAATGTAGTACTAGAAAAGTGACTCCTAGGTCGTCTCTCAAGGATCAACTGTCAATGTTTAAGAGATTGAAAACGTTTTTTTTGGGGGTTTTTGATAGAATTTGGCAGAACATATAAAATAAAACAGAATTACTAATTAAACGCAGTGATTAAAAATAAGTCAGACCCTTAGAACAGATTGCGCCTCTAATTTCCTCGGTTCACGAAAGATAATATGTCCTGCTTAATCCTTATTAGTCCAGATTAATCAACTAAGCGAAGATTAATCCAAAACGTCATTACACGAATTAAGCAAGCGTGAACCTCGTTAGGGCAAACTCTCAGAATTAAGCAAACTGAGATTCTGAATCAATCAATACCAGAATCATTAAGCATGAATCCAATTCGAAAAATACAGAACAAAAACTCTAACAAGGAAGAACAAGCAGAAAACGAATTAGAAGAACAAGAAGCTCCATTAAAGGTCTGCAATCTGTCCTAGGGTCCAACCCTAGGTTTAGCCTTCCATTAAAACAACAGAAACGTAAATTGAATTGAAACGAAACATTAAACGAAATTAAGAACAAAAACAAAATTAAGAACAGAAACGAAATTGAAATTGAGAAGATGAAGCAGAAAGCGAAAACAATACTGAAACTGAAGCAGAAAACAAAAATATTAAAACTAAAGGAAAACTGAACTAAAATTGTATTGTAGGCTGTATGTTCTTGTCTGTCTGTTGTGTGTTGTGTAGAATGTAGAGAGTGTGTTTTGTGTGGGCACAGAACCCTCAATATATAGTAACTGCCTAACCTAAAAGAATGGACCTTTTCCTAACAATTTTGGCCCAAAATCACTAAAGATAAGATAAGATAAAATAAAATAAAAACGAAATCCATATTCTGATATGGAAAATATTAAGCATAAATAAAAAAGAAATCTATAATTTGATATGGGAAATATTAAGTTGATGCTGACGTGGCGCACTAATCTTCAGTCTATAAATTAATTCCAAGCCCAATTAATTATTAATCTGCCCTGAAAAATCAAATTAGAAATAATTAACTTAAAATAATCCAAATTAATTAAAATTCGAATTATTGGTCTAATTAAATCCTAAATGAGAAACAATGCAAAATATAAACAATTAAGCACAAGTTAGAGATTAAAATGAGTACAGAAAGATGAGTAAATAGTGATAAATAGTGACTCATCACATAATCAAAAAAGTTACCTTACCATTTCCCACCAAGTACATGCAGATCATATATTTACTCTCGTATCAGTGTAATTGTTAAGTTTTTGTTAAAATATCCAATATAAAAAAGTTTTTGTTAAAATATATGTACAGTACGTACTACTGGGTTGCTTACGCTCGTATCGTATAAACACGGTTGTTAATTAGCCATATATTCTTCGTGATATTTATAATATATCGTTCACTATCCATCACGTAATCGATAATTCAATGCTCGTTCGTTTAGCGTTGGAGTAGAACGAGACAGAATACATTTTAAAAAATAAAATAAAATGTGCGTTTCTTATTTTAAAAAATGCAATTTTTTTTAATGATAAACAATTAATAGGATTTTAAATTTAAAGATACTTTTACAATGTTATTTCATAAATGGGTTTGGATTTATGTAATATCCTAAACTTAGCCCTCCAATTAAGGGAGGAAAAGTCCCATTTTAAATCTCTAGGGTACAAAATTTAATATTGAACAGTCTGTTTAAACTTAAATGAAGTAATTTGAAAAAAAATAATATTTTTTTAGAAATGAAATAGGATTTGCTTCTTTAGAACACAGAAAATTATATTTTTTTTAAAGGAACAACTTTGAAAAATACATCAAAATAACAGAAAATTACTTCTTTTTTTTTTAAAAAAGCTTAAATAGTTAGATAAACTAGCTCGTTAAATAGTGCTAGTTCAGTTTAGCATAACTATAAAATTGGATAGAGTTAATTTTTTAAATTTTGAAGAAAAAAACATTAAAATGTGTATTTTCATTAAAAAATGCCAAAATTAATTTTCAATAATAATAAAACAAAAAGGAGCTTAAACAAAAAATATTTTCATACACGAAAGACCAAATCCAAAGCTCCAAACAATGTCCTCAATTAGTTCAAGGCATCATTGGTTTCCTGCGATAACAAAGATTGTGATTTTTTTATAGGAATTAAATGCAAAAATAAAATAAAAAATTGTCTGCTACAACCACTAACAAATTTGTATACGTTAACTTTTAATGTCAATTGTTAATACACAAGTTATCAAAATAAAATTCTAATTTAAATTAAAATACAATCCCATAAATACCTTTTTTTCTAGGGAATCCCATAAATACCTAAAATGGGTACTACTTAAATTTTGATATCATTATTCTCGATGTCTCACATCAGTTAAAGTACAACGTAAAGTGACTTTCATACACCAATAATTTAAAAATGATTAAAAATATAACATGTTATTAAACGTAATTGTTAAACATTTATATAAAAAATTAATTAGACATCTGTGATAATAACCGAGAAGTTTTCATTGACCAATTAAATGTTTAGGATTTTGTTAAGATGATTTATTTTATGAAATACTTATAAGAAAAGAAAATGAGAAAATAATAAAACAAACTTTTTATAAACTAATAAAATATTAATATTTCAAATGAAAATTTAAAAAATAATTAAAATGATATATTTTGAAAATATAAGAGACTAATATAATTTTTTTAAAAATTTAATATGTCTAAACGAAATAAATGTAAAATATACAAAATAAAAAATAACATTAAACCAATTAGTTTACTCATAACTGATTTGTAAAGTTTTTTCATTTAATTTTTATAAAAAAATGATTTTAACTCATGTAAAAACTAGTTTTAGTTTATGACAAAAGTTTATTTTATTTTATTTTGTCTTATTTTTTTAGAAATATTTTATTTTATCTTAAAAGTGTTTATAAAAAGGTTTATCCATACATATTATATTCATATAATTCTCTTTTGTCAAGTGGAAAGTGAGATTCTCATATGAGAGCATGGCTCGTTCTATCCTACTCATCCAACATAGTCCAAGGTTGATTTTGAAATATTTGAGTTTTAGAAATTAGACCATATATATTTTCAAGACAAGTTTGAGTTATACTTTGTGTCATACTAACTTTATTTAATTTCCTAATTATTATGAACATTTTAAGATCACCCCCGGGTAAGCTCTTCTTCTTAGTTAACATTATTAAAAGCGGAACATTATGTTGGACGCCGACGCCGAACCAACCAGCAAGCAATGAATAGCCAAGTCGTTGGACGAGCCATCAAACAACAGCAAATTAAGGGTGGGAAAAGTAAAAAACACACACATACACAGAAACAAGAACTTGAAACTAAAAAAAAAAAGTGATTACCCACTGTTTTAAAATATATAAATTGTAAACCAGGGGCGAATAAGCGTTTGGCTTCGCCATTGCTTTCGTAAGCATTTGAGGAGGACAAAAAAAAAAATGCTTTTCTTCCTTATTTTCTCTCTCTCTCTCTCTCTCTTCGGAAACTTGAACGATGAATTGTTGAAAAGCTAAATTACGGAATTGCTTTGGTTGATTTTTAGTTATCCCATTTACCCGTTTCGCACTAAAACATAAGTAAAAATAATTAATTTATGCCTAATTAAGAAAATTAATTAATACTAATTAGATTTATTAATTTATTTTAAATTTTTTTAATTAAGATTATTAATTAATTTTAATAATCTCATTTGAAAACTATTTTTTTCAAATATAGGACACCAAAAAGTTGTGATCTTGATAAATTTTAATTTGGTCAATAAAAAAGATAGAATAAATTACACACAATCTGTGTTTTATCTGAATTGTGCCTAATACTCATCTATTATTTGATATTACTTTTCTACACCTTCTTATAATATCTTTAACAACCATATGTAAGAGGGTATCACAATTTGTTAAAAACCAAGGAAGTGTAAACGTAATTTATGAAATAAATCATATATAATGTATTTATACAAATATTATAATAATATAATTATTTAAATATTACCTTAATAGTACTTGTTTCATTATCACCCCCATTAAAATTAGAATTCAACTTATAATTATAATTTTCTATTTTATTTTTTCAATATCCAAATAGAAATAATGAAATTATATATATATATATATATATATATATATTATACTTATTATACTTCAATTTTTCTATTCTAAAATAAATTTTATAAATTATTTTTTTAAGGAATAATAAGAAATATCTGTTTAATATACACACATATATAAAAGTAAACACTAATTTTAGCTATAATTAAATTTTATTTAATATAATATTTTAACATATATAAATTCAATTAAAAATTATTTATTTAATATACGTATATTATCGTTATATTCATTAAAGTTAATAAATATATTATATTTAATAAATATAATAATGAATAATATATAAGAAAAATAACGATACATTTATGTATATATATACAAATTTTATATTAATAAAATTAATGAAGAGATGCTAGGCGTAGTTGAAAGAAAATTAAGAAAATAAGAGTGTAATCATATACCGAGATCGAATATAAAAATGACACTGCCATAAATAAATAAAATAGTATTTTCATTTATTTGGGTAAACATGTTTAGAGGGATGACTATTGGATGTTATACTTGAAAAAACGTTTGAATTTTTTGTAAAGAATGAAATAACATAAACATGATTAGTAAATTATTGGTTCGAGTATTATTAAGTTTGATCTTTTTAAGTAACATTTCATATTAATTTTTTTTTTTTTAAAATGAACTTTTTTATCAAAATAATCAACCAACTTTTTTATAATTATTAATTATTAATAAAATCGATGATAAATATTATATACCAATAAAGTGATAATATAAAAAATAACAAAGAAGTATCCTACAATTCGCTAAAAACACATAAGATTCATGACTAATTTACTCTAAACAAAACATGCCAGTGAATATGTTGTTAAATCTTTCAAACTTTTTTTTAGAAGTAACATCCCTATTAAGCTTAAGATCACTAAATACCGATTAAATTAAAACTACTTTATGCTATGCGCTGCATATCCTATCCTCATTAATAAATAATAATAATGTAACAAAATAAAAATATACTCATTTATAAAATATAATAAAACAGTACGGCATATAACTTTGTTTTTTGAGTCACACTTATATTATGATCTTATTTAAAAGGTTAGATGTTTATTTGGTTGTTTATTATATTTTTTGTTTCAGCTTAATTTTTTTATTTATTTATAGTTTAATTCTTTATTTTTTATGTTTTTCATTTAATTATTTTATTTTATTATTTATCTTATTTTTATATTTAGTTTAATTCTTTAATCTATTTAAGATTGATTTAGTTAATCATTTAAAAATGTTTTTTTAATTTTATTTTTGTCACTTCACTTTAAAGTAATATATTTTAAAACAATTGACGATATTGATTTAAAATGGACCGAATTATTGAATTGAATAAAAAATAAAATAAATTATCAAAACAATTTTTTAAAAAGATAACAAAGTAAATTGAACTAAAAATAAAATAAAAACCAAAAATAAAATAATAAAATAACAAATAGATCATTTGACCTATTTAAAAAAAGTTTTATCATGAATTTAATACTAAAATAATTCAACATGAATAGTTGGCATTTATTTGTCAACTTGAAAAGGAAACTGTTCTGTATGATTTGTAGAACACAAATGTGTAGCACAAAGTGCTATATGATTGCTGTTTGATCACTTTAACTCTGTAAATCCAAGGATATCAATAGGGGATGATACCTTGAAGCAGGAGATCACTGAGATACACGAAATTGGGAGTGGGGTGTGTGCTCAGTGTAATTGAAAGAGAGAGCTAGAGTGAATGTGTACCTTTCACCAACGAGCAAGCCATATTTATAGATAAACTACCTGACCGTTGGCCAACTGCATCGTGCACGAGTGGTTCCTATATTTCCGGCCTCCACCTGCACGTTAGTAACTACCTGAGTGGACTAAGTCTTTAATCCTATTCGTTAAATCTCGATATCGGGCTATGATCAGTCTACATATCATTAACTGTTTGGGCCTTGACATGAGCCCAATTGTGACTCCAGAACAGAAACAAAGGCACCGCTATAGTAAATAGCGTGAGTAAGCAAGTTGAAACATCTCCCTCCAAATTATATATACTCTCTCTCTCTCCTCCTCCTCCCGCACCCCACATCACCAAGTCACAAACACAATCCTCATACAATTTCCCAATACTTGTCTCTGTCTCTGTTTCTCTCTTAATAACCCTTCCATTTTGAACTAGGATCAATGCTACAGGTGGAATCACTGGTTTCAGCGTGCGCCGGCGGATCCAGTGATCGGAAAATCGCCTGTGAGACCCTGGCCGACGACGTCCACCCCACGGATCCGCCGGAGTCCCACCCGGATTCTCCGCCGGAGTCGTTCTGGCTCTCGAGGGACGAGGAATACGACTGGTGGGAGCGCAACGCCGTTTACGAGCGCAAAGAATCCACCAAGGCAAGTAATAATAATTCAACAAACCTAAACCCTGGCATCAACTCCAACAACAACTCCCAGCGTTTCTCTCTCAATTTCAAGTCCAAGGCTTCCACCATCCTTGGCTTACCTAAGCCGCAGAAAACCTCCTTTGTCGACGTCAAGAACCGCCGCAACCACAACAAGCCCATTAACATTAGGTTGTTCCCCAAACGCAGCGTTTCGGTCGGAAAATCTGAGTCAGGACTCGTCGAACCGTCTTCGCCCAAAGTCTCTTGCATGGGAAGAGTCAGATCCAAGCGCGATCGAAATCGCAAGTTGAGAAGTTCACGAAAGTCTTCCCCCGACACAGACGCAAAAGAAAAACACAGCAGAAGCGGAAAGAAACCTGGTTTTTTCGAGAGTTTTCGCTCTATTTTCCGGTCCAGTCGAAAAGGTAATCCGAACCGAAAAAAAACCGATCCTCTGGCCGCGGACTCAACTTATGAGACGAAGAGCGGTGCCGTTAACTACTCTAGAGGGCGGCACAGCACGTCGAGCTTGAACGACGTGTCGTTCCAGGAGTCAGTCTCGCGAAGCAGCGTGTCGGAGAGTGAACCGCCCGGTTTGGGTGGCATGATGCGGTTCGCGTCTGGGAGGAGGTCTGAGTCGTGGGGAGTGGGTGATTCCCAGGGCCACGTGGCACAATAGTATTGGATGAAGTAGCCGTTCGTCGAGGGCAACCACGAAGTGGGGCCCTTTGCCCTTGGATGTAAGCAATTGATAAAAAAAGAATTATAAAAATCTCGCGACTCACGAATCTTTTGGCTTGGGACCAAGGCGTTGGAAGAGTGCTTCCAGGGGGTGACGTGGCGCGTTGAACAAATTTTACTTGTTACTGTTTGGAAAGTAAAATCTTTTTCGTTTTGTACTGTGCTTGATTGAATCTACTGGGTTGGTTGGTGTTTTTTCTCGCTCTATTTTATAGCCACAAAGTTTTGTCTTGTAAATATACACGAGTCATGCATGAGTTGTTTTTGTTTGTTTGAATTCAGCAGATGTATGTATAATTGTATATTTTAATTTTCTCTCTTGGGTTTCAATAATTGTATGAATTGTCCAACGGTGCATGCGTCGCCAGTTCCTCTCCTTTTCAAATAAGCAAAATTATTAAGCATGGGTGTTAATGTTTTACTGTTTCTGAATTCTATATAGTTAAGGGAGACTAGAGCTGCGCAGATGCACAGTTTTGATGAATTAAAAGATCATGCATGGATTGGAGGATATCCATATTTTAACCGCAGATACCATTTTGAGGTTAGAACACTAGTTTTGTTTCTCTTTACCTCTCATTTTAAAGGGAATTTATTTATTTATCTGTTATTTTTAAAATTTAATGATACTGTTAATTATTATTTCTCGTATAATATTTTTATAAAAAGGGGAATATTAGTTAATGAAATACTCAAATAATAAATAAGAGATAAAGGATAGATTAAATTACAAATAATTTTAACATAACATAAACAAATTCAACGATATGTAAAGAGAAATGGAAGAAATAATTTTATTTTTTCAAATATCTTTTCTAGTAAATATTTTTACTCACTAAAATTAAATTAAAAATTAAATACATGGTATATTTTTTAGAATAATAAATAATTTAATTTTCATTTAATTTTTGTTTTATAAACTACTTAGAGAATTAATAAAAATAAACATCAATAAGAGGATATACTATTTTTCTTGATGTATTATGCAATATACATTACGAAAAGAGATTTTTATTGTATGCTCACGTACACAGAAGTGTTTTCCTTAAAAAATTAAATATTGAATTTATTTTATATATTTTCCATAGAATCCCTTAATCAAAAAAGGTTTTAAATAATTAGTCATCATATAAAGGGCATTATAGTAATTAACGTAATTAAAATTTAATTAATTTTCTTCCTTTACGTTAATCATATATAAAGGTCATTACGAGTTTACAATATTTACCAATATATATCTTCTTTCAGTGTAATCTCAAATTAGTAATCCATAGCGTTTTATTATTATTATTTGTAGTAATTCATAATGCTTGACGACTCTAAAGAACACTGGCTATCGATATTTATTAGGAAAATAGATTTTTTTTCTTCTTCTCTTTTTCACCTATTATGGCGACAGGTTAATTAAATTTTATAAGATTCACTTTTTTTCATGAAAGATAAGCATATGTATGCCTTTTCAAGAAATTGATAAAGTGCACGTTAACTTTTAGAAAATAATTTGAGAAATCATTTTAAATTTCAATAGATTATAGGAGAAGTTTGCAAAGGGAACATGCTAGAAAATTTAAAAACCATTTTTCAAGTCCTATTAATTCCATAATTTCGGTTTGAAATCAAAATGCGTCAAAGTGTTTATATTGCATCATACATCTACTGATTTTTATATTACATGGGATTATCGAAAGATCAGAGTTGAACCTCAATCTTATCTTACCATCAATAGGTGTCCAGGCGTTGATCTTTAAGGTAGAATGACCGTGTTACAAGGTGGAGCTGGACTTTTGATTTTCCATTGGTCAAATGTCAAAGGAGAATGATAATACACTTACCAAGCCTCTCTTAAATGTTAAATGGCCAAAATGTCAAACCCAATGACAAAAGATTCAACGCTTTCCATCCTAACTTGCCGTTGAATCATGTTTGCAAGCTGTAGTTAATTTAATTTTCGGCCATCACTTCATAAAACTAACTTTTGGGTTTCTCATTTTTTCTTCTTTAGTTTTTCTTTTTTAGGTTAGACGGTGAAGGTTTTGACTGGAAGACTCTAGCTTCAACAACAACTAAGGTTGAAACAGGTTGCATTCACGCATACAATCATTCAATAGGCTACTTTTATACGCTTTGTTGAGACTATTAAATCAAAAAGATGAATGAAATCCAAAAAAAATCAAAAGTAACATTATTATATTAACAAAACTGTGAACGAAAGGCATTGGACTCAATATTATATTGAGTCACCTTATTTAAATTTATTTGTTAAAATAAATGTTTATTTTAATAAAATAAATAATCTTTTGTTTTTTAGTGTGCTTATTTAAATTATTTATGTTTAAAAAAATAATTTTTGTTTTTTTTAAATAAATCATATCTACTTCTTAAAAAAATATTTATATAAAAATACTTATTTTAAAATTTGAACAAACTCACCATTATTTTATGTCCTAACATCGTGTAGAATCAGTTCAAATCAGAGTACGACTTTTATCTCCTACAATACATAATCCGGTAGTCGTTGCTGTAATATATCTGCTCCAATTGACCTCTTGTATTCCACACGTCCAAGATGCCAATAACAAATTGGGCCTCCTTATATCCTCCACGGTTCACTTTGTCCAGCCCAATCAACTAGTCTTCAATACGAAATCTCCTACTGGGACTTGCTATTCTCACTCCCAAAAGGCTAGACTCAAACAAATAGTTTGTTAATATAGATTTTTTTTATAAAAAAGAACTGAAGGACATGACAGTAAAAAAATGAAAAGGAGCTTATCGGAATAAATTTTGTCTTCTGTGCTCAACTCATATTACCTCTAGCCATACAGAAGTAGTTTCACTTCCTGTGAGCAAGTATTGACCAATAAAAATGGTGTCTCCCTTCTTCATTGACTGTAAACAATCCAGACAAGATTAAGGTTCAAACAAACTCAAACATTGCATTGAAAAAAAATAAAATTTAGTCCACATAATATATGGATTGTATTAACCATGTAACAAGTAACAGATTACAATTCAAGCAAAGGGCCTCTAAGGAATCATGCAAATGTAATTTTCTATTTATAGCACCATAAGCAAGATCAAAATCACATAGATAGCTGAAATTTACAGCTAGTTTTAGCTAAGCAATGATAGCAAGTTGAGATTGATTCCAATCCAAGCAAGACCACAGGTAACAAAGATTAAACTTAAAAAGAAACCACTCAGGTTAATACTCCTAGAAAATATGTACATGAAAAGCAAGTCAGTCACATAATATCATGAGAAGGCTGAAAACTTTTAATAAACCTTTGCCAGTCCATCAAAATAGATAGGCAGTATCTGTGAAGATGCTTCTTGTCCCCGGTCAGGAGTCAGAGCAACCAGACCATCGGCCTGAAGCGAGATCGCTTTCTCACTTTTGTTAACAACCTACATATCTGCACCAACTGTGTCCAGCATAACCTGGCAAAGGCAACAATAGAGTAACCAACTACCGATATCCAGCATAAGTGTGCTAGCTTAAAATTTCAACCGTATTAATGGACACCATGCTTACATCCCTTGAAGGCATAGAATCTACAGTTTGGCTTGGAATTAGTCTGAAATGATTTTGTCGAAGCGAAGGTTTCACTAAGTGTAAAGATTTTAATGATGTTCACTGCCTGTACTTTGTTATTATTATTATCTTTTACTCATTCTAGTATGTGTTTGGACTAGTTTTTGTGTTCCAAATAACCTGTAATTCAAATTTTACCCTTTTTTTTGGGCGGGTGGGGGGTTAACTAATCCAGAAATGCACTTGCCTGTTCTAAATTAATCTGAAGTCCGTTATCTGATTCTGTGCAAGTTTTTCCTTCTTTCCCTTCATAAAAGCGAGGTCATCTAGTTGAAGGATTGGAAAACAGTTGAGAGATGTCTTGCAGGGAAGCAGAGTTTGGAGAAGATTTTTCGTAAGTTATAGAAGCAGATAAATTTTATTAACTACTGATGAGTGATGAGGTTTTTGGTACATTTGTACTTATACATACAAAAGTTTGGATTCATTCTTGAGAAGCTAAAGCACAAGCGTAACTATAACTTGGATGATCAATCTTACATCCTTGAAAAGGAAAATACTGATTAACAAAATAAAGGGAGATTTGTTTCGAAACATGGTTTAACAGTGGAAGTCAATTAACACACCAACTCAGTCTTAATAGCTGTCAAATTTAAAATATAAATTGCTAGCAACCGCTACATACTATTATTGCATTGTATTTGGTTTTGGAGCATCCAATGGTTTACAGGAACTGCTGCGAATGGATAATATTATTATTTTTTATTCGCTATCTTAATTCAGCACATTTAGTTCATCTGAATTACATACTAATTTTTTCATCAAAATGATTAATCTCTCACTTGCTGGTTGGTTGGTTAGTTGTGAGTCTATATTGCTGTCCCTATATATTAAAAGATTCTGTAATATTCAAATGTTTCAACTTGGTTTGATTACTTTACATAATTTGGCAGTATGACAATCTTTATTCACGATAATTTTTCCCATTGATTAAGTATTGAGAATAAATCTGTATGTCCATGATCTAAGTCATTATGTAATTAATTCTAATTTTAATAATAAAGTATTATTTTATTTTCATTATCATATTTTATTATTTGATTAAATAATTTTGATAATGGTCTTAATTAAAATTAAAGACTTGATATCATAATGAAAAATATGATAATGAGAAACAATTTCTGTTTAACTTTAATCTAAATTATTTTTTATCCTATGATTATTATAAATAGGATACCAATAATTTGGATAGATTAATATATATATATATATATATATCATAGTATTTATTAGATAAATATTAATATATCTCATTTATTAATTTACATAAATAGATAAATCACATGTGAATATCATCATTGAATCGACTCAATTGAATTTTTCTAATAGTTAAATATACCATAAATTGTCAATAGAAAATTCTCAAGAAGAGGTTTAATAATTTTCTTTGACATGAGGTTGTCATATTAATTAACATGTTATTTGTTATGTTCTAATCCTGGACACCTAATGCTTTAGAACACTTATTGAATGAATATTGAATATGATTAAATACCTATAGAATTAATGATTAATCAAAAATGAATCCATCAACTCTTGGTAATGAGTTTATGCTCTATGAATAAAATAATATCCTGACGAGAAAAATTAAGTGAAAGAAGAAATAAGTTTCTTAAGTCATTATAAGTTAACTCAACATACTTTGACAATAATACCATACTCTAGAATTAATCTGAACGTGTAAAGATAAAAAAAAATATTATACTAATTCTTCTAATAATTCTTGAAAGTAAAACGTTCTTTCATGTTATCAGTATGTTAATGAGTGTTGTCAAATACTTACCTTGATTAGTATGATTAATATATTACTAATTTAATATTGAACCTATAAGGTCACACATAAATTAGTGTTCTAATCTCTTTTAAAAAAATTATTTAATATTTGATGATTAATTAAATTAGAGAATTTAATATAATCAAATGATTAATTAATTTTATAAATGAAATATTATTATATTTTTTGCTAGCATTGAAAATATAAATAATTTAAGATATTTGGGTTTGAAAAAAAATTCTATTATGTACAAGTTGGACTTGATCAATTATTATTTCAATTTCAAAATGTTAAATGATTAATAATAGAAAGTGATAAAAAATAATATTTTAAATGACTTCAAATATAAGATAATGTGATAAGTGATCTCAAATTTATTTGAAATTTGTTGTATAATGCATGCTGTAGAACCGTTAAAAAACACAATTATCATTTTTTTTCACATTCTCTTAAAGTACAAATATTTTAAAATTATTATTCCATTTGTCAAAGTTGTTGACGAATAAAGGTCACACACGCGAAATCTTCATAGTTATGTGTTCATATTTTTTATTTGGAGTATATTTGAAATCCAAAATAAATCCTTTTTTATTTTGTTTTGTGTTCAACTTGGTTTGATTACTTTACATATATAATTTCGCAGTATGACAATATTTACTCACGATATTTTTTCCATTGATAACTTAAGCTTTCCCTTGTCTAAAGCTGTTTTTGAACAACTGCTTTCCGGCTGCAGATGAGCATGCTGCTTGCTGCAAAGGATGAAGTTCAATGCTAATAATATTTCATTGGATTCCCGTAGCTGGTTTTTTAATACTAATAAAGTACAAAATTAAACAAAGTAAAAGATGATGAAGTTCAATATTGGGCATTGGATTATTAAGTTTCCCAAATATGTCCATTTTTACGTAAAACTAGAGGTCATTCAATAAAGGCAACAAATCATTCTTACAATTAAATAGAAATTTGCAAATAGAAAAAGAGTAAATTTCAAAATAAAATTGATAAATGAATATTCATATGATCAAGTGGTTTCTTAATTTGTCATATACTTATTAATAAGTATGACAAGCGTAATTGACAAGTCACACTGTATACAAGGTAAAATCTTGATAACTTCTTAGGTGAAAACAAAGAAGAAAAAAACTAATTATCTATTTCTGCACTTGGAAGAAAGCTTTCCTTGTAGATTACTGTCTGACGACAATGAAGCTTTCCTTTGACACCAAGCTCTTCAATCTTCTGGCTACTCAAATCAAACGAGACTAGTTCACCATCATTCTTTCTGAAGAATATGTTGCCCTACTTCCCCACTCCGATACGATGCATATCACCCTCCTCAAGTCTCACTCCAATAGGAGTGTCAACTCAAGGTAAGGACCCAACATTTAAGAGTTCAGTCCATGATTCTTTCACACTGAGCTCACCCAAAATTGATATGAAAAAAAGTAATTGTACCCATGTTATGAAAATAGGCAATCGTTGACACGGTAGAACCACGGGATTAATGATTCAGAGGGGTCACTTATTGACCAAATTAGCATATATATTAAAAAAATTAAAATATATATAATACATCCAACAAGAAATTGATCAATTCTTGTTTTTATACTCTAAAATTAAATTCATTGTCATAATCAACTTATAAATATTATATAATTGTTTATTATAATAAATTATTTTATGGATATTATCATTAAATAACTAAATAAACTCTTAATTTTTAGATTAAATTCAAAAATTATCAGATGAATATAAATAAATATGATAAAGATATCTAAAATACATAAATATTATACCATATCATGATCAATATGATAATAATTAATTATTATATATTGTTATTAAGATAAAAAATATATTATAAGAACATATTATATATAGTTCAATAATTAATTATTAATAATTTAATATATTATAGGAATTGAAAAAAAAAATCTTGATTGAATTAAATTGGATCAAATTGGTCCATGTCATCGAATTTTATCAAACTCAATCAGGTCAAATTAAGCCAAATCATATTTCTTGCATTTCCAATTCTACATCTTAATCGAAAATCATTGAACACCAACTCCTAATCCATTTTTAATAACTAAGTACATTTGTACCTACACAATATAAGATTATAGCAATAGACTCATTTAAAATTGTCAAGTATCTACCCAGTGACGGAGCCATTCCTTGACCAACAATGATCAAAGTACTACTTAAAAAATAAAATTTGCAGTTATTAAGTGACAGAGAAATTTTTTTAATAATTATATAACTTATATAATTAATTAAAATTAAAAATAAAATTTGGTACTATCTAAAAATAAAATTTAGCACTACTTAAAATTTGACATCAACTAAAATTTTTTCTACCCATATAATAGTGACCATCATCTGTTAAACTAATGAATGGTTTACTGTCATCCCTGTCTGAGGGCATAGGTGTTGTAAGGAAAACCTAATTGCTCAAGTCCACTATTACCCAACCAATATCCATATACACTTGGGAACCTGCTTGGTCATCAGTATTACAAGGCATATGGATATCAAGTTTCCCCGAAGAGTTACTTCTCAAACTATATATCTCCCACTAGGGGCGTAGAGACATATTCTTCCATGACTGAGGCACTGGCACATCAGATCGTCGAGGAAGAAATGATAAGTATCGAATCACCTTATAGTCGTTTGTAGCATGATCAAAACCAAATCCTTGATATGTAACCGAAGGATCGCATTAAGGTGTTACAGATTCTGCATAACCAGGAGGAATGAGCTTGAATTTTTTGGTAGCTAGATTCCACAACACAACTTTAGTCCATTGCATAAGACAAAATAGTGCCATTGATAGTACCCCAACCCAAGGGCAGAATAACACTTGTTTCTGCCTCACCGTTACAAAGCAAGGGTTGCTTCTCCCTCACCGCCACATTCTTATTTTTTTATTATAAACTGTTACAATTCTTTATTATTAATTTTAATTGTATTTTCACTTGATCTTATTCCTGTTTTATGAGTTCTTTTAGTTATTTTTTTTATCTTATTTTCTTATATAATTTATTTTGTTTATGAAAACTTCTTGACTTCAAGAATTAATGCAAAAATTGAAAAATTCAACTTTATACTTTTATTGTAAAATAAGCATATACTACGTACTATTCTATTTAGTAGTATTAATTAATGTAAATATTATATACCATTCATTTTTTATTAAGTATAATTGTTAAATATTGCTAATAATTTCTATTTTTATTTATAAAAACAAATAATTCTATTATGGTATTTACAACTTGTATATATTTTAATCAAGGCAGTAAAAATTATTTTAAACAATGGTAATTAGATCTTTTTAAATAGCCTTTTAAAAGTAAAAGATTAAGGTAATAACATAAACTTATTACAGCATTTACAATATATGATTATTTAAATGAATTATTTATTTTAATTTTTTGGGTCTTATAATTCTAAATAGATTTAAATATTATACACAAAAATTCATTCAAACACTAAGATTGTTAAAATAAATGTTTAAATTAATTTTGTAGGTTCTACAATGTTTAAAAAGTATACTTAATTTTGCTTAAATTTAATTAAACAATGATTATTTATATAAACTAACTCCATATTATTTGTTCAAGTGAAAAAAATTAAATAACATTATTTAAAGTTAAACAGTTCTATATATATATATATATATATATATATATATATATATATAGATATAGATATAGATAGATTGATATTGAGATTTGAGACAACTACCATGTGATGCAAAAAGCAATGCTCAATTCTTTCATTACCGCGAAAATATACCTAAAGATTTCCGGTAAGAAAAACGTGTTTGGAAACGGCAAAGAATAAATTGTAACAAGTGTGGAACTAAAAAAGAAGCTAATGATAGTGCAGCAAATTAGAATTAGATTAGAGAAGGAACAACCAGTGTCCCAAAATACAAGACAACCAAAGAATCAAGCATCAAACAGGGAACTAAAACACGCTTTAGAACCCTACACTAGGAACATGACAAATTAACAACGTAGCACACACATCATGCTTGTTCTGTCTCTCTCTCTTCCTACAAATCAAGAACAGAAACAAACCCTCCCAAAACCCAAACCAACAACACCACACACTCCATTTCCAGCAACCTTAACGACACATAGGACACTGAATCAATCCATTCTCATTACACTGGCCACACCTCAGAGTCTTCTTGCGATCCTCATCCAAAACCTTACAACTTCCATTACACTCCACGCACATCACAAACCTCACACCACCACACCCTTCACACTCCCCCAAAGCCTTGGGGGGAATCCCTTCAAAGAGAACCCCTAATTTTCCCTCTTCTTCCAACTTCACAACTTCCTCAGCACCCCCAACAAACCTTCCCTTCACGAACACAACCGGAACCTTAACTTGCTTGGTTCCCATCAGCTTCCGCAACTCCTCCTTAAACCTCGAATCCATTGACACGTCACGCTCCAGCACGTGCACGCAATAAGACTCGATAATGGACCTTACCTTGTTGCACTCCTCAAACGTCTTTCTGATTCCCCTTAGAGTGGTGGTGTAAATGACAACGCAATTTTCCCCTCCGGGAGGCAATTTTTCCTCAAATGTCTTAAGGAAAGTTTGTGAATCCAAAGATTTTCTGACTCTTCGGGTCTTGGGGGTGGCCCAAACCATTCTCTTGATCTGTTCTTCCTCTTCGGAGAGTTCCTTTTCGTAAGAGGCGAGAAGCTCTGGATCGAACAGAGGACTAGGACTCCTCCGTTTGGTGTCGCTCCCGAAACTGTTCCTTCGAGCACGAATCGGGGACCCTTTTAGAGGAGAACAAAAATTGGAGGGTTTGAGAATACCCTTTGGGCTAAAATTGTAATCCAAGCGTCTTACTCCGGCATTGGGGTGAACTTGCACTTCAATTTTGTTCTCTTTCCCTGTGAACTTCCTGAGACTCTTGGGGGACCCAAATTGGTTGAGGAATTTGAAGGGGGTGGTTTTGGTTTTGGGTTTTGGGTCGGTGGAGATGAATCCGCGAAGGAAAGGTGTGGACTTGGGGCTTTTCATGGGGTTGTTTGAAATGGGCACTCCCTCTTCGAGACCCTCCATGAGTTCCCAAGCGTTGATAACTTCGGGTTCTTCGCGAATCCGAGGTGGAGATGTTTTGGATTCTTCGATGGTGAGTTGAAGTTGGTGTTGCTCCTTCTCCTTGTCCAACATGAGTGCTCCATATGTGGAGGAAGTGAGGGATACGACGTGGTTCACGTAACCGCCGCCATTTGTGACAATGACTTCTTCTTGCTTAAGGTCTTTCTTGATGTGTTTTGAGGAGACGCAGCCCATGAGTGAGTGAGGTTCTCTCTCTCTCTATTTCTGATTGTTTTGTTAGTTTTAAGGTATTGGAGAAGACGAAAAGTTGAGGGCAACGGCTCTGGAAGTTTTTCCCCTTGTTCCAACCGTTACTTGTCTGCAACGGGCCCCAACGGTCAAAAATTCGAATATTGGCCATTTCTATTTGCACTCTCCTCCTCTTATACGCATTCTGTCTTTTTTATTTTTTTTTATTTTTAAGAATATGATTTTCGAAAGAAATTTATTTTTGTGAGTAAATTTAACATATTTTGGAAATTAATTTTGATTAGATATTTCTAAGGATTTGTAGATTTCTCTAAAATTAATTTCTAGATGGGTTTTGTTAACTAGTGCATTGGTAATAAAAAAATTAAGTATCTCATTGCCCGGAGGTTCCATACTATGCGCAAATAAGAAATATTCTCCACCACTGACATTGGAAAGAATGAATGGAGGCAGAAAGTGGTTGAGGGGGAAAGGAAGAGAACAAAAAGTGAAAAGTTTGAATTGAGGAAGGTCGAAGGGGGAGAGTTGAGTAAGTGGGGAAAGAGATGTAGGTTTGTGTGAGAAAAAAATATTGAACAATGAAAACAAAGATTCACAAAAGTTAATATATAAGCTCATATTCAATTTTACCAAATAAGTATTTTAGAGTATAAGTATGAAGTAAAGTCATACGTCATATAAGAATGAGAATGTTGAACATTATATAAGTAAATGCAAAATCCACAAATCTGAATCTTAAAATTTTAGATAAATGTGTGATGTCAGGTTCATTTATATGGTTGTTTATGACCCATTAACGAAAATCTCTTTAATATTCCCTCTTGGCTTCCCAACAACTGATATGAGAGCTGATGGTTCAACATGACTTTCGCTCGAGGTAGAAATCATTATGTAGAAGAGACTCGCACTTGAGGGACTTCACTTATGCTGCATAAGTGAAGTCTTGTGAAGTCTTCACAAGATATTTTTTATGTTTAACTTGTTTTTTTTTTTAAAAAAATAGTTTTTAAATTTATTAAGTGCATTTCTTGAAAGACTTTTTCAAATCGGTCTCCCATTATTCCTAGTTTGAGTTGTCAGCATAATAACTCCTATATTCAGTGGTCTCTTTCCCCTTTAGGCAGCTTACAAGTTAAACAGTGATCGAGCTGTTGTTAGAGCCAAGACGTATCTTGTGGTGGTATAATAAAAGACCACTTTGGTGCCTTTGTGTGCTAGCTTTTTCCTACAAGTTGGGATCCTTCTCTTTAGTTAAAGCAAAACTTTGGGCAGTTTACCATGGTTTGAAGATTCTTCATGACAGAGGGATTCATGAAATTATCATGATGGAGTCTGATTTTGCTATTGCGGTTTAGTTTTTGAATAAAGGATGTGTTAGAGAGCACTCTTGCTACTCTTTGGCGAACCAAGTAGTGAACATGGCTGGTTAGGACCATTACGTCAGTTGCAACCATATTTTTCGGGAAGGAAACCAGGCAGTGAATACCCTAGCCAAGCGTGGACAAGGAATGGAAGAAGGTGATCATATCTTTGGGATGCCTCCTACTTGGATTCAACACACACACACACATATATATATATATATATATATATATATATATATATATATATATATGTTGATTGTTTCTTTCTTTCGTGATTTTTAGTTTGGGCTTTTAGCTTTTTGTTTTTCCGATACTAAGGAGCTCTTGGCCTCCTTTATGTACCAAAAATAAAATTCTGTCCACATTTTCTTTTGACATTGACAACAATAACAAGTACTATTAATAATATTATATAAAATTTTAAAAAGTATTTTAAAATATAGTTTAATACCTCTAACTTTAATAACTTTTGTAAGTTTGTTAGTATTTCTTTAAAGTACAGTCAATTCATGAAAAAGGTTAAAACTACTAATATTTAATTTGTTTACAAAATATTTAATTTGTTTTAATTCAAATAAAAAGTCTAAAATAATTTTGTATTTTAAATTTTATTCAAATAAGTTCTGGATAAAAGAAAATAATTTGATTATATATATAATTGAAATAATTAAATATGAAAAAGAATTAATTCTTAATTAAATGTGTGATATCATTATCATTTTTTATTGTTAGAAAATTCAAACCTTATTGTATTGAAAAGGAGGTTTTGGTAATAGCCCGTGTAACTCGCCCACATTGAGCACCCATTGGATTGGAGCATAATACGTGGGTAATTTGGTGGACGAGGATTGAATTTAAAAGGAAAAGGGTTATGATTGAGGTACAAAAATCAGCAACAATTAGTCTAACTTGGACAATGAAAATAGTACCATTGAGTCATGATACAAGTTTTTCTTAAATATAGACCGATAGACGGCTCTCGTTAACCCAAATTGACCAACAGGAGGATTTGGAAGTCCCACCATAACTATTATGTTAAAAAGTTGTACAGAAAATAACAGAGAAAAACTAAGATTAACAAGGAGAAATGGAACCTAATAAATTCTCTAATATAACAAAAATAAAATAAAATAAACTCCTGAGCTATCCAACTTAAAACACAAGAACACCACAAATCTAAAAAGCTGGCAATCTCCTATTCACATGATCCTAATCCACTTTTTTTTTTAGTTGCATGCTACACGTATTTTTTTTAAAAAAAAATTCACTTGATTTTAAACGTTTCAGACGTGTGTCCAAACACTGGCAAACGAGGTATATTCCTATTTAGGAGTTGATACATTAATTTTTAATAATAGATGTGTTAGAAAATGCATATTAAAAAACATGTTATTTGTATTTTCTTTACAAATATCTCAATATGCCCGTTGTTGTAGTCCAAGTGAAGGGAAAGTGGAAAAATAAACCTAAAATACTCCTCTAAAAAGCAAAGCATTTCTCTTAATCTCAAATATTCCGTAAATAAAAACAATAGTATTCAACAGATAAAATTGTTTAAGATTTTTAATATTCAATAGGCAAAGCAAAGCATTTTTTTTATTACAGAAAAACAATAATATTCTGTAAATGAAAACGATAATATTCAATAGGCCCAGACGCAATAAAGTCCCAACATAATAATAACTATACAAATCCAAAGATATTGCACTAAGATTTTTCTTTTTCAAAAGATAAAATAAATCCTAAAATATAAGCAATTTCAAAATAAAAAAAAAACCTTAATCATGAAATGAAAAATCTTAAATAATAACTAGTTGGTACTTTGTAAGTTGGTAGTTCAATCTACATCACCAGGCCTACCCTTCGGTATCTTTCATCTCATCCTACATATCTACACCAAAATGACCAAATCAATGCTATTTTGTTTTAACTATTAATAAATTCAAATATATTTACTTTAACTAATTTAACATTTATCATAAGCATACTTTGGTTTATATAAATAATAAGTTAATTTTACAATTACAATATAATAAAATATTAGACACATTTAATTTAAAATATTTGCAAACAAAAAATAAAATTTGTAGATCATGAATATTATTGTTTTGTTAAATATGTTTCTATTTTATGTAAATCAGATATATTTTTTTCTTTTAATTCCTAAAAAATATATTTTTTCATATGTGATCTCTATTTTTATAAACGAGATACTAGGAAAAAATGATTTTTTAAAGAATAAGAATCATATCTAATACAATTTAAAAAACAAAAGACGAAAACTATTTAATATTAATTACTAAAAGTAAAAAAAATATTTAAAATAAGAGTAAATTCTGTTTTTTTTTTTTTTTTGTATGTAGAAGAGTGAAAACATATATTGTGTTTTACAGGGTAAAGAAAATGAATGAAAGAAGTGAAAACGTATGAAATGAAAAGAAGTAAAATAGAGTGAAAAGTAAGATGATTCAATTATAATGAAATAAAGTGGAAAATAGAATAAATATTAGAATTTAAGTGATTTGGTAAGTAAAAGAAAAGAAATAATGTGTTAACAAAAATACAGTTTTTTTTATAACAACACACAAAAACAAATATTTTTACCTAAGACATAATAAATTATATACCATAAGAGAACCCAAATCTTCAAGGAACAAGAAAATGCACATGCAAAATAATAAAAAAGTAAAAGATCAAATACAAATTGAAACCACGAGTTACATAGATTAACCATAAGGGTCATGAACATTGACGGGTCTAAAGAATTAATGAAGGGTAGACACTCAATAAGTTGTGTAAATTTATAAATTCAAAATCCCTAACCCAGAACAGAACACATACGAACTAATGTAAACTCAAAACCATCTGAAATAATATAAATCGCTGACCAAATAAAATACGCTCACCTTACAGAAAATTGAAGAGGAGACGAAACATAAGGGAAGTGGCTGCAATCATGACAAACAACATTGTTGTTTTTCGTGGACTAAACAATCTCATCATGACCTGAAAGCAAATACAAGCATGCAATTAGATAAATAACCTTTTAGATTGGAAACTATTGCTTGTAATCAATAGGTAGTTGAATGATACCTGAAACACGGTTTTTAATAGTGGCTTATTTGCAGCTTGTTCACGACCAATGTCATGACACCACCTTTACATATATTAAAGGGGAGGAAAAATCAAATGCACAAAGAAAGAAAGATTTGACTTAAAAAAATTAAAACAAAGAAGTACAACAATTACACTAACTTGGAAAATTTCTAGCATAAGTTTATATTTAAGAAAATTGAAAGGAAGAAGGTGTAAAAGAACTCACATGGTTATTAATTAGCACTATATCAGAGATAGCCAAAGCAAATAAAGCACTTTGCTTTTCAAATGTAGTATCATCCAGGGGGGAAAGAGGATTTCAGTATAATGGAGAAACAACCAAAGGCAGAAATATCATGTCTCATTTCTCTTTGTTCAAATTTTTCCTAGTGGAAGATTAATTGCATGTTTGAATAGCCAAAAGTTCCTTATCATTGACTATAGTGCAAATGCAAAATCAGAAAGATTGCACAATTATGTATTCTCGTCAACTTACTAAAATACATAAATGTAATGAATCTAAGAGATAATTGAATCCTCTCATTTAACATTACTAACAAAAAATAAAAGTAATATTTCACTAGGAAAATAATAATAATAATAATTAAACATTACCCGTAAAAATCACAAGCAAAAATAAGAGTATTGCAAATTATAATTAAAAAGGTATTATGTACTATGTTCCATTGGGGCTACAAACACATTAACATATGTGCATTGCCAAGATATGATATAAATAAAAATGCAAAAGGCAACAAACTCTAGACCATGACCACAATGATAAAGGAAAATTAAGGTGGGAAAAAACCACCTCTCCACGTTCTCTTCCATCAGTACCCTCCAAATCCATCACAAGTGTACAAGGCTTTATAGTCTATGCCAACACATCTAGCCATCCAAATTCCTCTAGTTGTTTGAGACCCGAAAACAAGCACATCCTATCAGGTTCACCTTGTTAATTGTGATAGCTAGATTGAACTGTTGGAGTGAATCTAAGGAGTTGTAAAAACATGCCTTCCCTTAAATGCATCCATCTCCGTGAAGTTAGTATAAAACAAACTATTTAAGAGCATGCTCTTGCGGAGAGTACATGTCTGTTGTCTCTTCCGTCAATGGAGTATGGAGCAGTCGAGCAGAGGTGGAGTCACATTCACTGGTCTGGAGCAGAGGTGGAGTCGTGGAGCCACTAGTCTAGAGAACGCTCGAAGCCTCGAACCACGCTTCCAAATTCCGACTTCCGACTTCCGAGGATGCTGACGTCATAGCTTGTAGTCGTGACGATCTGACGGACGCCGGCCCGCGATGACGCCAGTCTCCAGAGATGGAGAACAAAAGAGGAAGGGGCGAAGGACACAATATTACCGATGCATTGTGCGTCTCGTCTGTGCGGCTGTGCAGTTTCCCCTTCTCACAACAACTATGTTAATTTTGTGAAAAATTAAAAGTAAGGATATTTTAATAATTTCACTTCAAAATTTCTAAGTGGATCCGCCTTTGATCATGAGCTCATCAGAAACTTTTTTGACTTTTTCAAAATGAGTTATTAATCATTCATTTCACCTTTTTTCATCTTTCTTTTTCTTCTTTTGCATAAAAAGACTTTTAGATAAACTTTGCCAAATTTAAAACTTTATACAAAACAACTTTAATTTTTTATCTTTTATTTTTTTCATTCTCTTAATACTTTCATATTTTACCCAGTACATCTATACCAAACACAATGTAAGTATGGTCCTTGCCGTGTGATTCCCCCTCACTCAACCTAGAAGTGCATGTCCAAAACTAAAGTCTAGTCCTCACTATGTGAATGTAAAATGAAGTCACACCTGCAAGACACGTGGCACCAATGATCTTTGGGTGCATTAGATTTACTTATCACTTGCCTCTGAGTGAGTAATAAATTCTACAAAGAGAAAAAATTAGTACCGAGTGCGATTGAGCGGTGCCGTCTAACCATTCAGAGGCAAGTGTCACAATTTTCTGTCGTTATCTTGTCACCCTCATCTTCGACCAGTGTATAAGCCATAGACCAAATTGAAGAGAGAATGTCGGAGAAAATGTGCCTTCCGTGTGGCCAAATGGTGAAGTGATATTTCCGTTTGAGTCCTTGAAATCCAACGTGAACAAATAGAACATTTAATTCTTTTTTTGTTTTTAATGAATCATGAGGATAGTTACAGATTGAAATAAAGCAAGGAGCCACATTGAAGAACTAGGTCATGCTTTGCTGCCCAACTGCAAAACCCAACTTTGCATTCCCCTAGACAAAAAGCGTCGAGGATAATGACAAAAAATGCCGAAAAGCCTTCTTCAATTGTCCATTGATAATAGACGTATCAAACTAGAAATTCTTCTTTTTAAGCTTATTTTTTATATATAAAAAAGTTAAGATGACTCACCAATCACGTTCTAAAGTTTATTAAACACTTATAAAGATATAAATTATTTACTAATTAGATCATGACATTATAAGAAGAATTTGAACTCATATTCTATCAAGATTAATTTTTGTTGGCCTTTTAAGTTTAACTTTCATGCATGCGTTTTAATTTATCCATTAAAAAAATATCTTACATGTGTCTTTTAAAATAATTATTATAAATTTATTAATAGAAAATATCTTATGCCTGTTTTTTAAAAGTATTATTATATACTTTATGTTATTGAAATTTTAATATGATAATTATTTTGTTACTTATTTCTTTATTGA
>PYAF01004425.1:377305-393085 GCA_007407185.1 Glycine tomentella | reverse complement strand
AAAAAATATTATATAAATAGTACTACTCTTAAGAATCTAAAATAGAAAATAAATGAGAGAGAAGAGACATAAATATTAAATTTTAACCATTTGTTTGAATGGGAAAATAGAAAAGAGATAATTTATTAATATTAAAAAAAAATTTATCCCAAATTAGCATGAAATGAAAAGAGGGGAATGTCTCTCTTTTTTTATCATGATAATTAAAATTTTATTGTGGAAAGATTATTATTCATTTTAGATTCTTAAGAGTAGTACTATTTATATAATATTTTTTATTCAAATTTATCTTACAATATTATTAGTTTTAATCTTTCTTCATTAAATTATTTATCTTATTACACAATTCTCTTTCTCCTTTTTATTGAGAAGAACCATTCTTTTTCTCCAATTATATAAAACAATATACAAATTTTACAACTAGTATTTCTCTATCCTTAAATCTATCTCTAACTAAGATAAATTATTAGGTTATCTTGAATTATAATTATTTATATTTTCGACTAATCTTTATATAACATGTATTTAAATTTTGAAATTTTCTATAAAAAAATAAAATACTTCAATGTCACCTTAATAATTTCTCCTCTAAGAGGATCTTGTCTATGATCATCAGCAAAAGATGAGTTAAAGGAAGATAAGTTTCCTGCTAATGATGTTAAAGTAACTTGTAAGAAAGCCATTGCCTTTTCTCCTCTTCTGTAATGTTTATTCCATTGATTTTTCAATTGAATATTCCTATTTCCTACCTCCACTAACACACAACAGCCCCCCAGAAGTTTCATATTTCCAAAGCATATATGCGTGTTGACAGCATCAGACTGCACTAAGTACCTTCGATCGTGTAAGTATGTAATTGCCCAATCTCCACTAATAGGTTTGCTTCGTATTTTAATTTAAGGCCATTGATTATGTTTTTTTTAAAAGTATTTTTAATTAAAAATATCTTAAAAATTCCTCTCTCCCTCTCTCTCTCTATATATAAACTATATAAACAGTATATATATACTCTCAGACTTTTACTTTTTCTCTCCATCTTAGATTTTTCTTTCATTTTTATTTGAATGCTCTTATCTCATGAAATGCTCAGGGCATCATATATCTGGTATATATTTTTATATTTTTAATATCAAATCAACAATTTAACAAGTTGTAACTAAATATAAAAAATCAACTTCAAATATATGTATTTTATCTTCCAAATTTTAATACGTTTCTAATATGCATATCATATATGCTTTTATATTTTTGACATCAAGCGACTTAATAAGCTATAGCGGTTTTCAAAATTCTAATTAATACGGTCATATTCTCCTTACATGTATATAATAACCTTCTCTCTCTATATAAATTAAAATAATTATCTTAAACAAAATCATTTTTTTTAGTTGTCATTTATCAACGATAGTGTTTTTAGCTACGTTTATCTGATGAAAATGTTTTTTAAATATTTTTCTTATTGTTTTTTATCTCTTTCAACCTATCTTTTTTAGTATCTTTAGTTTTAACTTAATTTTAATATTCTTAAATAATATCAATAATTAAAAATAACATTGTACCATAATATATATATATATATTATTATCGTAAATCTATGATATAATTTATATGCTTAAATATATGTATTTAATACAAATTTTAATTATAATATAAATTATATATTTAAAAGTATTTATTTATATAAATTTTATTCATATAAAACAAACATTTTTCGTAATACATGGGTTAAAATACCAGTAGCTTATACTAATAATCATGTAAGTGTTTTTAAAAATACTTTGAAAAAAATATTAACATTTTTTAAAAGTAATTTCTGAAACCTTAAAAATATTATATCGTATATATATATATATTATTTATTTATTTACTGTAAATAATGGCCTTAGTGTACTTTCAAAATTATAATTTTAGAGCTCCCACCCAACACCGAAGCTTCAAATCAGGTTCTTTGAACTGATCATGTCTGGTCTGCGCCGATATTGCTGCTTTGCTCTCAATTGTCAAACTTATAATAAATCAAATCTCAACCTTTAGCGTCACATTTGCAGCCTAGCCAACTACACCGTGTTAAAGCTTGGCAATGACTAATTTCGTTCAATTTTTTCTTAACTGGACCACCACTACCCTAAAATGACACAAGACCAAACTATGTTATATGATGCGATGGGTCGAGATAACGACGCTAATGTAATGTATATATCCCAAGTTGTCTTAGATTCCTATACCAAATGTTTCCAAACAAAGCAAATAAAAACTAAAAAACAACATTTCTATAGGAACTGGTTGCTATTTTTAAACGTGCATTAAGCATTATACACCACATGCAAGAGGAGCTGTTATCATCACAAGAGGGTATAGTCTTTATTTGAATATCATTTTTGAAATGAGGATCGATTTTATGTTAAAGACAGATCGATCATAACATTGATCAGCTTTTGCATTTAAATATTTAAAGCTATGAATTAATTGCGTATGGACCATTTGATGTAATTAACTAATCGTTACCGGTTGTTAGCTTTAATTTCCCCTACTATATATACTAGGATGACTCATAATTAGATTAAAATAAAATTAATCAAACTTATTGGAAAATTCAGAACTATTAATATCATAATAATGTTTTACTTTATCAATGCTTGGTGTTTCAAGACTAAGTTGTAAGCAACCTGAAGTTTCTTAAGCTTAGAATTCAAGTCTTGTGAATTGATAAAAACAAATACTGATAGAGTTTTATTTCTTTAAATGAGTTCACCTAAATTAATTGAAGCTCAAATGTCACTTATAAACACTCATCTGTTTAGAGAAACTGTATTAATCCTGCATTTTCGAAATGCTCCTAGCTGTAACAACTGCAGCATGAGAAAGTTAGCTCCATATAGCTGTATACGTTCGATGATAATTATCCCTTCATGTTTGCTGGTTGTGACATAAGCATCTACATCTCTTTTAGCAAAATAAACAACATGCTCATTATTCCTGTGGTACAAAACAGAGGAGGAAACTTTGCACTTTGCAGCATAAGTTTCAACACTGTTGCCGACTTTAATGAGCATGTTTTGATTTGATGTAACGGTAGGTGATGGCAGAGTAACAAATAGTCTGTGTGGCACAGGATTTAGTCAACACAACAAAATCCATCATAGTGCACAAGTGGTCAACCACTTGAGCTTTGAGGGTCCCACCGCATCCAACATGCTCAAGTGCAGCAAAGTCCGGTCACAACCCACGCGTTTTTTATTCTTTCTTTTTTACATACTCTGTATTTTTTAACAGAAACAATTTTGCTTGAACACTCACATTTTTAATATTTAATATGATTGTAAATTAAAAATTACTAATTAAATAAAAATAATCTCATACTACTTTATTTAGACTCTATAATTACAAGCCACCGGCTACATAATCCAATCCAACTTCCTAAAAAGACAAAAAAGCTAAAGGTATTTTCGTAATATATGAAACAACATGAGGGCATTTCCCACAACCCATTTGGTTTAAATATTACACGGTTCATAGCTCGTTTTCTTGCATTCACAAAACCAAATTGCTTTGCACTACTACTAAACTACCATCTTGCTTTCCAAGCAATCACTAAAGTAAAAGCCAGCCATGGGGAACTGCTTGGTGCTGCAAGAGAACGTTGTGAAGATCGTGAAAACCGATGGGAAAGTTCTTGAATACAAAACACCCATCAAAGTGGAAGAGGTTCTGATACAATTTTCTGGCCATGCAGTGACTGAATCGCTCACAGTGCTGCGGTATCTTGAGCCACACACGAAGTTGCTTAGAGGGCAGTTATATTACCTAGTGCCTCTGCCACCATCACCAAAAACCAACAAGAAGGTGAGGTTTGCGGAACCAGAAGTCCAAGATGTACATAAAAGTAACGTGGTTAGGATTAAGGTGGTTATTAGTAAGCAAGAGCTGCAGAACATGCTGCAGAATGGAGGGTTTTCGGTTAGTAAGATGTTGTCTCTAGTTCATGAGGAGAAGGGTACTGAAGATTTGTCTCAAAAGATTGAGGATGTTTCTCAAGGGTGGAAACCAGCGTTGGAAAGCATACCTGAAGTAAAGTAGCAATAAATTTTAAGTTTCAATACACTTTCTCTGTCCCTGCTTACAATTTTTCCTTTTACTAGCTTGCTTTATACAGTGTAACAAGAGATATAAATTAGAGAAAGAGAAAAAAAAAACTTTAGACTTCACTTTTGGCATCTTTTGCTCGAAGCTAACTTTTGACATCTAACCAAAAAAAGTCACCAAGTAATTCAGAACATTAAGAATGTGAGAGAGAGACAGAGAAAAGAAAATAGCTAGTCTAACATCGTTGCTATCTAATGGAGAATCGATCATATAACGTTTAATTGATATTGATATTAGCAACAAATGAAAGATATGATCAATGAAGAAACAGAGATAGATAAGGGTCCATATTAGTTAATCATACTCCTCTCTGTTGTTTATTTGTCTAAATATAATCCATGTGGCGAAGGGGGTTACCTACAATTGCATGCAGCAAAAATAGCAATGCAGACGTTATATGTGACTTTGAGATAGTAAAATGACCGCAAAAGGTTGAGGCTTAACTCAGCTGGCAAGATCCCATAATAACTGAGATTCTAATTATAACGATTATAATAATAATAATAAATCATTGAAATAATTCAATTTTGTCCCAAAACAAACCCTAAGTGGTTTCCTTATTGTAAGTTGGCTTCTGTTAGCAACTTTAAGTCTTTCGGGCTTGTGATCTACTATAGCTTTAAAATAAGATGAATAATCTCGCATCTTTGTAATTTGGAAAAGAATTTAACAGCTCAAGTGAAGCCTCAACCCCCCCTTAGTTGTTCTTTTTTTAAATTAAGGTTATCTCCAGTTTGGGATCTCCATTTTAAATGAGATTCTTACTTAAATACTTTTTAAATAGGTCCTATAGGGCCACTTACATGAGGCAAAATGAATGTTTGCGTTTAACTATAGATCGCTTTATTGTTACCTGTTTTCCGTTGTCTATAATATTCTCTCTCTTCTGTAAAAAAAAAAAAAAATTAAATAATACTCTCCCTCTTGGTGATTACATGATATGGTCAAGCGTTTAAATAAAACCGTTCCAGTTAATGATATGAGCACTTAAATCTTTTTAGCTAATAAAAAACATGCTTGATAAATATTAATTAAAATTTAATAATTTTGCTTTTTACGTATTGCATTCATATAAATAGTATATTATCAATTCGTTAGAAATCACTCTTATTTTGTTTAGTTATTACCATCCAACCTACAAGGTAAAGTTTGCATTCACACGAATTTTTCAAATGCTAATACAACTCCCAAGAAAAAGAATCAATAATGGAGAAAATATGATTGTGTTTTCCATTCACACTGGAGTTTATGGCGAAAACATGATTATAATGGTGTTGCTATACTGTTCTCGTTGTTATTGTATTGGATCAATTTCCCATTATTGCCAGTACTCCATAGTCCATACATAATATGATGAGACGGGTCAACTACTGATAAAGCGTCTATATTCGTTGAAAGTGTAAGATCTCTCATTTCTAGCATAGGCATGTTATTTTTTATTTTTAATCAGATTTAATCTTTACCACTTAGATCTGCAAGCTTATTTGAAACCATCAGAACCATACAGCATTAATTAAATTTCCTACTTATGTAGCACATTAATCTATCTCAACCTTTTATTAGTTATGGGATGATGGGTGTTCAATTGAAAGGTTTAGATTCGATACCGATAAGCTAACAGAAGTGAGGACACAGAACCACGTTCTAAAAGGTAGGATAAATTTAGCATTTTAAATTGCGTTTGTGAATAAGTGTGGCTCAATTGAGTTACTATTTGGGTAGACTTTATTTGCAGTGCAGTTGTTCAAATCCCATTGAAATCACTATCTTGTTAAACTCATCCTATTAGACCCTTGAGGTAGGAATAATTACCTACTCAAAATGGTTGTAGAACTCATAGGACGAATAAAAGTGTTTGAGTCATATATACTGTAATACGTTGGAAGTGACAAGGCATAAAAGACCATAATAAAAAAAGGAAGAGGAAATAAAAAACGAAAAGGTAAAAGCGGGGAAGGTTAACGAACAATCGATTTTGACATAATCCAACTTACTTGGGGAGGGGGGAGGATAAAAGATAAAATGTTCAAGTCCAAATAAACTAATAGAACTTGCATGCTTGTAGTCTGGACTGTTCCTTTTTCAAGTGTACTTATTTTTTGAATAAATAAATTTCAAAAAAAAATTGTAAGATCTACATAATAAACCATGCTAGGCTTCTGAAATTACAAATCATCAATTCTTAATTAGAAAAAGTATTATCGTTAAAAACAAAAATCAGCAATAATTGCTACAGTGATAACATTTGTTTAACTAGATACATTAACACCAACCCTCCCCAACTGATATAGGACGCAGGAGGTGAGGAATATATCCTGAAATCCAGGAAACTTCACAACAATCATTCTATTTAAGTTTTCATTATCTTATATTCTACCTTCATAAAAGCGACAAAAATGGAATAGAAATCTTCTCTCAATATAATATCCACAAACTAATAGGACTCTATGGGAACTATTAAAGTTTAGAAGTATCAATTCTCAATTATAGCACACAATTGTCAGGCGTACTGACACGTGGCTTTGTGTAAACTGCCATTCCTTATAATGATGTATTTCACACTCTTTTCCTGTTAGTTATTCATTGGCTTCTCTAGTATTCCCTCGTCCTTTGGGTGTAAGACTGGTACCTTTCAGGTACGGAACAATGTGGTTTTAGTCCTCTTTTCTAGTAGCATCTTCAGGGTTCAAACTTTATCCCTCCCCAGGAGCATACATTGCTTACCACTATCTATGCCTAACCCCTAGTAGGTATCTTTCCATATTAGTTATTAACAGCATAATAAACTTTTGGTTTCCATATGAAGCAATAAAATCAAAAAGTTCTTGATAATTTATTGAGTAATAAACTATTTAATCCTATGTAGACTGATCTAACATTTGGTGGGCAAGGGTATTAAGGAACAGTTCTTGACAATTTAAACATAACATAATCTTTCTCTACATTGTGAGTGTGTATGTGATATAGCTATATTTTTTATGTTTTCACCACATTGTAAGGAACATTAATGCCCCAAAAAGGATCAAGAAAATTTAAGGGAATAAATGAACAAGAAGGAGAATTATATATTTCAAATTGTAAAACATGCCCCTCTTAATATCTGAGAAGTACAACAAGGACTAAATTCAATGAAGAATAAACCTCCATTTGACACAAGTTCAGAAGCACAATAACGACAAAAGGGAGAAAAGCAAAGGTGTCAAACCATCGACCAACTTCCTCCCCGTCTCAACACCACCAGAGAAGTATAGCAAGAAAATATAAAAGCAAAAAGTGTATGTATATATAACTAAAAAAGTAAGATAGCCTTCTAAAAATAAAAAATAAAAAACTAAGATGGGGAAATCTTACTAGTGACGCAGGTCTTCTAGTTCCTACTATTCATAAGTACCTTCTCTGAAAAAATTCATATGTAATTTCTGTATTATGTAACACATTTACAATGCAAACATACATTAATTGGTAGATCCTCCATCATTGACTGGCTCATTAATATATATATATATATATATATATATATATATTGATTTTAAAAGACATGCATCAATATTGAGTACAAAAGATCTTGTACTGCAATCCGAGTAATGATATTGAACAGGTTAACTTTTACAGCTTGCAATAACAAAGATGGAAATTCAGAAGTACCCAAAGATTGTAAATTGGCTAATATTTTTCCAATTTATTTTTCCATTCCACCTCCAATGCAATTTCATTACGGCGTTGAAATGGAAGAGTAAATGGTGGATTATACTGCAAGAAAATAAAAGAGTAAGTGACATTTGAAGAAGAAAGGGATCAACGGGAATACCTTCCTTTAACCCCAAGATTGCATTAAGATTCTAACCTGTGCAACTTCTACTGAAGTTCCCACTTTAATTTCAAATTGACTGTCACTTTTTAATGCATCTCGTAGTTTCAATTCGCGCTGCTTAATTTCTTCGTCATTCACAGAACCTGATTCACAACAGAAAGAAAATTATTTATTTGATTGAGGACTTTAAATTAAAATTTGAATAAAACTTTTATCCATTTATGAGGCAATACAGATAGAGCAGTCTAATTTACTCTTTAACTTTATGGTTAGCCAACCAAGATTCATGCTCTGGCACGCCAATATTCAATTGAAATAAAAATGCAACACATCCATGCACCCAAAAAACAAAAAAGAATGGAACACATCCAGATGAACATACACACGTAAATACATAGAAATATATGTGATTTTAAAATTTGAAATAAATCAACTGTGTATTACTTGTGCTTCCTCCCAGTAGTTAAATATTTACAGAAGTAATGGATTTCTGCAAATAAAACCCAAATAAAAGACAACAAGCGAAAATGAAATGAAATTACAATTTGTATACAAGTTATTTGTAAAAAGTATAAAGGCAATAGCGCACCTGAAAAGGAAACTACAGCAACTATTTTTCTGGGCACCTCTTTAATCGTCACAGAGGAATCTTTAGGCAGTGGCAAGTTAGCACCATACTTTGATGGCATGACAAAAGACATTTTCCAATTAGCTTGATCTTCCATCTAAGATAATATCATTGATAAATTAGAACATCATAAATTATAAATGTACATTGAAAAAATAGCTCCTAATCAAATAAATGTACTAATTATTAAATATAGAACTTCCAGAAAGTAATATCACAAAATCCACACAGTTAAGTGCAAAGTGACACTAGTACACAGGGTATATCATAAAATAGAAAACAAAAGGAAAAAAGAAAATGAAAAATGAACCCGTAACCTAAAAGGGAAAATAATAGTGTTATTGTGTCATCTAATTGGGATAGATTTAGGTGATTCATAAGGTGAAGAATGGTATCAATTTATCCAATCTCAGACAGAGCTTAAACTTAACAATTTACATATTAATTAGCCCATATGTTAAAGAACCTATGAATTCAAAGAATTTTCGGGTGTTAACTATTTATTTGGATAACGTGACAGAAAATTGGCCCGACAAAATATGCCAGGGTAGTATAGCCATTGCTGAATCATTAAGAGAGCTTTATTTCAATTAAACCTGAATTCCAGAAGGATGGTTTTTAAATTGTGAACTATAGTAGGTAAAAAATTCATATATGAAAATAAAAATAGGTGCAATTATTTTCACTGCCATTATTGACAATAGTTTTATCAAATTGTTGCGCCTACAGGGATTTTAGCTTTGGCTGTTTAAGTGTTGCCTTGATATGAAAAGGCATGTTTCTACAGTTATGTTTACTGAAACAAATTCATATTAGATAAAAAATATAATTATACTAAACTTGCTGGCAATGCATATAAAAATACATAAGATGAAGATTGTAAATGAGATATTTCACAAAATCCATGAAAAAATAATCATAATACCTTTGTTGTTAACACAGGAGTTGTCATATCCATTTTAACCCCATCAGATTGATTCTTACTTGTGAAAACAGGTGTAGTCATCTCCATCTTTTCCTTAGTTGTATTCTACCATCAGAACAAAACAGCTCACATCTATAACTTTTCTCTTCTCTCAAAATAGAAGGGGAAAACAGAAAGGGACAGCAATCAAAGGCAACCCAGTAAAATTTTAAAATGTATGAATGTGGTTCAATCCTAAAATATATAACTACCTTACCGAAAAGGTACTCGGCTAGAACATTAAAGGAACGAGAAGCACCATTGAAATCAAAACCACTCTTCCCAGGCATTGTTGTCTCTGCCACAAAGTAAGGCTGCAAAGATAATCATCAGATCAAGAGGAGACATTCCCAAGACCAGATGGTTAGTCAGTGACGGCAAGCACTTGGCATTCAGTGGAACTGTCAAGTAAATCACTTGTATGTATTTCGTATGTAAGGATTCTGTACCAGCATATCGACTCTAAAGCCTAAGAATATCATGTAAACTGAGTCCCTTAAATGTCAGAAGCATAATACATCACACAATAGGTTCCATTCCATCCCTAAATGCAATAAATTTATACAGTTTGGCAAATCATTGCCCTAAAGGCAAGAGTTAAAAAATAATAAACGGAAACATTTTATTGAAAGTCACAAGAAGAAGAATGCATTCACAATATTAAATATTATTCTTTCTATTAAAACTTTCTATTTACCGATTCCTTACATGCACATGAATATGTGGAGCACAACAAGAAAAGACTCTATTCCTTAAAAAACACTGAATTGAAATATAAATATAAATTTACATCAAAGGAACAAACCTCGACTTCCCTAATCTCATACTGGTCCATTCTGCTCAGAACTTTGAACTCAACAGTCTCAAGGTCCGGAACTGCAACCAAGCTCCAACACAGAAACAATTAATTAATTACGCAATTAAAAGGAAGAAATTAACAGAAATCTGTATATTAAATACTAATTAGTAATTACCACTCATCAACGCCTCCTCGAGATTGCGGCTTTCAAATCTCTTAGGAAACACGTATTTCGCAGTCTCGGCAGCCACGTCCGCTAGAACTGCGGCACGAAAATTAATTAGAGAAAATCACGAAGAGTTGGAATTCAGTGGAGGGAAACATTTACGTCGCTGGGAGAGAGAGTTGGCTTGAGAAGCGAGGGCGAAGATGAGTGAGATTCGGGATTCGAAGGGTGAAATAGTTCTTCGCCTGGTGCTGCTGCTGATTCTCTCGCCGGAAGAGGCGGAGTTGGTGACAGAGAGATTCGACGAGTGTTTGATAGGTTTTACCGGAATCGGTGCCACTATACTCGGTTGCAGAGAAAGAGAAGAGGGGTTGCAAAGAGTAAACATGTTTCCTTCTGGGAATTGAATTTGTTTCACACTGCACGACACGAGCTTCTTCTTCTGCGTTTTGAATTTCTGTTGCTCTCTGCGAATTTCGTCCACTTGTCGTTATGATTTTTCCCGGCACAAACTATTTATACGTGTACACAGTTTTCAGATAGTTTGCCCCGAACCGCAACTACATGATTTTGTCATTATCTCCTGTTATGAAAATGTTTTAATGAAAATATTAATTATTTAAATAATTAAAATAAAATATGTTTGTTGACCCAAATTTCTCTATAAAATCAATCATATTATCTTCGTGTAATAATTTTACTAATCATTCTTCTATTGTATCTTACATTTAAAAAATAAATATATTTAAGGTCATATGACCTATTTGTTCTTCAATCTTATTTTTTTAGTTTCATCCTTTATCTTTTAAAAAATTTAATTTAATCTTTTATCTTATTTTTTGAATTCATTTTATTTTTTTATCTTTTAAAAATTTATTTTGATAATTTATCTTTTTTATACTTAATCTGATCTTTTATTTTATTTTTTTATTCATTTTAGTTTTATATCTTTTAAAATTTATCTTTTTTTGTTTAATTTGATACTTTATCTTACTTTGTTTAGTTTGATTATTCAATCTGATTAAGATTAACTTTATTAATCATTTAAAAATAAAAAATTTTGTTCAATTTTCTCTCTTTTTCCTCCATTTCATTTTTAACAAAAGAAATTCATTATTAAATTATCAAGACTTCAATTTTAAATGGACTAAAGTATCAAATTAAAAAAAAATAAGACAAATAATCAAAATAAAATTTTTAAAAGATAAAAATTGTTTTTCATCCCTTCAAATAAAACAAAAAAGAAAGCTCAATTTGAGGTTGTTATTTCCTAGTCTGCATTCATGATATCTATGACTAAACATAAGGGGAAATATTAGACATTAATTCAAGTTAATTAAGAGTTATGGGGTTCATAGCATATTAGAATTTTAATTAGAACTCTTAAAAAATTAATCATAAGAAAAATAATGTGATTTTAGTCACTAAAATCATGAGTGAAACACAACAAAGAAATTACTTGTTGTTCTGTATATTTCCCAGAACACAACTGTGTAACACCAAAGTGCTACGTATTTGCTATTTGATCACTCTAACTCTGCAAGTCCAAGGACATCAATGGAGAATGATATCTTGGAGCAGAAGATCACAGAGATACACCAATAGACGTGGAGTATGTGCTCTGTGTAATTGAAAGAGAGAGTTAGAATGTGTGTGTACCTTTCACCTGTGATTAATGAGTATTTATAGGCAGATTACCTCGTAACGGGTGTGAAAACTGCTTCCTGAATTTCCGGTCTCATCCAGCACGTTCTCAACGTTCGACATGGACCAAGTCAGCTTCCACGTTCTAAGAGCAAGTTATCTTCACGATCATTAATAACAAATGGGCCTAGGCCCAAACCGCAATAACCATAACAGTTGCCCCCCAGCCCGGTTATCAAGCATACTTGATAGCCGGGATGCATCAGGTGATCTTGTAACCCTCAGGATAACAATTGATCCGACTACGGTTAACCGGTTTCTACCGGGCAGAATATTATTCGGATACGATTTTCCGCCCACAACACCCCGGATAAAGTCTCCGACTACGTTTGTCTGGATGCAATTTCGTGGTCGTGAGACTATCCGAGTAGGAAAACATTTCCGACCAGACTCTCGTGGATACTTGTATCCGGATTCTCCCGAGTGAAAATGCACTCGACTGGGCTTATCCGAATAGGTGTATTCGGATTTATTCTGAACAGATAACGTATCCGGGCCGCTAATGACGTGTTCGAAGAAGCTATTGGCCCTCCCGATTCGAATCGGTTACTATTCCTGTCATTAAGGACAATAAATGCATTTAAAGAACCTGTCGCTTCATTCGCCTGGTGATGATTGACACTGACGAAACTTTACTTTCTTGCCCTCATAGTTGAACGTGCTTTACCATAATACCCTTATGTCGTTTCGTTGTGGTGACTGAACTGTTTCCTTCCTCCTGGCGGTTACTGCAGGTTATCATTACATTTCAAATTTTATTTTCAAAACCCGTACTCTTGCTTATCTTTTCCCATTCTTGTCATTTCTGCCTATTCTCTGTTATTATTTTCTCTCTTCTCTCTCAGTATTCTTCTGAGCATTCTCTCGCGTTTTCTGCAAGTTCCCCTTTCGTCCATCTTTCAGCCACTCTTCAATTCCTTATCAGAACAGGTACCTTCTTGTATTTTTCTTTCTGCACCATTTGTTGCTTTTGCATTATTGTGACTCTGTCGATATAAGGATTTTAGGATTAATTCATATTCTCTTTCTGCATTTTTCCTGTTTTATGGGTTCTTCTTAGTGTTCTGCAATCATATCATTCTCTTCTTCTTTGATTCTCTCTTTTCCTTGAGTCGCCCTGAGAATGACTCCTAAGGAGGAGGCAGAGATAAGGAAGAAATTTGGCCCTAGGGCCGCTTGGTTGTTATTCGGCCTTCCACTTCCGGCGGGGGAAAACGAAAGCGATCCCCTTCGCCGCCATACCGGAGGTTCTTCCTCCTCCGAAAAACAAAGTGTTACCGCCGCTCCCGACGGTTCGATCCCTTTACTTCCGCCATACTGTCAAGGTGACGTTACACCCTCTATTGTTCCTCCGCCTTCTACGGCTCCTACCAACCCTAAGCCACCCCTAGGCTCGACTCCTTCTAGACCTCTATCTTCTCTAGGCCCTCCACTTATTGGGCCCAAACATGATACCAATAGTCCACACGATCTTTCTCTAGGGCTCCCTTATCGTCGCTTCAACCCTCTGGTCAGCCTCTCTCCCTCTTCCGAAGAAGAATCTTCCTCGTCCTCGGACGAAATAATGGAAGTTAAGTATGATGCCTGTATTGATTGTGTATCCGAGGCCATGTACTTTAGTCAGATTGGTTCCGACGATATTGTCGATTCAATTTTGGGGTCATGTCGTCATAACCCTATATTATATCCTACTACCAAAAGCCCGCAACCGGGGTCGCATACTAATACTGTTGTCGATGGGGTTTCGACCTCGGTTTCTTGTGAATTTAATGTGTTACCTCCAGGTACGTTTACTAACTTACATTTCTCCACTTCCTTTTCGTAGGTATAATGGGTGTTTCCTTGGATACTGTGGACGAGTCTGCTTCTGTAGAGTCCCATTCGGATGTGCCCCCAGCATTAGCGTCTAAGTTCCCTTGGGTTACTTATGAAGTCCTTCGAACTTTTTCTGTCCTCGACCTTCCTAGCATAGTATCGACTCCAGTAGGAAAGCAGGACGGGTTTGTTATTCAGGCTCCCCTGCCCGGTGAGCCCATTTGTGCTCAACGGGAGGGTAATAACCCCAACTTTTTCTTCTTTTTCCAAGATGTAGTAGACCAAATAGGTATTACCTTTCCTTTTTCTTCTTTTGAAATTGAAGTTCTAAATCATCTCCGGGTAGCTCCTTCCCAACTCCATCCAAATAGCTGGGGATTTATCCGTACTTTTGAGTTGTTTTGTGCAGATTTAGGGATCCCCTGTACAGTTCCTCTTTTCTTTTACTACCACTCTCCACATACCCCTAGAACGGGCAAAGAGCCTTCTGATCGGAAGGGGTGGATTTCCTTTCGTAGTCAGAGTAAACGAAAACTTTTTGATCCATTTTCCGACTCCTTTCATGGCTTCAAAGAAAAATACTTTAAGGTCGCCGCCGAGCCTCATCGACAACCCTTCTTTTTGTCCGGCCCTGAGTCATCTGACATAGAGTGGGTTTTTCCCTTGTACTGGTCGGATGATCATTATAAGCAGGATCATTCCAATTACCGATTTGTCGAAGAGGATCTTTCCGACTCGGATGCCTCTTCTGTCTTCACAATTTCTGAATTTGTAAATACTCATGGTCGGCCTAAAACCTCTGACTATATCGGCGGTGGTCGTCGAACTGGTCTGCTTTAGTGACTACATTATCTTTTAGTTTATACTTATTATATTTATGCACTAACTGTGACGTTTCTTTGTTGTAGCCGGAATGGGGTCACGACCAGATCTTGCTAAGACCAAAGCCGACGCCGCCCATAATCCCAAACCTGTTGGAGGCAAGGGGAAAGGCAAGAGGTCGGCTACTGACAAACTTGGCGCTCCGTCCAAGAAACGCGGTGCACCTCCTTATAGGGCGTTTTTTGATGAAGGTGCTCGGAAGACGGCATCGGATATGCCGACCGCTCCCCTTCCTCCGCCTTCGACAAACCTGACCCCGGTTTCTGTGATCGAAACTGTGGATCTTACAGTGGCGAATACCCGGCCACGTACTACTCCGACTTCCGACTCCCGACTCCGGTCGCCTTGAAACACGGGCGCACCCCGATAATGTATGGAAGAAAGGGGTTACTAAGGAATTGGTTCGTTTGACCAAACCCCATTCATACATGCTCAAACCTGGTGCCCCGGTGGGTGAGGAACTGGCCGAGCTGGTTCGGGACGAGGAGAATGCCTTTCGCTATGCTTCTCTGGTCCGAGCACTTTCCACTGTTCGAGAAAAGTATGTGTCTTTCTCAACTTTTTAACTCTATTTACACTTTGTATATGTTTTTAACTGTTCATGTCACAGGTACGGCATTGCGGTGGAGGAGAAAAACAAGGCTTTGGAGGAGAAGAGCAAGGCTTATAAGGAACTTGTTTCCTCTAAGGCCCAACTTGCTACCCTCCAGACGCAGTCGGCGGCAGAGCTTAAGCTGTTGAAGGAGGAGTTGCTCAAGTCCCAAGCCGTTTCAGCCTCCTTGCGGGTAGATTTGGCGCGGTCTCAAGGTTCCCTTGAAGCCGCCGACCAAAAGGTGGCGCTCCTGACTTCGTCACTTGACTCTGCCAA
>PYAF01004425.1:339437-373944 GCA_007407185.1 Glycine tomentella | reverse complement strand
CTGTCAACTGTTGTATTTCTTTCTTGCTAGTCGGTAATTGCATATCCAATACGGCGCGACATTTGTCCGGATTGGCTTCTATCCCTCGATGCGTTAGCATAAAGCCCAGGAATTTTCCGGCTCCGACTCCGAAAGTACATTTCAAAGGATTTAGTCGGATGTTGAATTTCCGTAACCGACTAAACGTTTCTTCTAAGTCGTCGACGTGTTTACTAACCTCCTCCGTCTTGACTATCATGTCATCAATGTAGACTTCCATATTTCGCCCAAGCTGTGGCTCGAACACCTTATTCATCATTTTCTAATATGTGGCACCTGCATTTTTTAGCCCGAATGGCATGACATTGTAACAATAATTGGCCTTGTTGCCGATAAACGCCGTTTTGTCTTGGTCTTCCAGGTGCATCGGGATTTGATTGTATCTGGAAAATGCATCCATAAAAGAGAGAGTTTTGTACCCGGAGGAATTATCGACCAACTGGTCTATGTTCGGCATGGGGTATGCATCCTTCGGGCATGTCTTGTTCAGATCTGTATAATCCGTACAGACCCTCCATTTTCCATTTGGTTTGCGAACCATCACCACATTTGAAAGCCAAGTGGTGTATTGAATTTCCCGTATAAATCCGGCTTGCAACAACTCGTCAATGTGAGTGCGTAATGCCTGTGTTCTCTCGGGGCCCAGCTTCCGCTTCTTTTGTTCTACTGGTTTTGATCCCGGGTACATGGATAATTTGTGACAGCAAACCTCAGAATCTATTCCGACTATCTCCGACGCCTTCCATGCGAAGACGTCGCGATTCTTTATCAGACACTGAATCAACGTATTTCTTTGCCCGGGGTCCATTGTGTGACCGACGTTAGTAGTGTGGCCGGCCTCTGTTCCTATCTGAACCTTCTCTACTTCTTCTGCTGGCTCTGGCCTCCATTCTTCTGGTGCTTCCCGCATGTCCAATTCTACTATGTTTATTTGTCGTCCCCGGGTGTACTTGTCATCTGTGTTTTTCCGATGTCCTGTCCTTCCTTTATTCTCACTTTCCCGAACTGTATCATAATAACATTGTCGAGAATCCTTCTGGTCTCTGCAAATTGTTATCACCTTTCTGTTTCCGCCTACGAATTTCAATTTCTGATGTTTTGTGGACATCAGTATATCCCACTTATGTATGGTGGGTCTGCCCAAAATCATGTTATATTGGGACGGACAATCTGCTACGACGAACTTCACTATTTCAGATTTGAAAGCTTCTTTCGTTCCCAAAGTTAACCGTAAATGGATAGATCCTTTGATAGCGGTATTTCCACCATTGAATCCGGTTAGCATGGTTCTGCACGGTTTTAAATCTTCCTCACCCAGGTTCATCTTTTTGAAAGCTTGTCACAGGATTATGTCGGCAGAACTTCCATTGTCGACGAACATCTTCCTTACTCGGCAATTGCCCACCGTTGCCGGTATCACTAACCCGTCTTCGTGTCCGGGCATAACTTCCTCCATATCATGTTTCGTGAAGTATAATAATGGTGGTTCAGCTTCCTCCGTTTTGACTTTGAATTTCGGTTGAGTTCTGATCGACAATATCTCCTTCAAGTATTTTTTTCTCTGGTTCGCAGTATCGCCTCCTCCACCCATCGCCCCGGATATCACATTACATTCGAACTCGGGTTCCAGGAATATGTCATTATCTTCCCGGGGTCTCTTTCCCTCGTCTCTCTTATCATGTGGATTGTCGTCTCCCTTCCGTTTGTTCTTTCTTCCTTGTGTCCGAATCACGTACTGCTTCAGTCTGCCTTCTCGGATGAACTTCTCGATTGCATCCCGCAAATCCCAACATTGGTCTGTAGTATGACCGGGTCCGTTGTGGAATTCGCAGAAGCGCGACCTGTCCAACCCAACTTTGTTGAATACGGGTCGAGGTCGTTCAACCTTTTTCATTTCTGTGAGTGCGACCTCCTTCCAAATCTGTGACCGGGACATGTTTAATGGGGTATACTTCTCGTATTTATTCTCGCATCTCTCTGGTCGAGATTTCATATCATTATTTCGAGTTCGATTCTCCGGGTACCCCTTATTTTTTGGGGGTGGGCTTCTCTTTTCATGTCGCTCTTTTCCTCGTCCCGAGCTGTTAACGACCTCCATTTGCTCTAGCTCCAAATATTTCTTTGCACGAGCGCGAAATTCCATCAAAGATTTTACCGAGTCTTTATAAATAGACTTGGCAAATCTCGACGATCCATTTAGTCCGGCTGATATCAAATATACATGAACTCTTTCTTCTAGTCCATCCACCTGTAGGGCAGCCTCCTTGAACCTATCCAGATAACTCTGCAATGTTTCTCCGGGTAGCTGTCTGATTTTACCCAGAGTGAACTCAGACTTCGGCTGCTTTTTGCTGGTTGCGAAATTCAATAAGAATTTCTAGCCAAAATCTTCGAAATTCCTTATTGACCTTGGTGGTAAAGTATGAAACCACGTTTGTGCCGGGCCTGTCAATGTCGTCACGAAAATCCTGGATATAATGGGCTCATCAATTCCCCGGACACACATTTGTAAATCGAATTCGTCGATATGCACTTGTGGATCCTGTGTTCCGTCATACTTCGACAAGAATGATCCATCAAAGTCGTCCAGATATCGAGCATTTACAATGTCGTCCACGAATGGACTATTGTTTTGCTGTCCCCTGCTATACTTCCGACGATAAACTGTTCCTCCCATCTCGCGGAAATTTGGTTTTCCCGCCTTATCATGTCCGCTGCTTTGTGGAATCCTTTCATTGTTTGTTCTGCCAATGGGATTCTCGTCCCGATTTACTTGGATATTGGGATTTTCGTCATGGCTCTTGTTTGTGTCGACCCCGTCCCGTGGCTCATCTTGTGCTCGGTTCTGATTCCGACGCGGCTCCCCTACCTGCCTTTGATCTTCCGGGTCGGCACATCTTCTCTGATTCAGGTGTATCCTCAAATCCTGTGGCTCCTCCTCAGGATTTGAAGCTTGTGCCCAGTCTACTATCCTCCGTAGCTGCTGCTCCAACTGTTCCATTCGTTGCATTTCGGCACGCCTCCACTCCTCATTACGTTCTTCCATTTGGCGTGCAATGTCACAGATATCCTCTTGTCTCTCTGTAGATTTTGTCTTTTCTCCATGTTCTCAATTCGGCTTAGAATCGAATTGAGGACATTGCTGACTATCTGTCCTCCAAGCTCCCCTTCCTGGCTCATCCTTCGCGCCGGTTGAGTCTTCCGTTGCTCTGTCTGAGCAGGAGAGGAAGCTTCGTCGGAAACAGCCTCTGTCACATGTATTTCTTCTCTCCGCACCACGTTCTGATTCTCCGATATGAAGATCTCTCTGTTCGGTATCTCGGAATGCGGTACAGAATGGCTGTTTCTTGTGTTCACCATTGTTGAAAGCGTGGGACTCGAATTTTATCGTTTCCCACAGACGGCGCCAATGTTCTGTATATTTCCCAGAACACAACTGTGTAACACCAAAGTGCTACGTATTTGCTATTTGATCACTCTAACTCTGCAAGTCCAAGGACATCAATGGAGAATGATATCTTGGAGCAGAAGATCACAGAGATACATCAATGGACGTGGGGTGTGTGCTCTGTGTAATTGTAAGAGAGAGTTAGAATGTGTGTGTACCTTTCATCTGTGATTAATGAGTATTTATAGGCAGATTACCTCGTAACGGGTGTGGAAACTGTTTCCTGCATTTCCGGCCTCATTCAGCACGTTCTCAACGTTCGACATGGACCAAGTCAGCTTCCACGTTCTAAGAGCAAGTTATCTTCACGATCATTAATAACAAATGGGCCTAGACCCAAATCGCAATAACCATAACACTTGTATTTAGGTTAACAAAAAAAGAGGGAAAAAAATGAATAGAACGGGTTGTTTTTTTAATGTAACATCAAATTAACTTGTGAAATTATGGGCATAAGGCAATTTAGTTTGTTAAGTTATGAAAATGTTATCTTTTAGTAGTGACTAAAATTACAATGAATTAATAATTTAATCTGCACTCTCTGGTCTGTGATCTTGATTAGCAGAAAATGGCGATGAAGAAGTTGCCGGTGCTGAAAGTGAAAGCACCTTGTTCTCTTCTCCACTTGTTGAAATCCAAGCTCCACCACCACCCCTCCTTCTCCCGCTTCGACTTCCACCTCTTCACATGGGCCTGCTCCTCCCTCCGCTCCTTCCGCCACACCCACGCTACCTCTGGATGGCCCCCACCGCCTCCCCCAACTCCGCTCCCTCCTCAACCTCTTCGCCGCCAACCCCTGCCCCTGCTCCCCCTCCATCTTCTCCTGCCCCCAAACCCAACCCATGTTCTCCCTCGCCATCCACGCCTTCTCCATATCCTCCAACCTCAACGACGCCGTTTCCTCTTTCCACTCCATGTGCCAACTAATCGACGGCAAGCCTTACGTCGCCGTTTTCAACATCCTCATCCACGCCTTCGTTAAACGCGGTACCCATAACACCGCTCTCCAGTTTTACCGCGAGATAGTGGTTAAAAAAACACAGGGTTAAGCCTAATGTTTTCACCTTTTAACATTTTGATTAGTGGTTATTGTAGAAACTCGCAGTTCGGGTTGGCGATGGAGATGTTTCACGAGATGGGGAAAATGGGGTGTCAGCCCAATGTGATTACTTTTAATACCTTGATGACGGGGTTGTTTAGGGAAGGGAAGGTTGATGAAGCCATTGGGATGGCTCGCGAGATGTTTAATTGGGGATTCGATTTTGGAGTGTTACTTGTGAGGTTTTGGTTCATGGGCTTTGTAAGGAAGGGAGGGTCTTGTAGGCGTGTGAGTTGTTGCTGGAGTTTTGGAGAAAAGAGGGTTTTGCCGGAAGGGTTTGACTGTTTTGCGTTGGTGGAGGTTTTGTGTGGGGAAGGGTATGTTGTGAGAGCGTTGGAGGTGGTTTATGAGTTGTGGAATACGGGGAGTGTTCCGAGTTTTGTTGCTTGTATTGTCATGGTTGATGGGTTGAGAGGGTTGGGGAAGATTGAAGAGGCGAGGAGATTGGTGGAAAGGATGCTTCAAGAGGGTATGGTGCTGGATGTTGTGACTCTCAATTGTGTTCTTCGTGATATATGCGATGCGCGGAGAACGTATGAGGCAAATAGATTGAGGGTTCTTGTTTCGAGCAAGGGTTTTGAACCGGATGAGATTACGTATAGGGTTTTGGTTATGGGGTATATGGGGGAGGGAGGGACAGAGCAAGGAGAATTGCTGGTGGATGAGATGTTGGATAGGGGGTTTATACTTGATCTTGCTTCTTATGATCAATTGATGAGTGGATTGTCGAATTGCCGACGCGCTACATGCCGCCAAGTAAAACAACTTTGATCGCTGAAGATGCAAACATTCAAGATTTAACTTGGTTTTCAATTTGATGGAGCCAAGGTGATAGTGGAATGATTGAGAACTGAACTGACAAGGGGGTTGGAAATGGAGATGTGGAGGATCGAAACGATTAAAAATCAGCTATGGATAAATTTGAATAATAATTCTTCATTCATTTATTCATTCATTCACTCCATTTTCTTCTATATTTTCTCTTAATGTTTATATAAGAGAGAAAAATTCAACAAAATGTTAATAATATGGGATAATAACAAACTGAACAAACTATAACAACCTAACAAATTCTAACAATAATTTGAAATTTAAATTATACAATTCAACACCCCCCTCAAGTTGGTACATGAATATCGGTCATACCTAACTTGCCAATTGTTTCTTCAAACACTCTTCCAGGAATGACTTTGATCAGCAATAGGTTCAAGAGGTGCTTCAGAATAGTCCACGTGTTTCGATTATGTGAGGTAGAAAGAAAATTGAAATACGAGAAGTAATTCGGAACAATAACATGTTCATGTCAATAAATTTCAGGGATAGTCTATGAAGATTCAGAACAATACAACTGACTCCACATCAATGACCTTCAAATAGAATACGTGCATGGAGAATTGAGATACAAGAATGGATTCAGAACAATCACATGTTCATGTCAATAGACTTCAGGGTTGGTATGTGAAGGACTCAGAACAATGCAACTAGCTTCACATTAATGACCTTTAAATGGATACAAGAAGAATTCAAAATGGAACCAAAATCGCAAAGGTTATGCATGGCAAAAATGAAATTTATAATAATAATAATCATAATTTGTAAAGGAATCAGAGAAGGTAAAAGTTGAGAAGATAGATACTTGGGTATAAGTGGAATACATTGAAGATAAGATAAAAAGATAGAAGAAGATGTACTTTTGGGGAATGTGAATAAGAAAGACTCTGAAAAAATAAGGCAGCGGAATGACTCTCATTCATGGAATAAACCATGACTCTTGTTCATGGAGGGAACCATGGCTCTGATACCATGTTAAAAATCAGATATGGATAAATTGGAATAATAATTCCTCATTCATTTATTCATTCATTCACTCTATTCTCTTCTATATTTTCCCTCAAATATTCTTATATAAAAGAGAGAAATTCAACAAAATGCTAATAATACGGAATAATAACAAACTAAACAAACTATAACGACTTAACAAATCCTAACAATAATTTGAAATTTAAGTTATACAATTCAACAGAAACAATGGAAATCGTCGTCTCATGTCATTGCCAAATTGGTAGTGTGCTGCTGTGCCTTGATTAACTCCTCGACAGATGCAGTTGGAGCTATGCTACAGCCACTTGATGAAGACCAAAAGTGATATCATTTGAGCTATGCTACACTTGATGTTTTACAAAGGAATGTTGAAGTTAAAGTGTCAAACCAAGCTAGACAGCAATGTTGTTGAGTATTTGAATAATTGAAGTGCCTTTGTTGAGCCTGAAGGTGTGCATGCCATTGTGTTATAATTTTGCTCTTGTATGGCCAATTTAGTGCCCACTGTACTGTGTGAAATTTTGAAGGCATTGTTTCATAAAGTATTTGAAAATTCTCAGTTGCTTTTTAACCCCTTACATATAGTCATATATATTGCTATTTGTTTCTGATTCTCATGAAATAAACAGCTTTATTTGTTTCTGGGCTAATACTAAAGAAATGCTTAATTTTCAACCTTCTTGTTTGTATATCTTCTTGGCACATTTTCATGTGTTTTGACAAATCAAAGTGTTGTATATATTTTTTATCCAATAAATATTGAGATGCATTTGAGATACCAGAAAAAGGCATTGGGTCATGTTCACGGAAGAAAAAGAGAAAGTATAGATAGTTTTTATGATGACAGTATTTTATAAGTGAAACCATGCCTTGGAAGTATCCCTGTAGGTTCCGCTAATTAACGTCACAGTTTGGCTTTACCATTTTATCTTTATTACCAGAAACATATCGTCCCAAAAATTACACAGCAGGATGTATGACTAAATACCATGACGGTGTATTTTAATGGTTTTATCTTTATTGCAAGAGAAGCATTTGATTTAGAAATAATTTGATACTGTCATAATTAAGGCATTTCCTTACCTATTTGCGTGGTTTTTAGGAGAGTTTGTTTGTGGTCCACAAACAAACGTGTTTTAATGCAATCTGGATTCTTCAACATCTTGCAATTCAATCTTATGTTGCTGTTTTGGTTTGATTGATAGTCCATAATTACCTTTTTAATGATGTATACCTACATTATTTCTTAGGTTTGACCTTTTTTTTATGCTTTAGATTCTCGTGAGTTTCTGGCGTAGCTTTAAAATCGTCAATATGTGTAGTTCAAATTGTGTTGTGTTATGTCACTTCATTGTTTGATTTGTAATGGTATTGGGATGTCAGATTTGACTCTTCTAGTGTGTTCTAAAGATAAATTGTCGAGTTATAATTGTTGATTGAAAAATTAACTGCTGAAATTATGATAAGATACAACATATATGAGTATATAACAAAGAACAAAACTGTTTGTATTATGCTGTTAGTTTTTAAATCAATGGATGTAAGTTATAACTTTGTACTTTATTTTTTAAAGTACACATTTTATTTTAGAGGAGACAAATCCTGTAAAAGCAGCTGCTTAAGCTCATTTCTTGTTTCCATCAATGCAGCCTCCATAGTCCATGCTGCCCTCTTTGGTTGCATTAGATGTGGCCCATGTGAAAATGAAGCTCGATCCTGCAATCTCCTCAATGGGATTTCTGCCAATAGAGCAAAGATGTTTCTTCACGAAGTTAGGATTCCATTCCATGAACTGCCATAATGCTATGGAATCAATGTAGTACTAAAAGTTCGTTTGTTAGATGCAGTAGCTTCAGTTTTTACTTTGTAATTTGTAGTTTTATCAGGGACTTACAAATGTAATAGGAGAGCCCCCCTCCAAAAAAAGATTCATTGTTATAGGCAAAAATATTTACTAATATATGTATTAGTTTTACGGAAAAAATTAGTTAGCTTGTGCTGTAAGCACTAACTTGCTTGTATTTAAAGGAACAGAAGAAGAAAAAAATTGCTAGTTATGATGATTGAGAATGTGACTAACGGCTTTGAAAAGTTTCTTCAGCACTCTGAACTAGAAGTGGATGAGCATTGTACATCAATTGTTTTTTGCTGATGAATTTCAATCGTTATCTGTTTCTGCAGGATATATTCATGGACTTTGAGCACGAATGTGATTTCGTCGTATCTTTGCATCTATATGATTGTAGATGATAAGCATGTAATAATATGAATTTCTAACCACATACTTAAATTTGCTGATTATATTAAACAAGTAGATCTCCAGATATAGATAGTGTAATCTATTTTTTTTTGACAGCTCATTTACATGAGACCGAGTCACAAATATTTCCGTCATGAGAAAAAATAGTCATATATTTTAACACAGTTTTTTAATACACTTATTATTTATTAAAAATTATAAGTAAAAACATAGCGTTAAATAAGTAATGAAATTTTAAATAAATATTAACAAACATTAAAAAATGCATCGATATCATTTCTCTTGCAACCTACGGGCTACAGGAGAAACACCTTTCAGTGAATTTTTTTCTTTTTATACACAAAATGAAACATGTATCAACCTGAATCAGCTTTGCTTTCATGGACTATCGTGTAGTTGGAAGTACATATAATTTTTTTATACTATTTTTTCAAAAAGGGCCAAAATAAATTTCTCCAACAAGAAGCTACTCAAAAGTCAAATCGCATGCTAAAAGCTGGAAAATGAAAGTAAAACGAACGTACTCATAGATGGATCATATTGACGTTAGGAAAAATATTCATAAGCAATAGGAAACAAAGTGTAAAAGAAACTAATGCTCAAGCAAAATACATAGCCATCTGAACAGATTTCTGCTGGAAGCCACATTTCTCGTAGAACGCCTTGTTCTCGATGCTGCAATCAAGAATCACCTTGTAGCATCCCATTGAACGCGCATGCTCCGTGAGGAACTTGATGATTCTCTTTCCCAAATGCTTCCCACGAATGCAAGAATCCACAACAACATCCTCAATATGCCCAACTTTGCCGCAATTTCTCAAAAACTTCTTCTCGATAAACACGCTCCCCGTCGCAATGATCTTTCCGGAAGCCTCGTCTTCGATCACGCCGATGACGTGGTCATCGCCGAGAACATCCAGGTCTCGAAATCGATCCTCGAATTCCTTGTCGGAGACGGAATCGCAAACGCTGAGTTGTTGCAGTAACTCGATGAAGCCTTTGCCCTTGTCCGAGATCTCCAATTTCCGGACTCTGTACTTTTGTTGCTCCTCAATGTTTTCCATCTTCTCCTCTGCAATCGGAAAATAAAAACTGAAACAAAGTGTAATCAAAGAGAGATTCATTGATGCAAAGATATTTCATGTTCTTACTCTTTGCTTTGATTCCAATATTCGAACAATCTCTCCGCTTATAGCTGCGAGCGAAACATCTATTTCACTTCACTCCTCATTCCTCGAAGTTTTATTTTTATTTTGGAGCGGTTGGTAAATTGTGAACCGTTGGTCCTGATTTGATGACGTGGCAGAATCTAAACCGTGTGTTTGTAAAAAAAAAAAAAAAACGAAGGGAAGGAAAACACGAATGATTGTTCAGAGAGATGCAGAGGTGAGAGGTCGCTAAGCGACGCATGCCGCCGCCATTGGCAGCGCGATTGAGGCTTAGCACCAATTCTTCGTTTTCTTCTTCTTCTGTTGTTCACCATGTCACGTCTTCTTCTTCTGCTTCTGACGTGGAGCCCCTTCACATGACTGAAAACTGCGTTCGAGTTTGTTAACTTCCTTTTGTGATTGTTTTGGTTTCAGATTCTTCGCACCTTTTCTCATTAATCCTAGCAAAATCCTCACTAACACTTAAGCCTTTATAAGAGTTAGTTGCTGTCAACTTCTACAAGTTATTCATGCTAATGATTATTGTTGATTTTAATTAGAGAAAAACTTCATATTCTGGTTCAGATTGGTAACAGATGTCAATATCCCTGTTATATCTTTTAAAATTTTAGAAATTAAAAAAATTAGAAATAAATTTGAAGTTTTTCATATAATTTTCCAAGATGAACCTGCTCCAAATTTAAATAGAGGTTACTCATTTTGTGATCATCCAAGCAATGTCTTTAGATATTAGTCTTTACATATAAAACTTATAGAAATACTATTTGGAGGATTTTATAGTGCTGTACACATTTTAAGAGTGTATATGCTCTAATATTTTTGCTAAATTACAGAGTAACATGTTGCAACTTCCGCTAGAGACAAATGTTTTAGGGCACACCCCTATTATTGACAGTACTGCCAGTAGAGATGTGCCTAGAAAATATGATCAATATTAAAATAAACTAATAGCTGGGAGGAGTAACAGTAGCACTACACCTTAAACCAAGGCCACATGTTGGTTTTGTAATTTGTTGTAATTTGTTAACACTTAAATACTAAACAACTTGGAGTTTGATGTGCCTCCTACAGTGTAGAGCCCCATAGAAATTTCCAATTTAAGGAACATCCCCCAGGAACTTTATTTTCGTTATTTGTTTTTGTTATTAAGTATCCTGCGTAATCACAAACGGGCATAACCAGCCGTGATCCAATAATTTGGGATTTGGCAGAAAAGCTTCTCTTACATAAGTCCACAACTATGTCTTGTCTTTTTATGTTTCATGGCATCCTTTTTGTTAGAGAAAGAGGTCTGGCCTCTGTGTCAGCTTAAACCAAGTGCAGAGCCCTTAGATTCTATGAATGTGTACAGAAAAGTGTTTGTGACTGAATACATTTTGTGCAAATCTAATGGTATTGAAATGGGTGCAACTACTCTTGGGACGAGATTCAATAGCATTCTTAAGCCATGTAACAGAGTATAAATTTAATTACAGTTAGTTTCTGTTTTAATTTGCAGGTGACAAAACCCCCAGTGCAGTTGGGGGCTGCAGTTGTCAAATTTCCTTCATGGTGAAACAATAATTAGTTATCTTGCTAGCCTCTTCCAACCCTCCACCACTGCTCACACAAATCAGTCCTTTAGAACTAGATTGCATCGTGAAAACATGATTTTAATACCACAGAAGACGATTGATTGAACTGAAGATAAAATGTATTGTGTGTATTGTGATATTAATGTAAGATGAATTGTACTGGTATTCAATTATCGGGCCCTTTTTGTCTAGTCTGATTTATTAACTTGGAGCTTGTTACCTCATTTAAAATAAGACATGCAAATGAGATTTACAATTTGCAGCGGTTCCTTGTTTGATGCCATGTAATAATGGTGATGAGTTGGGCAGATTCATTCCGTAAACCAGAAAGACTTGGCACGTACAGTTTTGATGATGATATAGAACATAATTTTAGCAGCGAATAAAAATCTCTTTTAAGAAATTGGACGTAATTTCATATTAACTTGATGAATAACAAGATAAACTCACTGTGTTAATCCATTTATTTGTCGTTTAACTTGAAGCATTTGATAATAAATTATATTTTAATAGAATAGTGCTATTGTGCTAAGAATACACTCATTTGGACAAATTTTATCATTTGGTGAATTTCTTATCAGTCTCAATAAAAAAAAACTAAGATCCACTTTTCTTGTGAAATCCCATGTAATTCACCCAACATTTCTTTTATAGAATTTAACTTATAAGCATAGCTGCCAATATGTACAAAAAGAACTGTAACGGCTTAAAGGGGTGTCGTCATTAGCAGATACACTATAGTTGGTTCTACGAAAGTCAAGATCGCAAGTGTACCAAATTGAAGCTATGTTCAACTAGGCTTTTTAACCTTAGTTTCCAGGTTTAGCGTCCAATAAATAACATTGAATGAGTATAAGTGGTGGCTACTCGGTATGAACATTGCAAAGCAATTCATTAAGCCACCCACGTGTCCTATCAAACGTTAATAGCAAAGCAAGCACACCAAATAAAAACCAAATGAACAAGGTACTGGTAATTTTTTTCAAGTCATCAAAATTGAAGTCAAAAGAATATGAAAAAAAGTCAAAAAAAAGGCATCGACAGTCACCAATAATGTCTCCCTTACATGTCCATAACAAAAGAGGCTTCGCCCATGATTATATCTAAATGGAAGATCTATATGAATTTAAAATACGCGGATTGCGCTCCCCATAGTACTCTTCAGGTATAAGCACCTCACCTGTTTACATGCAAACAAAAACAGAATCAGACATACATATTAATAGCTAAAAATGATAATTAACCAAAACAACCAAAATGTTTAACGAAAATAGATCAAGGTTTCAAGAAGATTCTTTACAACCACCAGAATCATATCGGTCATTCCAGCAGTTAGAGCCTAGGGGCTCAATCAAATTGTTACTTCATTCTTTCTGTGGATTTTTGTCAAACTGATGGACCTTTTTAAAGAAACTATTATCACAAACTAAAGCTTTAACCTACTACTGTAATATGGCAGAACTTTCACTAAATTAGCAGTAATAGAACACTTTTAAATATGTTCATGTTAGTTATAGATAGCACAAGTTGAACATGCTGCGATAAATACAAACCACCACACCATGATTCATTGTCTTACATTTATGGTCTCTTTATGGTGAGTGAATGGAAAATAGATAAAAGTAGACCAAATTCAATATATTTTAATTGGATAATTTGGAATCTTAAGACTTTAATACCCAAATATTTAAAATTGTAATACAAGGACTTCAAACTTACGTTTTGCCAGTTTTTCTTCAATAATGAAACAAGGAAATTGACACTGAGTTGTACATTCTGGAATATCTGTTTCTCCTCCATTGTGCAATTTCCAACAGCAACACCCATACAAAGAACTTTCTTAAGTTGAAACTTCACCATTGCCTTTGTTTCATTAACTTTTGAATCCAAGGACTCCTGATGAGTCACTAATGTTGGAAATTTACCTGCATTCATGCACTCATACAGGCTATCAATCAAAAAGTACAAGAACTGAAGTTTCAACCATCACGGCCACATTAATATGCAACCTTCACAATTGTAAGAATTACAAGGCAAAAATAATAAACAAAGAATCCATTAGCGGACATTCTGCAACTTAAGGAAAGGCAATCAAAATTTTTAATCAACATAAATTTCCAAGGTTGAAAGCTGAATTGTTTTTATTTTTGAGGATTCACCAGTCCTTAGTATTATAATCAGTGCAATATTCACCTACTCTTGACAGAGTTGCAGGGATATAAATACAGAGAATGTGATCAATAAGTTCTCCCTAAATCCCAATGCATATAATAAAAGACAACAACCAAAGAAGCCAAAAGAAAAACCGATTCTTTGAGATAAGTGAAGGAAAGTTCTGGAACCAAGCTAAGAACACAAACAGGAAACACTGAAACCGTTCTATTTGGTTGTTTTACCCAATCAGACGTGTGCCACAACAGAAGCTACAGTTTATAGCTTCTGCGGTATTTCTCTTATTGACTTTATTTGGTTTGAGAACTCACATATTTTACACAGAACCAAACAAGAGCAAATAGCAAGGGAATCAACTTGCCTGCCTTATTTAAACCAGGCCCCAGAAGACGAGGAATTTGCTTGATGACTGCTTCAGAAGCTAGAAAAGCATGATGCTTCTTGGCAAGCTTCTTCACAAGTTTTTTGTTTTTATTGAGTTTCTTCAGTGCTTCCACATCCATGTAGTCCAGCCCAATTTTTTCCGCCTGTGTGTACGTACATGTCAGTAACACTAACATCATGTAAGTCACAAGAATTCCACAACAATCCAGAGTAAGCTTTCTTTGTTGAATAAGAATTTAATTAGAATGCTCATAATTTTTTCCACTACCATCGAATCACAAATTATCAGGTATAGTAAGTTTATTGATCTTTACAATAACTACTTTAAAATGCCTGGGATGATTTCTGATTGGTTAACACTTAACAGCATTGAGAAAGCATAAAAATTTAAACTTGAATTAAAAAAACTCCATTGGAAACAAAACTGTCACATGAACATTATAAATTAAAGGCATAAATTTAGTTAGAAGAATATGAACCTCTTCAACGTGCTGAGCATCACCGAGCATGCAGATTTTCATCTTGGGGCGAGGAATATGGGGAAGCTTAACAGAACCACTGAAACGCTTATCTTTCTGAGGATCATAGTTCTTCAATCCAATTTGCAGCTCAATAGTCTCAGTGAATTACGATTCTTCTCCTTTGAATTACTAACCACCTGGGAAATTGCCTCTCTCAGTGCATCACTTTGTAGCTTACTGTTAAGGAAAAAGAAACACAATGAATATTAACATTGTCAAGAAAATTTCAGAATCGTAAATGATAGTGCATTGCTCAAGGGAAAAAAATGGATATGAAAAACGGGAAATTGAAGCACCTCATGGTAAGAGGCTGAGATTGGTCGTCTCAGATTATTATTCTGAAAACAGAAGCGACGTTTAGAACAAAATGGCGAATGGCGTTGAAAGATAATAAGAGTGCCATAGCGAACCTACCTTAGCCGCCTACCCGGGTACAGTACTGAGCGACGGGGTTCATAAAAACCCTAAACATCTCCATCAAATTTAAAATAAAATTGTATTTTCAATTGGGACCATTAATACAAAATAAAGTTTTTAGTTCATTTAAATTTATTCTTGTAAGGATTTAATGTTTATGATTGTTATCTAATTACAAAATATTTTTAAAAAATATTTTAAAAATTAATAAATTGATTATATATAATAAATATGATTAGGTATTTATATAGTTTTTTTACACTTTCATTGTATAACATTTTTTATCTTAAAATGAAGTATTTTATCTCCCATTTTGAAAATAAACTTACTTTTGTGTGTCAATATAATATTATGTTAAATGTTACTATGGCTAATGGATTGATGTGACATTATCCTCCATGTGTCATTTTCGTTTTATATGGCCTAATAATGCCACATTAACTGAACTGCACGAATTTGTACATCTTAGAGAAACTATAACTGAATTTTTAATATAATTAGAGGGGCTTAAATTAAACTTTTTTTCGGAGAGATCAAAAATATTTTTCTCATTTATATATTTGCAAAAAAGAAAAATATTTGAAACTAAAGACAAAAAATATTTATCATATTCTTACTTTTCATTTCCAAGTATTAACATTTCTTACATAATTTTAAAAACTGTCCTAGTGACTGACCTGCTCAGAGTATTGGGTTATTAGGTCAATGGTCGAATTGGTGGATCACTAATTGACCCACATATCTCAATATGTAATAAAAAATATAAAAATTTTATACATGTTTTAAAATATATAAAAAAAAGCATCACAAATTATAACAGATAATTAAATACCAAAATGTAAAAAGAAACATCATTATCCAAGTTCAAACAAACAAGTAACAAAGATAAAAAACATAAGTTAAATAAGTTTAAGTTCAAGAAACAAAATCATCAATAAAAAATTATAAAATACTAATTTCCACCCAATAATCCATTTTCACCCAATAAATCATACTTACACAAAATTTACTTTTATTCTATATTAATATTTTAACAATTTATAAGTATTTTGGAAACAGATTTTATGTGACTAAAAAAGAAAGAAAAATTCACTCTTACATACATCCTTTATCTAGATTATTAAAGAATATTATTGCTCCTTTAAATCATTATTTTCATGATTTAAATTTGAATCATCTTATTAAAATACACCACTCTTGCTTTATTCTATGATATAGTCTTGGTTGCATAGGCAGGTGTGATTTCTGTACTCCACTAGGAACTTTATTCTATGATATATTCTATGATATACCCCCTCCAGTACGATATATTCTATGATATACCCCCTCCAGTACAACGCAGAAGACATTTTTTTTAAATAGCAACCCGATCCAGTTCACCGGATCGAGGGTTGAAGCATAAACTCAACCGGATCGCACCAGATTGAAAACATAGCCAATCCATTCACAGACTCGACCCGATTCAGTCACCGGACTGCGATCCAACCGGTCTGATCAATCTGATTTTTAAAACACTGATTTCTTATGCTAATGTTAGTCTTATTCAAAAAAAACAAAAAAAAAAAAAGCTTACAGTCTGCATTTTTTTCTTTAAATTTACTTGCATATTGGTCACAATGAACTCCGTGAACAGCGGCAAGAGCTGGCATTAATAATTTTCCGTGTTTAAACTTTAAACTTTCAGAGAATAGGCTAACTAGAAAGTCTGCGATTTGCATAATCAATGATTCCGAATAATCGTTTCAAAAAAGTACAGAATTCTGCAATGGTTCAATATTTAATATTTCCAATGGCCAGTAAATGAAATCACGCATAAGAGTTAAGCCTAAATGAGACAAGCATATGGTATTTATTGTAGAAATGGAAACTGCTTCCCGCTCTTAATCACTTCAAATTTTCATGAAAATAACAACTTCAAAATGGCTAACAAGCTGGTCACTATTCTGACTGCCTTTGCCCTAGCACAGGAATGTCTTCATATCGTTTCTGCAGAAGAAAATATAATTAATTATAGATCAATGGTAAAATACTAAAAATCTTAAGTAGCAAGCAATCATAGGACCATCATAGAAACCAAAATAACTTAAAATTGATGGTTGGCAATTGGTGTGAGGTGAGAGACATCACAATTGGCAGTGAAGACCAACCTGTGGCCCTTCTTGATAATTTGAGTTCTCACGACAAGGCAAATGAAAAGATAAAGGGCTGCTTCTAGGTGTACGAGAGAGAAAGTGTGTGTGTTTAGTCATATTTAAGAAAAGAACCATATTTTCTTCTGCAGCTTTTCTTTTGGGGCGGCAGGCAACCAGAGAACAGTAAAGATAAAAAATGATAATTTTTTTGACAAAACTTGAACAAAACAGTTGATACTGATTGGCGCAAGCAAAACTATGATGGTCAAATTTGCATTATCCCCCAACAAGATGGCAGTTCATGCAAAAGGGATGTTAAACTATTTGCAAATTGCAACTGAATAGTATTCACACACATTTAATTCAACAGCCACAAGATGAAGAAGTAGCATAAAACAGTGGGAAACAAGCACCACCTAATGAGAGACAATACCCAAGTATTATATATTTAAAATTCTTTGAATAGAACTTGGCAAGATAGCAAACTTTATGAAGCAGTCAAATGTAAACAAGTCATCCTTACGGTTCCACACCGACCTTGAGGTTAAAAAGAACCAATAACCCAATACATAGTTATAGTAAATCAGAAATCATAAGAGATCTATTCAAAACCGCAGCTAAATAAATTGAATAAGAAATTGTAAAAATGTCGTGGATAACCTATCATAGCAACCAAAACAGCAGAAACATTAGAAGCTTGATCCCTTTAAAAGTTATACAATGTAAAGATCTTAAAACAAACATCAACATGAAGAATACAACATCCAATCCAACTAAAGCATGAATTCAATTTGAGCAGTCAAATCTATTGTCTGAGAAAACCAACAGCATATGACATTTCATGCATCATAAAATCGATAGACAGATTGATTAAATTAAGCATAGAGCCGAGAAGGTTTATTACCCCAACATTATTAGCCTCCCAGAGCTTGTGGACTCCATAATCAACAGCCTGCAACCAATAACGGCAATCTCTTAGCAAAAGTAATAACCAAAATTGAAATAAGAGGGGAAAAAGGCAAAGGCAAAAGGATGGACCCGTTCTCCGAGGAAGGCGCCAGCGATGACGAAGGTAACGTAGATAGAGTTGCGACGCATAACGACCTTGTAGAGGCTTTCGAAAATGCCTCCACCTCTTCTTCGAGAAACAGCTTCCATCTTTGCAGATTCGATTCACCACTCTAGGGTTACCTTACCCTTCTCTCTCTTTTCTCTTCTTCCACCTACGCCAAGTGCAAACTAAGATCGGAAATTCGGAATAGATCACCGCTTCACACGGACTTTACGGGCCCACTTCGCTCTTAATGGACTGGGCTTTATCCTTCACAAAATCCAACTTCCAAGTTTGTGGAAAAAAACTGTCATTATATTTATTTATTTTATTTTATTTATATAAACATAACTGATTACTATAATAAAATTAAAATTGAATTGTTTAAATAATATTTATATTTGATTCTTGACACAAATAATTTTATATCAGACTTTATTTATTTTTTAGGAATTTCTAATTTAATTTTTTACGTATAATTATGTTAAAACCTACAAACTAATATCTTTACTTATCTATCATATTATACACTTCAAACAATAAGTATTGTATGAACAAAATTAATATCATTAGTGGACTGAAGAATATTTAATATTAAAAAATTAGAGAAAACTACATAAAATCTTGTTATATACTATGAATTTAGTTTTTCACAAAAACCCAAATATTTCAAGAAAGATGTAATGGATCAATTTTATTATTGATTAAGAAGAAAATAGTACGTATATAGCCATTAATACTAATTTAAAAATTTACTGCGATTAAAACTCAGAGTTGGTGTGCTAATACTTAATTGACTAGCCTGTAAAAATTTCTTATTGGAAGCCTGTTTCGAAATGAATCTCCCTTTATTTTGTTAACCAGATGTTTCCTTTTCAACCATGGAAGATTGATCATCCAAGCTAAACTTGTGCATGTGCTTTAGCTTCTTTCTCAAAAGCGAATCCAAAGTTTTGTATGTTATAAACAAGTACAAATACACCAAAAACCTCAACAGTAGTTAAATGTTTCCTGCTACAATAACTTTTGTTGATTGAGCATTTTTTGATGAAAAATCTTCTCCCAGGTCTGCTTCACCGCAAGCCATCTCTTCTGTACCATTTCATAGTACAAAGGCCATTTTGCATTACACAATTGTCTTCCAATCTTTCTACAAGATAAACCTCACTTTTTATGTAGGGACAGATGGAAAAACTTGCACAGAATAAGATAACAAACATACTTCAGATAAATTTGGAACAGCTAAGTGCATTTCTGGATTGGTCAAATTTTAGAGATTCCCCCTACCCTGAAAAAAATGGGTAAAATCTGAATTATAAGTTGTTTCGAACACAAAAATTAGTCCAAATACTTACTAAAATGAGTAAAAGGTAATCATAACTAAGTACAACCAGTGAATCAAAGAAATAACAAAGTATAACCAATGAACAATCAATCTTTACACTTACTGGAAAGCTATGCATGACCTGAAACTGGTTTTCCTAGAGGAATAGTCCTGTAATGTGGCAGAGGACCTATCTTTTGGGATAACACATATGGTCAGTGTTGTGAATATGGTAGTGTATTATGACGTAACCAGTAGCATTTTAGCCGTCTAAAGTGGAGCAATATAACTTATATAAGTATAGATAACCAGATTTTGTTTGAATTTTTGTATACTCTTTAAAGTAATATTTAATTTTCTCCCTTCTTAACATCTTGGCATTTAGGAATGACCTCTTCTCTAATCTCTAGTCTACGTTAGTCAATATCACGCTATAGGGCAGAATAGTGAAGTGGGGTGGTCCTAGGTTGCTACAGGATTCAAATAGCTGAGATGTTACAATAATAGCCATTGCAGTCCCAATAATGCCAAAATAGCAGCTTTTCACGTGCTATAGCGGCACTACTATTTCGAAAACCCATTTTACCCCCGAAACAATGTTGTTTAGGTTTTCTGTATGGGTAAAATTGTGATTTCTCTTCTATTTTCTAATTCATTTTTTGTTTCTAAAACATGATAGGATTTGAAACCATTCTTCCTTGACCATTCTGCAAAAAGTTACCTTTGTTTCTTCACACTTTGCAGGACTATCTTTACTCCATGTTCCTCCTTCTTCACCCTTTCAACTTTCCAGTTCACATTATGCTAATTTTTATCCGATTTGTTAGGTTCATTTTCTATTAATTTCACCATCTTCTTTCAGTTTTTGATGTCATTACTAAGCCTTTATTTCTCGTAATTGATGGTGAATGTGTGTAAAGTGTGACTCTTATTATTTATCTTGAATTTCTTGAATTTTGGATTTTTCTTGTTTTTGAGGAATGAGGATTTATATGTATCCTCTTGTATTATATTATTTAAAATAGTGTCCATCCTCTATCCTGTTGTAGCATTTTTAGAGCTAGCCACTACGGCATGCTCTTTGAGATTGATAACTACGATCTCTATGTCATGTCCCATTGCTTGCTTGCTGTTGACGTCTTGTCTCACATTTCCCCCGTCACCTTAAACTCGACTATGTGTTGGAATATCAGATTCCGATACAGGATCCTTTGATGTCATTTAATATTCTGATTTAACTGCACTTCAAGTCATTGTTGGTTTGGATTAGATTGAAGTGCCATTGTTGGTTTCTTTCAATTATACATGATAAAAAAATGTGATTAGTTGGCATTTTATTACTAGTGATGTGTTTAACTGACAAGCATTGGCAGACTTTGCATCATGAATGACAGATTAAATTTTCATTAGTGTTATAAGAATCACAAAATTTGAAGTCTGCTACTTACAGCTTAATAGCTTACAAAAACTTAAGGCCCTTTTGATTTGAGAAAATGTTTTCTGTTTTCACTTTTAATTACAAATACTACTTTGTTTTCATTTCGTTTCCTGTTTTTAAAGATTTGTATAGGAAACAGAAAAAATAACTTTTTGTTGTTTTCACTGTTTCTTATACTTATCTTTGAAATCAAGAATCAAAGTACAAACAAGAAAGCAATTTTGTAATTAAAAGTTAACAGAAAATAAAAACAATATTTTCCTAAATGAAACAATCCCTTACATATTTAGAGAATGGTGACCTATATCAGCATTGTTTTCTGCTTCCTGTGTCTTTCTCTGCAATTTGTAACAGTCTTATTTACTAAATAGGAGAAGCCGGTACTAGTCTCTGCAAGCGATGATGGGACAATGAAGGTGTGGGAGTTGATATCATACTAGTTTTCCACATTTGCTGTATGAGTAGCAGATATTTATACTGGCGAAGCCTAATAGAAGTGCTAGATGTGCAGGCATCCTCATAGTTATTTTTCTTTTTTAGTTATATTTACTAAAAATTTACAACAGATATTGAATATTATATTTTTTAGGTGAGTCAGGAGTGTGACTGTAAATTGTAATTACTGTCACAAGTCACAACTAAACTTTACATTTTTGCTTAAGAATTGCTCATAAATTACTTACCCTAGGGTGAACTAGTATCGTAAGTATGCTTTACTTCAGTGAGTTGTAGTGATAGAATGAAAAGGAAGGATATACTACTCACTCATCACTGTTTGGCAACTTGCTGTCAGAACGGTTTAGAACAGGTAATCGAATTGAGCAACCCCGTGCCCACATGGGTCGCAAAGCTAGTTCTCTATAAGATATTCAGAATCAGTGAATGATAATCACTCTTTCTCTAAATATTGCTAGCAGTAGATATCGCATTTTCACTAGTATACCCCAGAGGCCAATATATATGCACAGGGAGGACTGGTGTATAAGAAATGAGCATAATAAATTATAATATCGAGATCTATCTAGTTATATGTCCATTAGATGTACATTAAGGTTTAAATGCAAATGATTCCTTCGCTTTTTGACATATAAATATTAATCTTGATAACTACTCTACTTGAAAATTTGACAACTGACTCTACAATTTTAAGTAAAGTATTGATGAATCTTTGATTAAAAAAATGTACTAAGATCATATCTTCTATTTTCGTGAATAAAATTTATTTTGTCTAAATGGGTTCTTTTAAATTGTTGGCATTTTTTGCAATTTAAGTATGCTCGAGTTAGAATTGGTTACTTACCGCAAAATACGATGCATCTTTTAATCCGAATTGTACGAAACTGTCTTTTCCCTGAAACAACACTACGAGAATTATACATGTGGCCTTCATAAGCATTGGAAGCTTCAATTTAGACATTTAATACCGAGCGAGAGACCGTTTGGGAAATTGCTTGAACTAATTGACTTTTTTTCTCTCTCTAAAAGACAAAGACAAAAGTCACACAACACAAGTGCTGAAACTGAAAGCATAATCAGTGAGTAAAATATAAGAACTTGATAGTTCACAAATTTTAGCTTCGAAAGTGTTAGTTAAACTTTTCAAAAGCATCTTAAAAATCCATGACGAAAATGAAATTCTCAATCCGTGATGAATAATATGGTTGTCGATTGATCGTTAAAATGAATAGAATTACAGAAAATGAGAAAAAATTCTAACACCTGTTCTCTATTCTTAGTCCAGCAGAATTGGCTCTTGTACACTCTTGAACCAAAGCCTCTCGTGCAGTGGAGATTCTGCTTGGAACTAAAGGAGCATCAGATGCAGTGCAATCTATCCAATCCTTCAATAGCTCCTCCTGACCCCATATATCAGGAATCCACACCCTCCCAGCCACTTCAATTCTATGCCTATTCAGCCTCTCGCGTCCACTATCTTCTTCTTCTTCTTCTTTTGCCGCTGCAACATCTGAAGTCTGTTCTTCTTGTAATGCCATATTCTCCTCGTTGCAACAAAGAAGGGTCGTTTCTGAAGCTGCAGATGGGTTTTGTGTAGTAACAACATCATCATCATCATCATATTCATGTTTGTTAAGGTTGCTCTTTTCTTGTTGTAGCTCCATGTTGTTGTTGAAGATGATATCTTTAGAAGGATGGGGACTGTTTAGGTCCAATGGCTGATGATGAGAAGGAATCTGGTGGTCATCAGATTCAGAAGAAGAGGATTGGTGAGCCATGAATGAATGAGGTGTTGTTATTTTTTTTCTTCTTTACATGCAGAGAGAGAGAGAGAGTATTTGTTTGTGTGTGCTGTAATCCTTGATGTTGTGTAGAGGAGATTTGAAAATAGGGTTTGTTTGTGTGGGGAATAAAGCAAAGGGAAGTGGGTGGAAATTTAGTTTACACGTCGCCCACAAGAGTTTCTTTTCTATGGTAAGTGACAAACGTACGTATCTTGTTTCATATGAGATTCTATTTGTGTGGCTTATTACTTCCCACTCCCCAACTATTAATTAATGCATGCCAAAACGGAAAGAAAATAAATAAAATAAAAAGAAGAAAAAAAACACCGACCTCTACTAACAAATCGTTTCTCTTGATAAAATTGAATTTTATTTTTTTAAATAAGTTCTTGGATTAAATCCAGTGGATGAAAGTAATATGATTGAGAGAAAAAGAATATATTAATGATAATTAATCAAATTTTTCGATCAACACATAAAAATTAATTTTAAATACTTTATATTTATAATTAACATGATGACTTAAGAAAAAAAGAAAGGAGACTGTGATGGGAGGGAGGGCCTGGGGGATTCCTTGGATTGATTTTTGGAGGATTGTGAGGTTGACGTTGATTTGCAATGCATGCCCAAGTGTGTGATTCTTGGCTTTAAACCAATGAAGTTGCATTATTTGATTTTATTTTTTAAATTTCCTCTCCTTTTCTCTTTACAACGTATTATTATCTTTTTCATCATTTTTCAATCCAACAAATACTGTTGTGACGTGTTTTGATGAGACATGCTCTTGAGATGCTAGAAAAAGATATTTGTGTTTTTTTTTTTTCCCTTAGGAGAATATTATTGTGAGGTCTTGATAACACAAACAATATTTAGTTTATAATTGAGTTTAAAAATGGTTATGCTATAGAAGAAAATAAAACAATTTATTAAAAACTAAATACAATCTAAAAAATTATTAGTTAAGTATATTAGAAAAATATCTTTTATTCCACCAGAAAACGCGTTAAAAAAATTTACTACTACTATTTTTTTGTTATGTGGAGGGAAAATCAAGATTACTATTGAATACGTACGAATTTTAAGACTAATAATCAAGATTTTATTTTATTTTTTACATGGAGGGGAAATAAAAGATCATTCTCATATTGTAATCCATTGCAAAATCTTTGTCAGATTTCATATTAAACAATTTTATAGTAAGCATCATTATTGAAAAAAAGTTACACAAATTCTTTGATGGTTTTAGAATAGATTAAGGTAAAAGAAAGAGAGATAAACAGGAAAAAAATAGATATGAGAAATAATGTAATAAAAATATAATAAAAAGGTTAATGGATATATATTTATAATAACTCATTTTTTCTCCAACCTCCATTCTCTCCCTCCACCTCCTGTGCTATAATTTCTTTTCATTTGAGTTGAAAGAGAATGAAAAAAATGAATAATAAAATAATATGAGAATCACACTTTTATATTTTATTTTAATTTAAAACTTTTATCTCAATTTATTTTTGTTTTACTTTTTTTATTCTACTATTAACTGCCAAATAACACTGATAAAATAAAAGCCTTTTAGTACAGTAATAAAAGGCTTTATTGTACTTTCAGCTAGTTATACCGCGTTATTCTACGTTTATTATCCAACATACATCTCAATTATGAAATTGGAGATGTAGGTACGTGTCTTTTCATTAGTGTATTTATATATAGGACAGTGTATGAATATAATATAAAAAAAACTTTAACGTACACCTTGTGGATAAGTGTAAGAGAAAAGAGATTAAAAAGGTGCAAAGTGAAAAATGTAATATGGGAAAAACAAGAAAGGAAGAAATAGATAAAATGAAAAAATGTGGCAAACAGAAAAAAAATGCAAGTGTATCGCAAAGCAAATCAACCCGTCCCGCGTCTCAACTAGTCAAACTTGCTTTCTACCAGTCTTAAGCATGATGAGAAATGTTGAAAACAAGTTGGGATAAAAATTAGTTGATAGTTTAAAATACAATACATAAAAATTAAATATACATTTTTAAATTTATTCAACAGTCTAATTTTTTTCATATTCTTAATATAAATTAATTTATATTATCAATTAATTAAAAATTATCATTTTAAAATAATTATTATAAAATTCAATAAATTTATCATATATAATAGATTATAATTAAATAATAATATAAAAATCTTTAACAATACTAACTCATATACTATTTACATTTAGTTCAATAATTTGTGTAATTTCATGTCATGTCATATATTGTAGTGATTTTAGCTTTAGGATCAGGCTGAGTAAACAACTTAATTAAATTCGTAAAAAACAACTCAATTAAATGATTATTGGAGGAGTATTTATCATATACGTTATGTATAAGTTTATATATATATATATATATATATATATATATATAATCGAAGATGAAATAGAGTAAACTATTTTCATATTACATGTAAGTTGGTTTCATATGTTATTTTGGAGAGTTAAATAAATAAAAAATAGCTTCTAAACATAGAGTTTGATGTTTATGTAAAATAATTTTATATTATCATTTAAATATAAATCATCATTTAAATAATTTTAAAATAATTATTTTAAAAGTTAATAGATTTATCATCTACAATAAATTATCCTTCGATGACTGAATAAAACTTATTATATTAATTCTTCTTCTCCAAAACATATCAAAGCTATTTTTGAAACATATATGAAGCACTTACACAAATACTTATCTCATATGATAAGTATAATATTTTGCAAAAAAATACTTTTTAAAACTGTTTTAACTATCAAAAAATATGAAGGTTGCTAGCTTATGGACAAACCAAGCATCCTTTCACTCCTCCATGAACTCCATTCACCTTTCTGATACTCATACACCACAGCACGCCATGCACATCCCCTAAGCTATGTTTTCTCTACACTATTGTGGGAATCACTATTCATTTGAGCAAATTTCTCGTACCTAGTTTAGTACTTATTTTGGGAGGTACGACATTAATGCTCCGAAACGTAGACTGACAAGTGGATCAACATATCAAGTTCCTATGCCACTCAGTTTTTTTTTTTTCTCTCTTCTCTTTCTTTTTTGGTTAATTGTCACTCAGTTGATTCGGAATGAGGCTTCGATACCAAAGCGTGGACCTTCCTTATCCTACCAATCACATGGGTGTGTCTTTGTTATGCCCTCAGAGATGCGTTTACACTAAGTGTGTATTTGTAGTGGTATTTACAAAATTGCTTTTCAAGGAAATTGATTTTAATTAAAATTATTTTTAAAGTAAAATAATTTATATTTAAAATTTAATAATATAATTTTTTAGTCAATTTAACTTTTTTATAAAAATTTTCAACTCAAAAATAGTTTTAGATCCATTATCAATTCCTTAATACGAAATTAAGTATTTGAATATTTATCTAAAATCATTAATTGTATTTCAACATAATTTTAAGTAATTAAACGTGATCACGCACGATAGCTTTAGAAATTGGATTTTGAAAGTGTTCGGCCGACGTGATTATAGAATGCAGCCTTTTTTTTGTTTTTTTTTTTCAGAGAACCTTATTTTTTATTTGACACCTTGGATTACAGATTTTTAATCCCTCAGTGGATTGAATTACAAATATTTTATTTGTGTCATCCTTTCAAAGTGTTTCATCAAACATTTTCATCTTAAATTTTAATTCTAACATCTATTTTACCAGTTAAACAATGACATGACATTAATATTATTTTATTTGTCTAGTAAAAATTTTTAGTGGTTCAAAATAAAGTGTTAAATGCTTCTCAAAATTTCCAAAACATTCCATGTATTTGCTCCATTTTAATACTTTCTTAAAAAAATATTTTAAAAAATTGTAAAAAAAAAAAAGATAAGAAAATATATCATTACTCTGAACAATAAAGGTGGAATTTTTTTATTGCAGAGACCCACATGGATGGGGTAAGAAGTCCGGGGATAGTTTCACCTAACTTGTGAGAATGTTGAAATACTCTTGGTTTTACCTTCGAAACCAAGAAACTATCATTTGTTTTATCGGCAAATATTAATTTTGTTTACAGAAGAGATTGAACCGTGATCTTCTCTTTCTCTTCTCCTTTAATCATTCAACCCACCTTATGTCTCCTGTACCTAGAAACAATCATGTACACGATTTTTAATTCACTTTAATTTAAAACCTGTGGTTGACTTGGTTTGCGGTTGTCATAATCTTGATTTCATGGTAGCACTAACAAGCCCAATATCTACAACAAGCACTGACCATTACTGATGTATTCTCTGTACAAAAATACAAGCTAATAAACTTATTAAAACATGCCAACAAGCCTCAACTCAGAAAACAACGGTTTTGGAAAGTACTTCGCTTTCATGAACAACTGTATACACAATGCGAACCTAAAAATGAAAAAAGGGGCAAAAGGGATCTAATACCTAGACTGATGAGATTTGTATCCCTAAAAATTGCTTGGTAAAGAGATGCAAGAAGGGATTAAGGAGTGGGGGAAAAGAGTATTAAACTCTTGGATAACGTGAGCGCCCCTTCTTCTTTAAGAATTCAGGGATCTCAACAAAGCTACCATCAGTGAAAGTAGAATATCGCCGATTGATACCAACGGTATCTCCTTGTGTGAGTTGACTGGCCTGCATTTTGAACAAAAAGCAAAATCATGGGCATTGCATCAGAGAGAGGAGGAGGGACTGGGACTAGGAACGGCTGATTGGCACACAACGGGAAGAGGGGGTAGTAAGTCATACCTGTATAGGTCTCCCTTCACTTTCCTCTTGACGCTTGAATCCAGTTGCGATTAATGTTATGCTTACCTATATGAAACCAAATTACATGACAAATTTTAAAAAAGATTGGACACATAGTATAAATTTAACATTAAACCACAAATCTTAAAAGAGAGAATCAATGTTTTAAGTTCAAAATCAGATAGGAGGGAGTTTAACTTAGAGATTTTATTTCATCCTCTGAAGTCTTAAATGAACAATAGGATGCTCAAAATTAACTTTTGGTGACATTGAAAGTTGTAAGAGAAAGGACAAATGTCTCTAGGAAGCTCATTCATAGTGGTTCACCACTACCAGTAGGTTTGTTTACATTAAAATAGACTAAAATGTAGCACATCTCATCTTATAAGAGAGGAAGGTGTAGTCTTAAGAACTATGTTTGAATTATGGAATTTTAGGTATAGAAGGAGGAAGAGAGACAAAAAATAATGAAATACTAATTGATATTAACTGAAATGTATTACAGTGTATTGATGTATTTGATATGCTTATAAAATCTAGAGTACTAACACCCCTTATGTATACTAATCATAATCCTAATTCCTAAATAATTAAGAAAACAAATTATGTCAAGGAAAAAAAGTGACTAATCCTAAGAGAGAATGAGAGAATAAGGAAACTAATAAGAAATTTTTTAAGATATGATCAATCATTTTTAGACATTTTCATATATTCTAACAAATTAGATGAGAGAACAGTGTAATTTAAGCATATTTGAAGGGAAAAGAAGTGTAATTTATAAGGAAAAAAAAACTATATAGTAAAATTGAAGTGGTTTGCATAGCTTAACTTACTTGACCACTGAGTGATGGATCTATTACTGCCCCAAATATTAAATTAGCAGTGGGGTCCACAAGGTCATATATAACTTCTGCTGCAGCATTTACCTGTAAATGGTAATATTAAAAGCCATAGCATACAAAGGACTATAATAAATAGAATGAGTATGATGAATTTAATAGATCGCAGATAGTTAAATAGGTAGCTATTCAGAATCCAGAACTGAAGGCTAGTTTATTTCATTTTTTTGTTCACAGAATGGATGCCAAAGTATGCCAGAAAGAATCACTTCGTTGCTTCAAAAACCAAGCTTATAAATAGCTTGCCAGAAAAGTATGACTAAAGAGTTATAGTGACCGGATTACTAGATTGATGCAGAAGTCTTTTACAAATTTTTTTGTAAGCCTCAAAACTTTTACCCTTGCCTAAATATCATGTCCATGGAAAACTGATACAATTCACAATCATCTCAATCATGTAAGGAAGTGTTACGATGGAATTCAGCACATGGCTGTAAGGTTCAATTATTCAAAAAAAAAAAAAAAACCCTAACTTCATTCAATACATGTTGCTCCTAGCAATTTCCCAGTCATTATATGACCCAGATTCCAAAGGAAAAGGGAAGGATTGTTTTTCAAAATAAAAAGGAGAAAGAAAGAAAGAAGGAGGAGAAAACATCATGTACGTATACAGATGAAACAAATATCTAGCAAAGTTAACATTAGTAAAAGGGACAGAGGGATAGCTAGCTACCTCAAACAAGGTCAAATCACTTCCACCAGTTATGTTCCATACAATTCCAGTAGCCCTTTCTATACCAATATCCAGTAAAGGTGACTGTATAGCATTTAATGCAGCATCTCTTGCCCTTGTTTTCCCTTCAATACAAAAAAGAAGCCAGAAGATAAATTTCAAATTTTCAAGAATATATGCTGCAACTATGGGTCAGAATATCCTCATCAATTCTGACCCTCCTCTTTCCCCATAAAAAAGAGTGTATGCCAATCAGAGGATAATATATTTATATTTTAATAATTAATCAGATAACTGAGAGTGGAGTAAAGGGGCAAATTATTATTGTTGCGGATCATTAAAGTACGTTCAACATCAAACTGTGTGCTTCTCAAGAATTTTATAGTGTGGCATGACCTTTGAGAAATAATTTTCTAATCTTCAAATTGCCTTTTTTAGGATTTGCAATACAAAAGAATACTTTCAATTTTCAAGGAAATGCTAGCTATGCCTCTAAAACAACTTTGGTCAAATAATCATTCCCTTGTAGTTATAGACATGCGCTTCTTGTGGTAAGGTAATATTTACAATTGTGACTCTGCATATATGATTCAAGTATCACAATACCCTCTACAGATATTATATAATTTTCAGTAAACAAACCAGAGGTTTAAAAGCAATCCATTGCCATATATTAAATTTGAGTACTTACTCTAGAAGAAGAGTACTATTAAGACCTACACTTTTTCCTAGTAAGCCATATGAGAGATGACTTTTTTTAAATCAAGTATCTCACTTTTTAAATATTTTTTATTCCTTTGAAATACTTTTTTTTTTAATTTAGTTATTCCTAATTTGAATTTTGACAAATCATACAAAATTAATAGACAATGAGATTATGTGTATTGATTGTTTGGTAAATCGATGAGTTTTACATTGGCCACCAAGGGCCACCAACCAAACTTTACACATATAAGTTGACGAGTATCGAATTATTGATTCAAATAATTTATTTCATAATCTCATTAATTTCAAAAGTCTCATCTCTTTAATTTATTCCTATCTATTAAAATAGGATTCTCATTATTGACAGTCAAGACATCTATTATACTTGTTCTTTCTTAAGATACCTGATTTCAACATTGTTTAAAATTTAACAATAGTGATATTTTTATCTCCTTATATTTTTATTTGTGTATATTCATATTTCAACATTTACTTAATTTAGAAATAATCATACAATGTATGGAAAACTTGCTTATTTAGGTCAAATAGAAGATCAGGATTCAGGACATCTCCATCTGCAGTTCCCATACATACCAGTTGCAGTTCCTATCCCCATAAGTGAAGACCCTGCATTGGCCATTATAGCTCGAACATCAGCAAAGTCTACGTTCACCAATCCTGGTATCTGCAATCAATTACAAAATTAATGAGCATATATGATTCTACAGACAGACACCATCAACTTTAAACCATGGGAAACATATAATCAGGACATCTTATTAGTGGGATGGCAAGAGTATGTTTTGGCTACATGCATCCAAAATTGATAATAAAAAATCATATGACTTCTAGCAAATAAACTAACGATAAAAAGATAACTTTGAACCAACATATCAAACAACTTAGTGAATCAGGTAGGGACTACTGAATTGTCAAAACATATACAACGTTTCCTTTTCATTCTTTCTTTCCTTTTTACTACTTTTACAATCAAGACTTGATGGAGATAAAAAAAGAACAAAGCAAAGGCAGGAAGGTATTTGTTCATGTTCAAAGATCTTCATGATTCCCATACCATAATAATATCAGATATACCACGAACACCTTGTCTAAGAATATCATCAGCCAGATTGAATGCTTCAGTTACAGGGGTAGATTGAGAAACTGCAGTCAGCAGTTTGTCATTTGGAATAACTATCAGTGTATCAACATTATCTCTTAAGGCTGCAATTCCTTCTTGTGCTTGAACTGCCCTTCTTCGCCCTTCAAATGAAAAAGGGGTTGTGACAATACCAACAGTCAGTATACCCATTGACTTTGTGATACCGGCAATAACTGGAGCTCCTCCAGTGCCAGTTCCTCCACCCATTCCAGCCTGCACAAATGAGTTCTAATTTTTCAAGTATGCTGAAATATAGCAATAATGAAAAGTGTAGTAGAACTGAAAGTGTGCCTACTCCCAATTTTGAAAATTTGACATATTTGAGGATTTCAAAGATCATGAATTGCTGGGTCCTTATTTCTAAAAGGCATTAATTAATAATAAAAATTCAAAACAATAAATACTAGAATTTTATATATGTCCTAATAAATTTCCTCCTAAAATTTATATAGATATGCATACAAGTTATTTGCCATCATAGATGTTTCAATTTTCTTAACATTATTTAATCTAATAAGCTATATATTGAACTTCAATGTCAAATAATAAAATATTTGCAATACCATTTCCCTTTGTGTTATTATTATATTATTCTATATCTTCACTGATAGTAAAATTCCGAATAAAATAAGTTATCTTTTATGAAAAATCTCACTTGAAACACTAAAAATCTGTCAGACTTATAATGAAGTATTGGTAGTTACCTAAGTGAAAGCAACGCCTATCACGGTATTTGAAATTGTTAACTGCTTGCTTAAAAAAATTCCACAATTTTTATAATTCAAAGTGACATCCTAGGGAAATGATATATTTGTAGCAATTTTCAGACGAGTTGACACTCCAAAGTCCAAACTGTATCAGGTGATTTTATATTGGTCATTGGTTGTACAAACCTCTGTTTCATCCCCTATTAATGTTCCCCTTCCTCAAAAGAACAACCAGTCAAACAGCATTTAAGAGCATACATAGAAAATGAATGTGATGAAGAGCCCTTAGTTATAGCTAAGATAAGTTCAGATTTTAAAATTTTGGAGAAATGTAAAAATCCAAAAAAGTGGTTCACAAAACAATATGCATCAAGTTAAGAAGGTCAAATAACTCAGATCATGCACTTGAATACCACCATAACAAATGTCAAAGGGAGCACGGAAGCACACTGGAATAAAAATTTAAGCTACACAACAGTGTAACCCTTCAGATGTAGTCCCTTGATAATCTCTTCGCAGAATATTGTGGCCTATCCCTCCTTGCACAACATATTACCCTATCCTTTCTTTTTCTATGAAAACATACATTACCACATCCTACTTTAAGTTATGATTTTACAAACATATATACTGGTATCACAATAGAGCATATATTGTAATTTCTAAGTTATAAACCATGTCAACTAGTGTGATGCTAACAAGTGCACTAAAATAAAATTCATAATGCAAAATTGTAATGCAATCAGTATAAGCTATAACTAAAGAAAAGTGGTCAGTTGAACATACTGTAACAAAGACCATATCAGCTCCATAAACTGCCTCCTGTATTGATTCCTTGCTTTCCTTGGCAGCATTCATGCCAATCTCAGGATTACCACCAGCGCCAAGTCCTCGTGTAAGCTCCTGACCGATTTGTAACCGGTTGGGAGGAATGACAGGCGACATCCTCATGGCTTGAACATCAGTGTTAACAATCCAGAACTCCACACCATTCATGGAGCCCTCTATCATGCGGTTGACTGCATTTGACCCGCCTCCACCCACACCAATGACTTTGATCTTAGCTTCATTGTAGTTACTCGGAGCCGTCGTGGCTTCCAAACTTTCAGCCACGTTTCCACCTGATACATCCTTTCTAGGTCTAGGGCTGTTCAATGCACTCCCTCCTTCTCCTCTGAGCATTGAAACCTCAGGGTGCAAATCCAGAAAAGGATCCTTGCGACTGATGCTGTGGGAATTCGCGGAACACTTCACTTGAAACGAACCACACTTCCGATTGCTTCCAAACACGGTCTTGCTCTCTTGAATTCTCAAGAAGCACGATCTGTTACGTTGATTCTCAGAAATTGTTCTGCCTCCAACAACAGCCAGCACCCCCGCCGAATTTCTAACATTCGAAGGTGTATAACAGGTCCCCATTTTCACACTATCGAAATTCGTAGCTTCTGGTAAATACGCGCAAAAATTAACAGAAACAAATTCAATTCGTGAAGGTAGCAATACGCTCTGAATTGTTTCTTCCTATACCTGTTATTGGAAAATAAATAAATGAATAAATAAATCAATGGCCGAAATATTAGGGCAAGTGAGAAATAATTAAAGAAGTGTACTATGGTAGAGTGTAGGCACATAACACAGTAATAGTTAATAAAAAGCACAAATATTGAGAAGGGTGTTGAAGAGGAAATGCGTGACATTATTAAGGAGATGAGGGGAAGAGAGACCTAAAAAAATTGAAGGGGTTTTGTGAAGTGAGAGTAGTAGCATTTGAGTGGTGAAAAGGAAGAGTGGGATTGTTGTTTTTTGTTTTCTTACAAAAAGCGTTTGTGCTGCATTTTGATTTGAGGTGTCTTTTTTTGTTGATAAATGAAAATGGTCCGCAAGGAGGAAGGTTTTTGTTTCGGTGCGATGAGCGTGATTAGGGTTTATGAGATCAACGCTATTTACGGATTAGTTTGGAGACAGGGTGTTCTTCGTCCCAGTTCCAAAGGAGACAAATTTTAGTTCAATAAATTAGATTTAGTGTATTTTCGTGATGGATTTAAGTTATATTTTTAGTTGGGTTAATTTGATCTAATGTCATAAATTCTTTTACTCTTTTTGTCTCATAATATTTTTCTTTCTAAATTTTTTTACATAGACCAATAAAAACTATTAATAAATTGATGGGAAAAAATAATTTTATAAAATCAATCTTATGCATCATTAATATATTTATAAATTTTATTATTTATTATTAATAGTATAAGAGATATAAATAAAATAATAATAATAATATTACATTGAAAAGTTAAAGTATTTAAATTTTTTTCTTATACATTTATTATAATAGAACGGAAGAAATAATAAATATCATTTTTTAAATTATGACTTTAAATAATTATGTATTACAATAAAATGTCTTAATTTAATAAATACTAATTTTTGTGTAATATGATATTATATTGATATTAATATCATTTATCTTAAAACATATTTTAATTTTGTAGTGGGCGAATATAACTTTATTTGTATACTTCT
>PYAF01004425.1:315539-330884 GCA_007407185.1 Glycine tomentella | reverse complement strand
GTTCAGTATTTGTTAATTCTGTTAAACTTGTTTTATTATACTGCTACTATGGAGCACCTTCCTGTTGTAGTGATTGGTAACATATTATCTCTTCTCGGTTCTGCCCGAGATGTTGTGGTTGCTTCTGCAACTTGTAAAAAATGGAGGGAAGCATGGCGCAATCACCTCCACAGTCTTTCATTCAACTACTGTGATTGGCCCCTCTTTCATGATTTTACCTCTGCTAGGTTGGAAATACTCATCACTCAGACAATCTTCCAAACCAAGGCACTGCAATCCCTGACCATTTTCTTGGATGACGAGCACAAGTTCTCGGCTGCCCCGGTCATTGCTTGGCTTATGTACACTAGGGATTCGTTGCGCCGATTGCGTTACAATGTCAGGACAACCCCTTGTTTCAACATCATTGAGAAATGCAGCAGGCAGAGGTTGGAGGTGTTGGCCTTGGCTCGCAATTCGATCACCGGTGTTGACCCGAGTTACTTGAAGTTTCCTTGCTTGAAGTCGCTTTCGTTGAGTTTTATTAGTATCTCGGCGTTGGATTTGACCCTTCTTCTCTCGGCGTGTCCGAAGCTTGAAACCTTGGCTATGGTTGGTGTGGAGATTGCAATGTCAGATTCGCAGGCTTCCGTGGAGCTTAGCAGTGTTTCTTTGAAAGTTTTTGACCTTGAATTGTTTAGTTCGGATAAGTTTATATTGGAGGCGGATTTGCTTGAGAAGCTTCATTTGAAAGATTGTAGCTTTGAGGTTTTTGAGCTGATTGGAAAGGGGACATTGAAGGTTTTGAAAATTGATGATGTGAATGTTATCCATCTTGATATTGGGGATAGTACAGAAAACCTTGAGATTATAGATGTCTGTAACTTCACAATCATGTGGCCAAAATTTTATCATATGATCTCAAAACCATCAAAGTTATATAAGCTTCGGCTGTGGGGTGTTGTTTTTGATGATGAGGATGAGGTTGTTGATTTAGAGGCAATTTCTGTTTGCTTTCCTCAGTTGACACATTTGTCCTTAAGTTATGATTTCAGAGATGGAGTTCTTCATTATGGTTTGCATGGTTTGTCTTGTTTGATGAATGTGGTGGTGTTGGAACTTGGATGGACTGTAATTAGTGATCTTTTCTCAGTATGGGTAGCTGGACTTTTGGAAGGTTGTCCCAATTTGAAAAAATTGGTCATTTATGGTTTTGTTTCAGAGGTCAAAACACATGAGGAGTGCCAAATTCTTGCCAGATTCTCAGAATTCATTCTTCAACTTGGAAGAAAATATGGGCATGTAAAGTTTGAGTTTGAATATGAGTAGTGGGTTCTGTCGTGCTCATCTAATCCCTGTCAGAGTGAAAGAAGATACTTGCTTGCCCCATGAGTTTCTTTCGTCCATTTCTTCTGCCGTAATCACAAGAATTCTTCAAATGTAAAATTATAGATTCTTTGTGTATAAGAGTGAATTTCAGTTTCCATCACAACCCCTTTGTTCTATTATTTGTTACTTTTTTTTCTTTTCCGTGGAAGGAGAACCTAAGGTGTGGTTACTTTTACTCCCTTGAAAATTACAGCATTGCAAATGTTTACTGTTCCTTGTGAATCATTCTAAGATAATCTGAGTCGTACCCCAGATCTTCTTTCCTCAACACGGCAGTTGGCTTTTATTCATGGTAGTAATTAGCAATGCATCTAAAGCTACAATTAGGAACATGATTTTTTTTCTTCGTTAAATTCATGAATCAAGTGTTTGTGTAATCTGAATACACCTTGCTCAAGTAACTGGTCTGGACCTTCTTGATAGAGGACATAGATGATTAACCTGTTCATATTAAAGAAATCAACACTCATAAAAAACGTGGCATAACAAATCTTGTTGGAACATTTCAAATTTTGCTGTGTACTATTGCTGTGTGTAGTGTTGGGTGAACTATGCTTGTTTATGTCCACAAGCACTATGCCTTAAAATAGCGAACCTTCTTCAATCTCAACTCCTGTTCCTTTCAGTGAATGCATTTGGATCTCAATCCACGAATTTGTAACCATACAGATAAATTTGTGAGTACATTGTTTCCAGTTTCAGGTTTTCAACTTTTACAATGGATGAAAGGAAAAAAAAAAAAGGCTGGCGACAAAAAAAATTTCACGGATTGCTTCATAAATAATTAGATTGATTCTGGTAATTAATTAATTATATCTGGCAATAGTGCCCACCAACGATCAAATCAGTAACTAAACAAGGGTGTGGTAACTGGTAAAGCGTAAACAAGATGAAATGTCATCAACAATCCAATTACTATGTTGTACATTTGAGTAACTAGTTATCATTTGATAAAGAAGTCCCCAAATTGGATGATCTAATCCTTCGTTGATCTTGAACTTGAGGACTCTTGCAGCTTGGCTTTATAATTAAATTTCATAACTCCGTCCTTTTGTTTCTCTGTTTCTTCAACCGGCTTTGACTTGAGTAGTTCTTTAGTTTTCTTCTCCCCTCTTGATTTGTGTCATGACTATTTCTTCGTTTAGCCACACAAGTAGTAGATGCATCACAACAAACTCTTGTTGTGCGTACTAAAATCCAAGGATTTCACTGCTTACCATTACCATTTCTTCACAAAGGACAACTCCGGTTCCTTCTCAAAGCTCTCAGTTTCTCTTTTGCTTTCTGAGCTTTGGTTTTAACACTAACGTTCACTTCCTCAAAACACTGCACAAGGTGATCACAAGATACTAATTTAGATGTAGTTTTAAGTTATTTGATATTAAGAAAGGGAAAGTGGGGATGGTGTCATGAAAATATCACAAGACAAATTTCCTTTGAGCAAGTGTGAGTTTTGTTGTGTCTTAAATTGAGTGTAGCCAAAGCTGCATAGATATTGAACAGTTCTCATACTCGGTTTTAATTATTGTAATTGAACATGAAAGTACGATGCTACACAAAATCTTGTGTACCCTTGATATGAACTTCAAACAATTTAATTATATCATTATTGGGTAGTGGTTACCTGTTGTTTTCTTCCCCTCTCGAGCTCGGCCTGAAGAATAAAAGCAAGATCCTTGTCAGTATAATTGAATTACTAACACTGTAATACATATAACAGCAACAGAGGGAAACTCTCAACATTCTGCAGAAGTTCATGTTATTTGGCAGTACCAGCGCCTGTTTCAGTTGGGAGTTCTCTTCTCTTAACTGGTTTAGTTCTGCTTCTAATTCCACTGTGTATGCCTGCCAAGGCAAAAAAAATAAAGAAAAACGAATAAGGTTGCGCAAAGAAAGCTTAATAGAAACCCTTCCTTAAATATCTACCAAAATATTCCATTAAAAAAATCTTTTAATTTGTGGTACTTCAAAATTTTAAATTTTTGTTTCCTTCTGGTGTAATTACAGTACTCCTTTAGTCTAGATTCACATCTCAAAGAACATGATAAAGTCCTTGAAATTGAGTCCCTACTAACCTAAACTAGTGTATGTTTTATCTACTTCCGGGTAACATTTCTCCCAATTAATAATTGCTTAACCCTGATCATCTGCTTCAGCAATACACACACACACACTTTATACAATACCACACCAACTCTATGCAATGCAAGAAGTGAATAACACTTTTGAGTCTCATAAGCTAGCAGCTACGTACGCGGTCCATTTTGATGTATATTTTATTTACATCTTTAAATCTAAGCTAAGTAAAAAATTAATTAATTGTTATTTTATTAGTAGCTGATATATAGCCTGCTGGTGCTTTGAAACCTGTCAACCCCCTATAATTTCTGGAAAAGAAAAGCCAATCCTAGTTAACATAATTTCAAGGGGAAAAACTATATTAATGAAAACTATCGATCCTAATGCATCAATAGCAAACATGTACACTCCAAAGCGGAAAGGTCTAAGGACAGATTCTTCTTAAACTAATGTTGTGTTCAGTACACACATACTATCAATTATCCTTAGTTCAGTCAAATTGAGTTCATTGGCTTTATACAACATTTCTAGGCAAGAAGCCAGCATGAATATTTCATGATATAAATCAAGATGAATTTATCAACAGGATATATATGTAGGCATTGCATTGGTTGATAATTAAAATGAGGCATGCATGCAAATGCACCTGTTTTCTGGCTCTAGATCTGGCAGCTGACTCTCTATTCTTGATCATCCTCCTCTGCCTTCTCTCCACCACCTTTTCCACAGGACCATCCACCACCCTCTTTCTCCCTCTCAAACCCCCCATTTCAAGCCCAAACTGCCCTCCATCATTCCCAATCCCATCAGACGAATTAGCCGGACTCAAAGGCCCACCCATTCCAATTCTGGGCCCCACCCCATACCCACCACCACCACCACCACCTCCAAAACAATGATACCCACCGCCACTATGATCCCTCTTACCATACCCACCAGAAGCCTCCCCAACAACTTGATGATAACCCGGTGCAACCACGTTACTCACTGCACCAACATGCCGACCAACAAAAGAAGGAGCCATTGCAACGTTGTTGTTATTATTCGGGTAATGCGGCTGATGAGAGTGAGACACCGGTAGTGACGGTGCACACGGTGTTTCCCGAACTACCCCGGCCTTAACCAAAAAATCCTCCAAAGTCATCTCACCAAAAGTGGGTTGGCGAGGGGCAGACTCGGTATTATTATTCAGAACATTGCTAATGCTGTTGTTGTTGTTGACGTTTTGTTCTTTTTGAATCTGGGACCAAACCTCGTCGACGGTTTTCCTACAAAGAGGAGCAGGGAGGGACAGTGAGGGTTGGCGAGGGAGGCTTGGTTGTTTCCTTAATATTGTTGGGGTCGACGAGAGAGGGACGTTGTTGTTGGTGATGGCATGGTTGTTCTCTTCGGCGCTCCAGATGCTGGTGAGGAACTCGTCCATGTTCATGGAGCCGAAGTTCTTGCCGCTCTCGCATAGACTGTGCTGAAACTCGTCCAGTGTGAGAGAGTATATCGATGAAGTTTGTCTTCCCAGATATGAAGATGAGAATAATGGAGAATGCTGGTTCTTCTTCGCTTCTTGCTGGACCCGTGATTCCACCTCTCCTTGGGACTTCATCTCGCCCTCCTCAATCACCATCTTTTTCTTCTTCCTAGAAGAGCTCAAATAATAATATAAGACAGATATAAAAATAAATAATGCTTTAATAATAAGCGAAAGAACAATGATATTTGCACTTGTCTTTTCTTTCGCACTCCTAATCAATACTTCCTTTCACTTATTTACAATAAATATTTTATTCTCTTGTATATTAATTATTTTTTACTCAAAAACCTTGTTCTTTTCTTTTCTCTCTCCTAAGGAGATAGGAGAAGATGAGTAAATTTCAAATAAAATTAAGAATAAATTTACAAAAATACTATGATTATAGATAAATTTAATGTTAACAACTAAATTAACTAATTTTTTAATAAACATAAATTAGTTAATTATATCTTAAAGACAAAGGAAATACTTACTATTTTTTTTATCTATCCTTTTGTCATTGTAGTACATTATAACACCTACTATTTAACTAGAACTATTATATATGATTGGCTTACAGATGATAAGTTGAAATATTATGTAAGGTTTAAGATTCAATCTTCATTGAGACTATTATACACCAAAATAAATAACACCTATTAACTATAATAGGTATTATTTCTCTTTATCTAACTATATTTTTTTCCTCTTTAGATATCATGACTAAACATTTATGGGTGGCAAAATATTATTTTTCGTTAAATTAAACTGCTGTCAACTTTAAGAACAATTATATTTGAACACTCCATGAATCCATCGATCAATATTTGTTTACTTTTTTATTTCTTTTTTCTTATCACATTATATCACTCATCATACCTATATTTTTCTCTATTTTCTCATTCTCTCCAAGGTGTAAAATAGATATTTGGGTGTCCAAATATATTTATCCTATTTTGTTTTGTCTTTTCTCTCTATATGTAAAATAAGTTTTTGCATTGAGTGTTCAAAATTCAAATATACTAATTATCCTTGTAAGTACTTTAAAATTTAAATAGCTCTAGTTTTTTTCCGCATGAATCAAGGCAAAGACCTCCTTATGAAGTATCTTTGTTTGTACACACTCTCAAGAGTTGTGAACCTAGCACGTTTCCAGCAGGCCAAACTCCAGCGGATCTATAACTTATATTTTCAATACAGCAGTTGGTGACTAAGTTATTTTGCGTGGGGGTTGGTGGACCTCCATTCCGAATCAATTCAATTTTCTCGCCTTTTGGTGGAACTAGATGCTTTTCATTGTCTATTACACTATTTAATATTATCCAAAACTGGGAAGGAGATATATGTTTATTCTTATTCCACTGAATTTCACGTAAAAAATCAAGTATTTTATATATCAGCACCAACACCGATCGAAGAAAGTTGGAAATTGCACCATCGTCGGTCTGTAAAAACGAAGCAATTTTTGGTTTGGTTTCATTCGCAACACATACCGGAAGGTGCAGTAGGCATGGAAACTTCACGCTGTGCAGAGCTATATATATAAAATAAAACACTACAACTAATATTGCGGCAAAATAAAGAGGTAGGTTTAGGTTTAACTTTACTTCTCGGTTTGGTTCGGAGAAGCATTTTCTTTCTTTCAAAGATCAATGATTAAATTGGTCACAACAAATAGTTTTTTCCACTTCTAATTAAGTTTCCTATAGCTTCGTTCAAGCATAATTAACTTGAGCCTATTGCGAATTTTTCTTTCTTTCTTTCTTTACTCGCGTGCCTTGAAAATAAATAGTATAAAATTTTGGGATGAAACATCTAAATATCTAATCCGTTGAAGAGTATACATTTAACTAGGAATACTCGGTGGGTCCAAAGTTTAATGTTTGGAATCTTTCACCCTTTGGTGGAAATGACTTAGTGGTCCAAATTCATACACACAACATGATAAACAAAGGACTTAAAAAAGGATTAAAAAAAAACATAAACTATAACAAGCTAGCATGAATCATGATATATAAGAAAAAAGTTTGATGTGATGGAAAGAAATAAAAGAATATTGTTGAAAAAAATTTATAGAAATTGTTATAACCAAAATGGAAATGAACAATATACGATCGACAAATATGGTTGATTGCGCGCACAACAAAGTATAGGAAAATAAATACCTGGAAATTGAAATTTGAATGCGAAGCTGGTAAATGAAGTTCCTTTTGTAACAGTGACAAAAGAGCTTATTCTTATGATAATGAGGTGAGGATGAGATCGATGTTTCTCTTGAATTTGAGCAGTGACCGCACTTTAGCCACCGCGCGAGTTCAAATTGTTCAGAACATGCAAACGCAAATTAATAAAAGAGGTACATATAAGGTACACTACCCTGCAACTAAGGACCATCTTCGTCTATATGATTCATTCCGGCTAAGGTTACCCCACAAAACAAGGGATTAAATAATTAATTAAAAAGTAAAATTGTCTCAAATGCCGCAATAGACAGAATTTTTTTCCCGATTTGATCACCAATCTCGCCACGTATAGGACAGGTGTTGCATATGTATCCTTGTTTTACTGCAGCGTATCTCTTGAGCTCCACACGTATTCATTCTTCTGTTTTTAAATCTTACAATATTATTATTTACGCACCATTTATTACACTATTTTCACGTAAGAAATTATTCTTACACCTAGTTATGCTTTCGCTTTAAAATGTTTTTAAGTCCCGTAATATACCTTTTTTTAATTTATTATTTTAAACAAATTTTTATTTTATTTTATTAATTCTAAAAAATTACTTTTGATATATGTTATTATTTGGAGTTTATTAAGTGACATTTTCTTAAGTTCGTTACATTATTATTTAATGGATGATCTGATACTTCGTTAAATTTATCACGTTCTTATTTAACAGACCAACAATATGATAAATACTAAAAATAAAACTTTAAAAATATCAGTTAATAAAATAAAAGAATATTTTTTAAGTAGTTATATAAAAAAAATATCGGTATGAAAAACATAATTAAGGTTTATGTTTTACTATATTTTATGCTAGGCTCACTATGTTTTCGTTTTATTTTAATATTAAAAAAATACAGATACGATATTAAAAAAAATACGATAGGTTTATGGATATCTGAGACATGGTTCATTCCCACAATCAATTATTTTGATAAATTTAAAAAATTCATCTTTCTTAAGAACAATTTTATTCAACTTAGAATTGAAATATTTATAAATCATCCAAACAAATAGCACTAGTGTGCAATGTGATTCTAGATCTTCTTCCCGCAAATCAAGAATTTGATGCGATTACGTGGACTAATAGTAACAATCAATGTCCTAGATAGATAACTGATGCCATACAGAAATTAACTTAATTCCCACTTAAAAGTGACATAATGACAGTATCACTCATACCATCAACATGAGGGAACAAATGGCCAGCACCTTGAAGCTCATGATACTGAATCCACGGAAGCTTTTGTGCAATGTATCGTTGCACTTTAGCAGGCACTATCAAATCTTCATCTCCTTGCCAAATATGGACCGAACCTTCACTACTTGGAAATGGATTTTCAAGATCCAATGGACTAAATTCCCAGCTACCAAATGCAAGAATTAAGTCTCGGTGGACAGATTCATGTTCTCCTTGCTGTCTTACCTGAGCCTGTGGAATCATAGGACAATATATCAGCCACATCTCAATTACCAATAGGTGAAACTAACCAAACATGATCCAGTAAAAAAACTATGTGCATGGTATCAATAATAATAATCATTAATGTGCATAAAAAATTATTTCACGCCCCTAATGTTAAAAGAACTTCTACATATCAATTTATTACTATGTACCAAAAAAATAATTATCAATTTATTACTTAGTGATCCATCATAAGTTGGGAAACAACTCTTCTTTATATAAAGAATTCATAAAATCAAGAAACATCCAACAGCAGTCTATCCAAGGAATAAAAATAAGGTAACTAGCATACATGATAACAGTGAAGCTAGATTTAATACCTATGCCAAGCACACAAGTCATAGTGGCAGTTCTCTAAAACTTCAAATTAAGATGCATAAGAAATTTAAAAGAGAGATGGAGAGAATGAAGGACTCACAAGAGCAATGCACTAATGCACCAAAGGCCTATAGCCTAAACAAATGTTTTGCCTCTCTGATAAAACAAACAGTTACTACAAAAATTTTGTTTGCTTTGCAATCGATTGTTCTGCTTCTAAATGACAAATCTTGTAAACAGATTTCATACACTAAGTGACACTCCATACATATTCCATGGTGCTTCTGCACAGATGTTATGTGTTTCTGGTATGGTATCTACTCCTAAATTGATACTAATAAAATGCACGAATGTTAATAGTTTAAATACTCTAGTCTAGTATTGCAAATAATATAGTCTTAGTTGACGGTACAAAATGAGTAAATACTAAATTTGAGTAGTGTGTATGATACAAGACCCTGCTCAGTTGCTCTAAATGATAATTATGGTTAGAGTGAAAATTTTGCTTTTGTTGAGCCCAATGGTAACCATTAATCCATGCAGTTGATCCCACCTAGTGGAATAAGGTTTGGATGTAATCAATGTATTTTGTGTACAAGATGTTTTTTAATACTTTTATTAATAGCCATTGGTAACTAGAGAGTACAGACAAACTGTAATAGATGTCAATTTCCAAATTTATGACTGGTATTGGTTTGAGCAGTTCTATAGAGAAAAAAGATTACAGAGAACTACAAACTCAAACGTGACAAGTAGATATAATTGTTAACAACTGACTTCGACAGATGCAGTCCTTCACATGCAGTATTAAACAGTTAAGACACATTTACAACCGTATTAAACAGTTCTGACTTTAGGCACAACAGTCACCAACAAATATCAAAATCAATTGGTATGAATATAGCCAACAACAAATATAAATTATGAAGTTACTTGACTTTCACTCTATAATCCAGATACATACCACATGATTCTTTCGATCAGACCTCTTAGGCAAAAGCTCTTTGTCTTGAAGGGATAGAAGATCTATACTGTCAGCAATTAAACTAGAAGCTGGGAACCATCTTTGAGTGTTCCACCAGTAAGTTAGCCATGGTATGTAGTGAGCAACACGAACTGTCCACTGGTCTTGAAGTTTTTGTTGGTAGAAAACTTCATTAGTTAAGTTTGCAGGAAGACCAGCCCACCAGTAGTTGAGAACTGGGGCTATGAGCACTGCACCTGCCAGCCTGTAGGCATTGATTTTTTTTTTTTTTTATCAATGTAAAAAAGAGATAAAGATAATGATTGACAATTCCATCTAACTGATGCAAAAATGATGCCCAGGAAATTAGGGAGGAGGGGACCAAACTATAATCATAGATTCACATGGTACAGACTACAGTTGAACTGGCCTAAAGTGAAGAATTTCCTATTTTTATAGTGTCATCTTTCGTGATCTCCACTTCTCAAAAGTTAATCTCATGTCTTCACACTGTGAGGATACCTTACTTTAAACAAAAAATCTATTTTCTTAAAATAAATTGCTTCCACTAACTTAAAGTCTTGGATCCGCCACAGCCCATGGTTAGTTGGTGGAGTAATTAGTTAGCTAGGGAGTTAGTTAGTTAGTTGGGAGCTAGAATAATTAGAGAAATAAGGCATGTTCGGGGTGAGAGTGAGAGGTATCTTGTCATTTGAGGAAGGATTAGGGGAGTTTTTTTATTATTAATTTAAAATTTTTCTCTTGTTCAATTGAAAAGAAAATAAAGAAAAAAAGAGAGAAAAGTTGTTCTTAAGAAACAAATTTTCAAAATCTTCTCTCCAAGTTTTCTCTTTAATTTCAAATATCAAAATTTTCTCCTCTCATTCATACAAAGGGTAAAAGAGTGGACAGAGTCTCGGTCTCTAGAATATCCAGGAAAATAATTTATTTTATACTTAAAAACAGTTCCTCAAGTGCTATATATGTTATATATCTAGCTTTGCAATAGAATATCTAGAGTTTATTTTGAGAAATTCTATCCATCAAGATGTTTGGTGCTTGAGAACCCTACATTTTAAGCCTAGGTTCCATATTATTCTTCTATTCTTTGCAAATTGAGCTCCCAATTAGATTTGTTATCTTAGACAAGCACAATTTCCCTACCCAATTTCACAACCCTAAAATATTTACACTAGCCTAATGGCCAAGGAAACCTAAAGTTAATATTCATTCAAAATTTCTATTTGGAGACAGCCTATATCAAAATTCTGCATAATAAGTGCAGAGGAACAAAGATCTTGTATCACTCACAAGTCACACTACTAAAATACAAATTCAAGCAAGAGGATGCAAACATTGACAAGCCAAAAAAAGAAAAAAGAAACCAAAGAATGTTCTTTTTTTAGCCAACAGAATTACATTTAACCTGAATACATCATACCTGTGAGGGATGTACTTAAGGCACCTCCAAACAACCTGGCCACCCAAAGAAAAACCTATTACGTAGAATTTGGACCCTAATTCCAATTTATCAGCAAGTTCTTCTACATCTAATGCCAGGCTCTTCAGTGTTTGATTTGGATCAGGATCACTTTCCCCATACCCGGGTCTATCAAAAGATACAATGTAGACCCCTAATTTCTTAGCAACATCCTGCAAAAAAGCATTACAAATTCAGATAACACAAAGTTCAAAGATATATAACAGAGAATGTTGTGAAAGCAAAAGAAATAGAACAATTACAGGTGACAGTGTTTTGGCAACATAGGCATCATGCCTGCAAGCATCAAAACCATGGACAAAGATGATTTTATGCTTGGCTACATCTTTTGGGACACCATGCTCTTTGTATGCTAAATTCCTTCCATCTCTTAGTTTGATTCTGGGTGCTGTTATTGTGGGCCCATTAGGAGATCCACATATCTTTGAAGCAGGAGGTTGAATAGCTTGATAACCCCATGCTACAAACCCAATGAACAACACTGTTCCAAAAATTCCTAAGAGAATGCGAAGTTTAATTTTTTTAAAAAATAAAAAATAAAAACAAATTATTTAAAGAAGAATAAGAATATCAATTATTCAATTTAGTACTGTCTTGGCTAACAAACTAAAATAGTGTGAACAAAATGAAAGTTGAGAACGTCCCATCAAGACAAGTGAATATCATTGATAAATCAGAAACAACAAGGGGTGTAGCAGAGGAATATGCCAAATGCATTGCACATGCACATTTCATTCAAGAAACAGAAAAAAGTGGAACCTGAAGGGAGCCGAATTGAAGTGCTTTTGTTTTGGTTCCTGGTATGAGCACGGGTTGATGCTGCAGAATTTTTTCTTCTGTTCACTCCACTCTCCATTTATCCCTCTTTCTTATACAATGAAAAACACGACACAACGTTTCAACTTCAGACACGAACACGAACACACTACTGTCACTCTTGTGTAGTAATAGTAGTATAACTGAACGGGACGATTCACCTATCTCAAGTTTGTCGAATGAAGAAAAAGGGCAAAAGTTTGTTACAGCTCTACTCACAAATATATACACATGTCTATATCATCATGAAAAATATCTGGGATTTTATTCCTGCACTTTAGAGGATACATTACCATAATAATTACAGTATTAAATTATTTTTTGGCAGTACAATAACAATTATTAATTGAAAAAATTGACAATTGAAATTCTAATTAATTGCTGCAAGTGTATTTATTTTCTTTTTTGGTTATTTTGAGTTTTGATTAGGAAAAGACACACTTTATTTCTTGAAAAGTAAGGAAAGATTACTAACTTCAACAAGAATTTATATTGAAATTTACAAGGGGTTTGCACTTGGTTGAATTTAATTTAGAGTAAGTCACATTCACATGTATTTTTTCAAATTATATTTGATACTTTTCTTTTTTTTCCATCTTACAAAAAATCTCTTAATTATTTATTTCACGTTATATTTAGATCTCCTCTCTCCTAAACACATTTTAATAACTTAACAGAAAGTATACATATGTTGGTCACACGACTTTTAATGAAAATTAATGTCTAAAATATCCTTATCTTTTTCCTCAAAATCACATATTGGGTTTTACAAACCCTCCTCTGCTTCAACAACCCCTACTCACTTACCATCACCACCTCTTTCTCCTCCTTTTTTCTCTCTCCCGACAGCATCATCTCTTTCTCCTTGTCCACCAACTCGGCGTCCGAGGATGTCCACTCTAGTCGAAGCAACTACCACCATCGTAGTCATTGCCACCACCATATCTACCTCCTCATTTTCCCCTATAACTTCGGCCACAATCACTGTTGTGTCTGGTTCCTTAAATAATGACGTTGTCGGATAAAAATAATGTATAAAAAGGATGCAAGTGTAATTAACCCTATCAGACAAGTTCGTCTTTTCAAATATTTCAATTTACGATTAGTAAAAGAGAGTAAAAGCAATATATAAAAATAGAGGAATATCAAGTGCAATTTGAGAAAAACACACGAATAGGGATATAATTTACTCTTTAATTTATGATCCAATCCAAAGAAATAAGTATAATTGTGTTGAATTAGATTGGATTCACTCTTTTTTGCTAAGTAATGCAACCTAACCTTAATTAAGTTAAGTAACCGAATAAAATAAATAAGAAAAATAATATTTTTTAGCTAGAAGAATGTTGTTTTGTAAGTAATGCAACCTAACCTTAATTAAGTTGAGTTAAGTAACCGAGTAAAATAATAAGAAAAATAATAGTTTTTGGCTAGAAGAATGTTGTTTTGTAGTGCTTTAGGATGACATTGTATTAGCGTGTCTTGGATTTGACACTTCCTGTAAAAAAAGTTGAGTGTTATTAATATTTTTTTTTGTCTTAAAAATAATATATTTGAGAAATTTGAGAAAAATAAAAAAAAATATTTTTTCTTTAATAGGAGTAACACATGATTTATAAACGTGATTGATATTATCTTGCCCTTAAATAAAAATTCAATGTCGTAAGGTTGGTTATTATTTTTTTTAACGAAAAAATTGCCAATCCATTCTCTTTATCGAAAATGAACTTGCGCTTAATTAGATTGGCTCACAAGAAACTAATGAGAAAATGATTTAATAATAAGAAATTTCATATGATTCATGTTCTTCTTGAATTTTTTATTTATTACAAATTAGATTATTTTACTTAATTATTTGGGTTTATTAACGTAGGAAACATGAGTATGATAATTTTTATTATTATTAATTATTGATTTTGTTTTTTGTCATCAAAAGAGATCAAATTCTTTATTTTTTTCCCTTTTCTTTTTTTAATCATTTAATCGACTTTATATTTCATATTTCCGTAGAACAAGAGAATATAACATCATTCAAGTAAATTAACATGAGTAATTTCTGATTTGCAAGGATCCAAAAGAAGCACTAGAAAGACAAGACAAAATCCAAAAATGTGCAAAGAAAGATAGCTGGTTGGCACCCAACACAATATAACTAGTGTCCATCGTAGGCTAATTAGAATTTTTGGAACCCAACTCGTCATACATATCTCTTAATTTTTTAATGGTCCTACGGCCTAGAATGCTTAAACTTGTTATTTATTTGGAGAAATTATATCATTAAGACATTCTTTGACTTCTCTAAGGATCGAAAGTGAGGAAGAACTTGGAAATCATTTTCCGCCATTGAAGATTGAAGGAAGTGACAACAATTCTTGAAGGTCTATGATTTAATCGTAAGAAACTCTTTCATAGATTTATTTTCTTCTCTCTTTCTATCAGTTTTTAATTTCCCTAGGGTTAAGTTTTGAACCATTTTTAATTGATTTTCTTTTTGAATCTTATTTGTTTTTATGTGGATTAAGGTATTTAATTTATGTTTATGCTTCCCTGTTGACACTTATTAGGTAAATCAATTCGTAATCTAAATCTTGCTATTAATTTTGGAATTAGGGTCTAAATTGTTTCAATTCAATAACCCTGTGATTCTTGAGCCTAGGGATAATGATAGATTGTATGCATCTATGTGAATTTTCTAGCCCTAATAATTTTTACTAATTAATTTTGCTTGTTCAAGGGACTAAAGTTAATAACTAGGAATAGAGGGTTTAACGCATAAGAAATTTGGGTTAAACTAATATTGAGAAATTGGATGTTAGCCTTTGGTAAAATTAGCTTAAGCTAGCTGAAAATTTATAAGTTATAAGTTAAAAGCTGAAAAGTTAAAAGTGTTACTTTTAAAAGACATTTCAATTAGTTTTAATTTTTTTTATTAATTGAAAAACTTGTATAACTATTTGGTAAACTAATTATTTTAGTAATTTTTAACGTTTTTTGAAATACTACTTGAAGTAATATTTTTTTAAAATGACAGCTTCTAACTTTTTATATTTTCTTCTATTTTTATCATCAATATATTTATCTATTTTTCGAGTTAT
>PYAF01004425.1:281412-299686 GCA_007407185.1 Glycine tomentella | reverse complement strand
TAAACTCTTAATTTCTATCTTTATTAATTTGACTACATACTATCTGACAGTCAATTTTTCTTATAATACATTAATCATGATATTTTTTAAATATATAATATATTTATTAAATTTAATAAATATAATACATGTTTCAATTTATTAACCATATATGCAAAATGATCATATTTTACATTTATGAGGTTTAAAATTTGACTATATATATTAATTAATAAATATAATATTTATTATTACTGACTAATCATTTTTATTTATAATATATTCAATATAAAATGTATTTTAGTTAAATAACATTATTAAATGTAGCATATGTTTTATTGATCATACAACTTTTCATTAAATTTAACAAATATGATATGTGTTTTAATATATTGAATTTATTATTGTTAATATTTTATTTAAAATGATTAGCTGCTAAAACAGATTTTAGAATTTTAAATATATATTAATGTAATATTAACTAATTGATAAATATATAAATATATAATAATAAGAATTTATGTTTCATTTTTTATCCTTGATAATTTGACAATATATTATATTTAATAAATATATGATTCAATCTTTTAGAGATTCAAATCTATTGGCTCATATTTGTGTCTTATTTTATGTCCCACTAATTAAATTTTGACATCTCAATTAAAATGTCACGTAGGATTTGAGTATAATTTCCAAATTACCCTTGACCACTCAAGGGCTCCGTCCAACCTAGAACGACAAAACATTCAGCAATCCACGGTGGAGATTCGTCAGGACGTGACGGCGCCAGAGTAGCACATTCGATTTTAAATCCATAAACGAGCACCAAGTGATGCTATTGTGGAGGGACTTTTGTCGGAATCGTCGCAGTCGCCGTCGTCGAGCCCGTTTACGATCAGGGGTAGCGAATGCGTTGTGGTTTGCGATCCCAAAGAGTAACCAGAGCCAATGCAGAAAGTTCGGCCATGTCTCATTCCCACTGCATGAACTGATGCTGGAGATTGTGGACAGAGCGAACCTTCACAGCGGAAGCTCGTACCTCCACTACCAAAGGAATGGGTGGCCCATGAGGATGTTGTAGATGGAGTTCATCAGCAACGACATGGCTAGTGACAGTGTCGCTGCGTACGGTGGTGGGAAACAATGGAGGCTAAGTCGTTTGAGATAGATACCAAATGAAAGGGCAACAGGCTTGAGTTATGAGGAGCAATTTAGAAATTGTATTCAAATCACATGTGGCATTTTAATTGAGATGTCACAGTTTGATTGGTGAAACACAAAATGAGATACAAATATGGGACAAAGGGGTTTGTTTAACTTATACATTTGTATTTAGTTTTTTTAAAATTTATTTTTAAATATATATTGATAAAAAAATTATCCATTTTTAAAATATTTAGTAATTTATTAAACAAATTAAAATGGACAAGTCTTGGGCTAGTGGTTAATTATCTAAAAGGCTAAATTTTGAGTTTCAATCTTTTAATGACTCCAAATGTTATTATATGAAACTAAAGTTTAAATGAAAAAATATTCATTTTTAGTTTCTTTAAATTTTTTGAATTAGTTTAATTAATGAAAATGTATATAATTTTTTTCATGAATACAAACATGTCATATAAATTACATCTATAAAAGGTCCTAAGTCATACAATATAAACCCAAGGCTACATCATAATCTAATTCAGGAAATAAATACAACATAGATCCATGGAAATATATAAATCCTAAGTTGATCTTCCCCAAGACAAAACACAAATAAATGACAAAGGGTCGGATCTAATCCATAAGTCCACCACCAAAACCACATTAACCACGAGTGATATGCTCATCAAAAGTTACATCATAATCTGATCCAGTTTCAAATAATACAATCATCATAGTTTAACAAAAAACAGAAGGATAAACTCATTTTAAAAGAAAACAACATGTAAAATAAATATAAAATCAAATATGTTAAAAGAAATGTAAAAATCCCTCATTTTTTCAACAGTCATGTACTAATACAATTTCTCAGTTAACACATCAATCTCAAGTCACAATTATCAACGCATATGTCTAACTATCATATTTTGTCATGCTGACTCTTTACTTCCAAAAGATTTCACCTTTTGATAACAACATAAGTTACCCTTTTTAATAATAATCAAATTATGTAAACAATTAGTATCACAATTAACAATTATTTTTTAAAATAGTTTATTTTATAATTATTTTGATGATTATTATAAGTGGTAATTGTTGAAATTATTTCAATTTCAATTAAAAATGATAATGTGTCATACTTAATTCGACTACTATTAAAAAATAATAAATTGTATCATAACTTATTTAATTTCAACAACAACAAAAAAGAATGTCAGTTATCAATTTGATTACTTTAAAATTAAAGTATATTTAGATATAATTAGACAACCAAAACTTGCTGCAGTCTTGCAGAGGGTATTTACGTAAAAATAAATGACCACAAAAGAAAGGGGTATATTTTGCAATATGGGGTGCCATTAACAAAGGCCAAAGTCTAAAACCTATATTCTTTTTCCCTCTAAACACCCATAAAACCCATTTAGATTTGGAAAAAAAAAAAAAAAAAAAACATCACAGTTCTTGTCAAAGAGGTACAGTGCCATAGTCGAGCGGGCTCAAAGATTAAACACCCCTATTACATAAGTGTGTTTGATATGGTTTATAATTGATAGATCTCCCAAACGACCATTGAACGTACATAAAATATGTGTCCATTCAACCTAACGTTAAATTAAATACACCTTAAGCTTGGACTATGTCATAGGTTGAAATCCTAAAGAGTATAGTTCCAATCTTGTTAGATCAAGAATGACACTGAAATAATTGAACATTCTAGAGTCTGAATTTGAGCTCCTGTAGATTGGGATTAGAAACAAAGAAATAAGATGTTAATTATTCAAGGTGCAAACACGGAGTCTATTCTAGTCCTTGACGCAGCGCAGAAGTGAGTAGGTGATCTAACAGTAGAGAGATAAAAGCTGCAGCAAACTCACATATATATATACTGACATTAATTATCGTTTACCTCTTTTCGTTCTGATTTGGTGCCTATTTATGTACCCAGCGAGGGAGGCCAGGCCTTAGATAATACCAATTAAATGCGCGTTTTAACGTTTATTTTAGGGAATAAAAACATTTTAGCAAGGTAACGATGTAAAGAGATTTTTAAGAATTAGCAAAACAAGGAAAAACTAAAATTAAAAATCAAATAATCGTAGTAAATTCAAAATCATAGTTCATATAAAAACTTGCAAAAAGATCATCCTACTACGTAATGACTAAATTCAATTACAATTGAACCGGCAAAAAGATCATCCTACTCAGTAATAACTCTGATTATTAATTACATCCACGAATAACAATTTTAATCCATACACAGATTTTAAATGTTGGTATTATTAGTCCATAGCAATTTAAATTCAAAGCACGGAATACATATTTTAGATCAGATCTATGCTTCTAAATAAGGGGAAAGTGTTGTTGGGAAATCTCTTTAATTGCAATTCACCTTAGTCACGACACCTTTGGGAGCTGCCTTAATTACATCCTTAAGGGTGCATATTTAGTCCCACATCGACTAACAATATGACAATTAAAGCTTTTATAAAGCTTAGACACTCCTCATCTTACTCTTATAAGCATTTTGTGATGTTGAGTTAGGTCCTAAACTAGTCACCCTAGGTCACCTTAATTGCAGTCACCCTTAGCCCACCTTAGTTGCAGCCACTTTGGAGGGATACCTTAATTGCAGCCTCAAGGGCTACCTTAATTAGAGCTTATAAAGTTCGGCAATCTCCACCTTACAAACTGATTTTGTGAGGTTGATTTAGGCCCTAAACTTTCAAGTGTTAAAAAAATTGATATCTATGAACCCATTAAGTTTCATAGATAAAAATACCAGTCAATTTTGCTACAGAATTACAATACAATGAGAACAAGATTCAGTTAGTAGGTTTCAGCAAACTGGCAAATGAATTTCAAAATAAAACTCAAACTTAAGGGTCAGTTTGCACATGGAAAACTTTGATAGTGAAAATATTTATGACAATCCAAGTCTCAAACACCATGGCTACATACTTGAAGCTCCTTAAAAATAAAGACAGCACTCTACAGCTTTTCAAGAAGTCACTTATGCAAGTATATTCCATCCAGCATAATCATGTTGGATGTTAAGACATGTTGCATAACTATATGTATTTCGTTAAATCAATTGATCAAAATGATACGCCATATCACCATCAAAGAAAAGAATTACATACCCCAATTAAATAGTGATAAGTCCAAAGAAGAAGATAGGTGAGTCATAGTGGAGAATGAAAGAATGAGTTTCACTCCACAAGGGCTGAGAGAGAAACACCCTTCCGAGGAAAATGCCTTATAATTGAACACAGTTTTCTACAACTGTCCTTTTTTCCTATCCCTCCCTCCTATTTATACTCAACTCCTAATCACCTATTAGCCATCTTGTTACTTCTAGAGTATACTTTCATTACTCCCTCTCCCTGTTCCCTAACAAAAAGTCATAAATCCAGCACGCAAAACCAAGTTTTGCTTGTTACTTCTGAGTTGAAATTGAAATCCCCTCACCCCAGCAGCATTACTAGAAGGTAGGATCACTAAGCATTCATTCTGAAACTCTAATGAAGATAAATTAAGGAGCCCAAACTGTTTGATTGGGATGCATTTGGAAGAGTCTTTTTACAGCTTATCTAGACTCATAACATAAGCACTTGTACAGCTGTGAGAAAAATCTTATGGAAATAGCTTTTAACATGTTTATAAGCTATTCTCTACTTACTTCAGTAAGTTCTTCAAGATAGCTTAAGAAAACAGGTTACAACATGTACGAAAACAATTTGGCCCTAATCCCTCTTTAATTACAGAAACAACTTATACACAAGTACTTACATGACAAGTTGTTTACCGAAACAGCTCAATAACTTAGATAAGCATACAAATTTACTATGCTAATAACTTCTGACACAATCCAGCTTGACATACGAGTTTTCTAACACCACACAGTCACATACAAAAACCTTAATTGCTAGTAGATTTACAAAATCCTTTCAGTACAGAACAAAAATGTAACCTAGGAATAACTTTTCAAACAGAAACATCGAATCAAACTAATAACTCCATTTTCTATACCATAATTGCACCAAAAAATTGCAAGGTTCAAAATGCAGGAAAAGAACTAAAACCATAAGAACAGTGATCCAATCCAAAAAATTCCCAGCCACAACAACAAGCCCTAGAATATGACAAGCAACGAAAACAGGGTGTAAATCAAGAAAGACGCGTACGCAATAAGTCCACGGTGTTCGTCACCGCCATCGGCGAGCGAAACGACGAGTCCCGCGGAGGCCCTGGTGGCCCACAAGACGAAGACCGCGGCGACGGAGAGGCGAATGACCCCGTCGACCGGTAAGAAGAGCGAGAGGGCAGAGAAAATGACGACCGGCAGCAAGCAGTAACCGACGACGCTGGTGCAGGTGTGGAGATCGAGGTTACCGGTTCGACCGGCGAGCATGTTGAAGACCACGTATAAGAAGATGGAGGAGACCACGATCCAGCCCAAGATCACGCCGAATTGGATCTTCCCAGCAAGTAATTGGAAGAGGCAGAAGGACATGTAGAGAAGAATTGGTCCCGATAGATCCGAATCTTTGTGGACCGTGTGGTTGACGCGGAAGGGGTTCAGAACGGATCTGATTTTGTTCCAGATTTGGTCGGGGTGGATCCCAAGCTCGTCGAGGAGGGGCTCCTCGTCGTCGAAGTTGGCCGAGCCGCCGGCGCCCACGGCGGGGCCGGTGTAGATCGGCCCCGAGGAGGTGGACGCCGCGGCGGAGCCTATGTCGAAGGACATGAAGGGGATGCCGGAATTCGGCTGGAACGGCGGCGTGGGCATGCGCCGCTGTTGTAGGTTTGGACCCGCCGCGGCGGGGTTGCCGGCGGAGGGGAACGCCACCGGCGGGACTTTGAACTCTTTATTGGTCATGATGAGATTAAGATCTGATTGGAGGGAAGAGGATTTCAGGGGTGGAATTAGGGTTTTGAGAATGTTCGAACGAACAATCTACGAATTGGGGGCTTTCTTACTTTCTTTGAGTAGATGATAAGCGACCACGGCGTTATTGGAACCTTTTTTTGTGGCTTCGATTCGGTGACGTTTAGTTAATAGAAAGTGCTTAACGGATTGGAAAATTAATATTTAGTTTACTTTAAAAGAAAAATGTTACAATTATAAAGAAATACTATTTAGTTTTAAAATTTATCTATTATAAAAAGTGGTAGGTTAACAGAAATATACTTTTTTAAATATTCTCAGGTACCGATAGTTAAAATTTAGTAAAAATTACAAAATTAAAAAGAAATTTATTGAATAAGGTATAAAATCTACACAATTTTCTTATATTCGACGAATTAAAAAAATGTTACCAACATTTTTCTATATACAATATAGCACAAAAATTTCTCCAATTCATAAATAAAAAATATAAATATTATATGTTTAAAATATTTATTTATTATAAATATTAATAATAATACAATTTTTATATTTAAAAATATTTATTTATTATAAATTTTAATTATATCAATAAATACTTATTATGCTCTATATATTTGCTAAACTAATAGTAAATATATAAATTAGAGGGACTATTTTCACGAAAAAAACTTTTTTTATAAATTATTTTTCACGAAAAGTCATTTTAGGCATTTTTCTTAATTGTGAGTGTTTTTAGCGAATTTTTAAATATTTTTTTCAAACTATCATTTTATTTTTAACCTTAAATTAAATTATAATATTTTTTAGAAAATACTATCAATATTTGTCTATAAATTGAATCATTATATAAATTATTTATCATAAAACTGAAATAAAATTTGTCAAAAAAATTTAAAAAGTACAATAAAAAGTACAATTAAGTCAAAATTTATCCTTAAAAATTACAAGTAATGTTTACTTGCTTTCTAAGCCAATAAAATAGAATAAGGTATTCACTTAGCAACATTCAATATGACTACATGCATAATTGAAAATACTTACAAGTGACACAACATGCATTATGACTTTTGGAAATACTTGCAAATGAAACAACACTATCACAACATAAGCCACCACATGACGCACATCATAACAAAAGCTATAAATAGTAATATTTACGCTATTTTCCTTATTAAAAGTGGTTTTATTGTTTTCATGCATAGTTTACATGTGTCTAACCACGTGGTATATTATTTCTTATTCATGATGGAAAAATATTTATTTGTAAATTTATAACTAAAATAGACAATGACAGATCAACTCTATAATATTTGAGTGTAATTGCTCTATTACATTTTTAACTTTTCTTAATACAACGTACTTCCATTGGTCCTTAACCAATGCAAAACTTCATCACTTACACTTAAATTTCTAATATTTTGTTAATAAGTTGTGGCTTTTCTTAATTTTTTTCACCTTCTTTTAAGTATTCATAGAGTAATTAGACATTATCATTTCATAGGCATTTGTTGTTTGTCAAAACATGGGGATATAACACAAGTAATTTTTTTTGCTTGTTTTGTCAACAAAAACAAAAGTAAAGCTTACTTAGCAACATCCAACGTCATTACATGCATATTCGGAAATACTTACAAGAGACACAACAACATGAATAATGACCACATACATGTTTGAAAATATTTACAAAGGACATAACGTGTATCATAATAGAAGCTACCGACATGACACACATCATAACAAAAGCTACAAATAGTAACCCTTGCATTGTTTTCCTTATTTGACATGGTTTTATTGTTTGCATGCATATTTTACGTGCGCCTAAACAAGTGGTACATTGTTTTTTATTCATGTTAGACTCATTTTCCATCGATTCATTGGCAAGTTCGTAATTGTCATGGACAAAGACAAATTCACTTTATGATATTTGAGGATAGTTGTCCCCACTACAATTTTAACTTTTCTTAATACAATATACTCTCATCATTTCTTAATCAATGCAAAACTTCAACACTTATACTTAAATTCTAATATTTTGTTCACGAATTATGGCTTTCCCTAAAAATTCACTTTCTTTAAGTATTCATAGAGTAATTAGGCATTATCATTTCACCAGCATTTTTTCCCAAACACAGGTATATTATACAAGTAATTGTTATTTGCTTGTTATGTCAACAAAAACACAAGTAATGCTTACTTGCTTGCTATGCCAGCAAAAGAGAATAAGCTCCTCACTTAGCAACATCCTACACAACTACATGCATGTTTGGAACTACTTACAAATGATACGATATGCATCACAAAAAAAGTTACCGACATGACATATCATGACAAAAACTACTATTAGTAACTCTTATGTTATCTTCCTTATATGATTTGATTTTAATGTTTGTATACTTATTTTATGTGTTATAAAACACATGATACATTATTTCTTATACGTGATAAACTCACTTTCCTATGGCTTTCATAGATAGGTTTATAATTGTCATGGACAAGGACAAATCCATTATATGACATTTTTTGGTGACATTTTGTTTGCCTAATCATATGATACATTATTTTGTTATTTGTGATGAAATCATTTTTTGTGACTTAATAGGTAATTTCATAGTTGTCATGGACAATGATAAATCCATTTTGTGACATTCAAGGCTAGTTGTCCCACTACATTTTTAACTCAATAAAACATACTTTTTCAAGTGTCTTTTATAAAACCCAAATTAGAATTAGAATTAGTGTTTGATCCTTTTTATAAGAGTCAATTTAAAATGTACCTTGTATTACTTACTTAAAAAAATACCCTTAATTTAAGTAATTTCTTAGTTCAACAAATAGTTGGTAGAATATACTATTAATTTTAAGTGTAAGTTTTTCAATAAAATTAACCAATTTCTTTAATTATAGTGTATTATTTAATTAAGTCTTGTAAATAAAGATCAAAAGGGTATATATATATATATATATATATATATGAACATATTATTTGAAATTTATTAAAAATTATAAAATTTCGTAGGTGTGAGATCTTATTTAATGAAATCTTTTCTTAATTTTGTAGTTTTTACTACTGGCAAATTCAAAGGCATTGGTTAATGAAATTAAAATGAAAATATTTTTGTTGAGAGAAAAAAAATATATACTCTACTATAGTTTTAAAATACATCTCATGATTTTTGATAAAAAAAATATATTTTTTAATTTGCTAAATTTTAACTAACAATAAGAAAATGTGTAAGAAAAAGTGTGAAAAAAATTATTATTATTTTTTATCTTTAAAATGAGTAAAATAAAATTCAAGATCTATATTATAAGTATATTTGTCCCTACAAAATATATAGGAATATTGCCCCTACGGCTTAAATTTGTTTGAATCCATCACTAGTTATGGATTTCCCTTATCTATGAGTCTTGCTTTAGTTGATCTCATTTCTGTGTCGCGTGTAGCTTAACATTTATGTCAAATTAGCTAGTTTTAAAACACGAGCATGAATAGACTCAATGGCAAACCAATGGATTTCTCAGAGAAAATATTCGCATCATAGGATAGCGGGAGTATAAGCGTAAGAAATCTTTTAGCAACTCGAAACAGATTAGGCAAATCCTATGCACAAGCATAAAGCATTCACAAACATGCATTCACACAGAGACAGAGACAGAGAGAAAGAGAGATAAACATATAAATTTATATTCCTTTCTAGCAGATAGTCTAATACATCATACCTCCCATGGTTTTCAGAAATTCATATCTAAACTCTTACAGAAGATACGATAAAAAAACAAGAATGAAAGCGAAAATAACCGGAGATAGCAAATGCTAGTATTATTCTATGCACGAGAGACTACAACCACTGCTATGATCACTTTGGTTTTACACACAAAAAAGGGGGTCTCCTAGTGGGGACATGATGCACTTCATCTCTAACAAGATTAATTGCTGGAACCAGAAGGACTTTGACTAGAACTTGAGCCAAGGTTCAGGTCAAGAATGGTGTTTGCAGCGGCATTGGTTTTTGCATTTCCCTTGGAGAGCTTCTTTTTGAGTTCAGACAGAAGTTGTTGATTCTCTTGATCAAGAAGCTGAGCTTTCTTCCTCAGCCTTTCGTTCTCTTTCAGTATGTGACAGTTCTGGTAGTACAACTCTGAGTTCAGCCTTTCCATGATTGTGAAAACAATTCCTTACCAACAACTCTATTCACAGTGCCCTGTCCTGAAACCAGAAGAAAAATATATATAAAATAAGAATCAGAACAAATAGGAATAGAATCTTCAGATTATACTATCACCTGGCCCGGAAGCATAATTCACTAATCGAACATATAAATACATACATTTATAAATCTCCACATCATCGTGAGAAACATAAAGATGAGTATGATTGAAAAAAGCAAAAAGAAGAGAGCTCGTGAGGAAAAAAGAAGGGGAATGCCATCATTAAAAGAATTTAAAACGAAGGAGAACCTTAATCATTGATTGAAATCTAAAAGGGGGAAAAAACAATTATTTACAAGCTTCCTTGCGAATGTGTTGCTTTATGATTTGCTTTGGTAGATAGATAATTATGACCCCTAACTGAAGCCAACGGCAACAGGGAAAAGCATAGCAGGTAGAGGCAGAAAAAATGAGTCTTTTGGACCACCCTGTCAAATAAATAGAGCATATGGGTTGTCTAAACAACTAAAGAAGGAGATCCAGATCGTGGAATAACAGTTGTCCAAATCTGCACTCACTTGAAAGCACAAAAAAAAAAAAAAATGGTTTCTTTCGGCTTGTCCCAAGAGGGAAGAAAGGGATAAAGGTCACACATAAAAAAGGACACAAGCTTCATACCAAGATCTTCAGTGTGTGTTGTGTATGCCTATGTAACAAACAAAGTTCTTGTTCTTACTTGTAATATAACCACGTTAGAGGTATTCAAATATTTAATATCAACATACCCGAAAGTTTGTTCGAAGTGGTAATAAATTGGAGGGGGTGGGGTACTTAAAAAAACACCCATGTATGATATAAAAAAAAGGAATATTATCTTAGAGCTAGTGAAAGACAAAGAAATTATTCGAGAGGGTCTTTTTGTAAGAAGGAAAATAATAATTAAATGCAAGAGAAAACAAAAGGCTAAAGAATTCATATGGTTTGGAATCAGATATCTGGAAACAAGTAAAACCAAATACTAATTGCAGTAGCCTGAAATGGTTCTCAAAGAAAGAGAAAGAGAGAGAGAGAGAGAGAGAGTGGGATCCTCTGTCTTTCTCTCTTGAACTTTCCGAAAAAGATCACCTTTGGAGGAAGTTGGTTGAAAACTTGGGTGGTGGAAGAAAACTGGAGTTGGAAGGAGAGAGTAGCAGTGAGAGTTAGAGAAGGGAAGCGTGGGACAAAGTGAACAATGTGTGAGTTAATTTATAGAGAAAAAAATTGAAGAGAGTAAGGGGAAAAGAAAGAGAAGAGGAAACATGGGTTGGGGGGGGACGTGTCCCTTCTGTGTCTGACACAACAATCATGCATGTGTAAGCATAGAAGGCGGCTGGTTTAGGAGCCTAAAAGATTTTCATGTTTGGGTTCTATGATGATGCTTATGGCGTCATGTAAATGATTATTCTGAATGGAGTTTTGATTTTGCTGTTTCTTTATGATGCTCTTTCCTTGTGAGCACTAAGCAGTGGCAAGAGGGGCATAATGGGAACAGAAAATTTGGCCCTAATGGACATGAGAGAGGGATCATAATGGGTCTTCCTTTCTAGGGTTTGTAAAATGATGGTGGGCTAGGCCATCCCAAGATATGCAATGATGGTTTGGATTGGGTCTGTGAAACCACCATCGGTATTCAGCACCCTTCCTTAGCCCCCTCCCCCTATCATCAATTACTCTTTTGTTTTTATTTATGCTGCACTTCTATTTTTTCGTCCTTCATGATTCTCACTTTCATTTCTCAATTTTCATGTGTCGGGTACTGTTGGCAATAATCATTCTCATTGCCGTAATATTATTTACTATTATTCCTTTTGTTGAAATTTGGCGGTTCTTGTTCATTAATACTTGAGGGAGAGGAGAAGAAAATGCCAATTTTTTTGTTGACTTGTCTTCACTCTGCGGCACTACTCTTTTTTCTCCCCAGAGAAGCTTGTTTATTTATTTTAACATTTAAGCGATACGAAATTTAGTTCTTGTGGGGTTAGTGGAATGGCAGAATCTCTTACTTGAACGGCAGGGCTTGTCGATAATTAGTTTCATTTAATTATGCTTGGGATTAGGAATGCTTTATTTAAACAAACGGAATGTGAAATCATTAAAAGGGTACCACAAAAAGGGCGAAAAAGAAAGGATGTGGAGGGTGTTATGCATTTTTCATTATACCACAAGGCATGTTTCTTTTGGTACAAATTCCTTCTTCTGAGAATCTAGTATTACTTCTAGTGGAATTTCCATTCACCCGTTACCCAAATGACCCATGTTTTCCTACCATTTATATTGTGACTATGTGTGCTAATGAGGGGTTATGAACCATTGATGGTATTTTGTTTTACGTTATTTTAATGATGGTAATTATAGATGAAGCCAGTATCATAATTAAAGCACTCGTTTTCATGCCAAATTCAGGAGACGAGCTTGAAATTATTTGGTGGAGAGGAACAGGAATTGGGGCCAGACATCCCCATCTCCTCATGGGTTATGAGTGGCATGGCGTGAAACATCATGGTTGCCAGATAATATTTTGGATGTGTCTAATTTCCTTCTGGGAGTGAAATTTGTCAAGCAGGTCTTGGGTTATCCCTCGTGGAGCTTGTTCATTTCTCCCCCTGTTGAGAACGTTGCTTGCATCAACCTATGTTTTCTAATGGGCAGGTTCTTAGCTCACTCTTTTGTCCTTAGTCCTTACACACATCTGAACCAACTAAATGAGAAATTCGTATACTTCTAAATTTTTTAATTCAATTTTCATATAAGGTTTCACTTTTTATATAACCTTCTCATCAAATATTTCAAAAGAAAGATCGAATTTTTTTTTACACAATTATTTAAACATATAATTTCTAACAAATAATTATTTAATAAATAAAAAAGTTCCAAAAGATATTTATCATTAATTTTATGTGTAAAATAAAGATAAAATCTACTACTAAAAAATAAAGCAAACATTGATTGATTTAGTACTCTATTTTTTTTAATCTATTTTCTCTATCAATATTTATATTATTATTTCCTTTTCCTGTATATACAAAGAATATTGAGGGAAGGGATTCAAGGTCCCTCCTAAATCCGTGTCTGCTTCTCATAGGAAAGTACAATACACATCCAAATTTATGATTTTTCCAAATTCATGATTCCATTATGCAAGATTTTTTTTTTAAAAAAAATACTTACTATATTAAGTCAATTGCATTATCCTTTATTACTAAAGGAAAAGTAATATACATTAGTGAAACCCCCTCCCCCAAGTTTAAGGTTAATTTTGTAATTTCAAATGCATGTCAATTTAAAAAGAAAGTAATAAATGCATTTTTAATGATCATTCATGTATAACTAATAAATAAATAAATAAAAATAATAAATATTTAATTTAAACTTGTGAATCATTTATCTTAAATATTGTTATGATTTTTAATAATAATTAGTCTTCCATATTCAAATTATATTTTACATAAATATTTTTCTTACTCATTTATTCAACTTCCTTTCTTAATTAATTTGCTTGTACCCGTGCTAATAATCTATATATTAGTATTTTTGGTACATAATGATCTATATATTATGCTTACAAATCCAGATTTTGATGTCACATACCCAAAAGTTTGTTCGAAGTAATTATAAATTGGAGGGGGTGAGGGACTTAAAATACCTATGTATAAGTAATTGGTTACATATACTTAGTATATTAAGTCAATCGCATTATTAATTATAGCAAATTATTGATTAACTAATCATATAATTAACAATTTTCTTTCCAATAAAAAATTAACAATTTTCTTGCTATGTAGGATTATTTCTCTGTTGTACCAAAAGTAAAAACAATAATTTCACTAGCCACTTCCTCGTGCTCCGTACAGTTTATTTCGGTCACTTGGATGGAACTATATACTATAAGTTAGCCGAAAAAAGTTTAGTCTATTGATCTTATTATTCTATTTGCATGTCTTTATAGAAATTGAGTAACCTTCGCAGCTGTTTGTCCCATATGATATCATGCATATATGGGACGTGCTCTGCTCGACCAAATTTGTAGCCTCATGAGTTCCTATCCCATCAAATTTTCAAGGGTGTTCATTTCAAATGCAGCAGGAACATGAGCTTGGTCAACAACCCAAATGCCATTCAAATTGTACCATCAGAGAAGGCAAAAGGGTACCTCCCAATTCCAAAGCAAACCCATAAGAACACGGCATATAGCAGTAAATTGGCGTGAATGAGTTAGTGAATCAAATAAAAGGGGATATAAATCTCGTCAGAAATGAACAATGATGGCAAAGCCCCGCTAATAATGGTTCTCTCGGTAATCAATTCAAGTCTCTCTTGAAAAGCCGTTTTGCTTTTTCCCCTGCAATATTGAATCACTCCAAAATTGAATGATTTAGGGAAAACTTATGCATTCATGATTAACGGAAGGTTTTCAATCGTTTACATTTTTCTTCATAGATGTGTAGGGAAATTTTAGCATGGACCAAATATTCAGGTCGTCCACCGGTGCACCAAAATTTTTTAGCCATTGAATATAAATTGTTCTGAAATAGAGAAACTTGGACCGTCCAGATGAGAAAAATGTGTCTCATGGAATTTAGCGTGAATGTGTGAATAGTATTTCTGAGTGTTTTTTTTTAATTGACATTTTTGTCCTTAATTAAAAAACACCTTTTTTTTTTTTTTATAATTCATCAATTCATCCTCATCACCATTCACCACTACCACCATGCACCACCACTCTGCTCATCACTGTGAAACAACATAAATAAAGAATAATAAAATAACAAGTTTGTAGAGATGAAAATTTCACCCTTCCCTCTTGTGACGATTCTTCCTTCCCTTTGTCTCCTCATTCTTGTGTTCCCTCATTTTCCTTCCTCCTTTCATGATTCACTTATCTCTTTTCTTTTCTTTTCTTCCTCTTTTTTTCTTCCTTTATCAAATTTAATTAACTATGAAATGTCCTTTTCGTAAAAAAAAAGCTTTTAGAATAATCTTTTATAAGTAAAAAAATGTTAGCATTAGGCCACGGAATGGCTAATAACTTACATGTAAAGAGAGAAAAATTAAGAAAAATGTAAGGTGTTCGCTCTAAATTCATAAGGCCAAATTACAAATTACAAAAATTTAGTAAACCAAAACTATCAAAAAATAACTAAATTTTAAATAGACTCGAGAAAAACAAAAAAGGGAAATTAATTTATCTAGTAACGATATGACTTTCTCCTAAATCCCAGGGAGAAAAATATATTTGCAAGTTTCGTGATCTTATCCGTGACAATAGACATGCAAAAACCTCGTCAAAGAAAACAAAACAACAAAATTGTAGTTCGTTGAATTGACTGCTACTTTTTTCCATTTGTTTTAGGAAAAAATAATGCAGCATAACAATCTAAAAATTAGAAAAGAAATATAATTTTCCAATTTTTTATTTTTCTTAGTTTTTTAGTATTTTCATTAAGTTAAATGGAAGTGGACATACTAAAAAAAAATCATTACATTCGAAAGATATGGCATTTAATTAGTTTCTGTCAGTATAACGGTTGTTTAGTAAAAATTAAAATGTTTTATTAGATACTGTAAATCTATATACTAACATTATATATCTTATATGTTATTAGATATAAGTTGATTTGGATGATTAAGAAAGAAAGAAAAAAGAAAAAAGATTACGGATTTAATTTTCTCTATTGATAAAATTAATAATGTTAATAATTAATATTTATTGATAAATAAAACAAATAATAATGTTTTGTAAAAAAACAAATAATAAGAAATTTAAGTATAATAATTTATATATAATAATAATTTTCTGCATCAATACTTTAGTGCTTAAATATTTTGTTTATGCACTTGTCATGTTAAAAAAATAAAATTAGGAAGCTGTACATTTGGTGTAGCTAGAGGCACAAACTCAACCAAAGCAACTCAACGGATGTTTGGTTCTGCGTTTAAAGCTGACGGGTAAATGCGAATTATTTAAGCACTAAAATATTGATGCAGAAAATTAATTAAACGTTAAATTTGTAAAGTAGTAGACAAATTTTAGTGCTTGAAGTTGTACCTGTTGTGGAGAATGAAAGTCTTGATCTGCATGTGGAACAAATAGTGTTTGACGAGGTGGTGGTCGAATGTAACATGCAGAAACGGCATCGAGTTCGAAGAATCCGGTAATTTGCAAAATCAACAACCCTGTCACAAACATTCGCAGACGCTTATCTTTTCAAATTTCGGTGCTAATTTTTACTGTAACACTATATTTATTACTCCGGCAATGACCTTCTTTGTGTCCGGAGTTCTCTCCATATAGCATTCACACTTCACATGCAGTTCCTACAGTGATAAGTTTTTGGTTAAATTATTTTTTTTAGATTCAATTTAATTTTTATTTTTTAATTTAATTTTATTATTTAATTTTTTAAATTGATTCAATTTAGTCCTTTAGTCTAAATAATAAAAATCACCCGTTTGTGACACAGTTCAAACCGTCATTAAGTGATTTGAAAAAAAAAATTAAAAGATCAAATTCAATTAATTTTAAGAATTAGATGGTCATATTAAACCCAAAATATTTAAAAGATGAAATTGAATATAAATAATAAGAAAAAAAATTAACCTAAGTTTTTCCTAAATTTTAAAAGTAAGTGTTAAAACAATATCCCCTTTCAAAAAAAATCCAATATCCATAAAATGAATTTTTTATGATATTTGACAATAATAAATAAGATTTTTACTTATAAGAAAATATATGTGGTAATTAATTAATTAATTTTAATAGCAAAAAAAGACATTTACTATATTTGACACATTCACTAAAGTTCTTTTATTAATTATTTAATTATTTAAATTACTTGTAATTAGAAAAGGTAATCTTATAAAATATATCTATATAATGAAATCATTTTTTAAAATGAAATTTGACGATCATAAATAAATTTTTTAAATTATAACAAAACAAGGGTGAAAATATATTTAAGGTTAAATATATAAATTATATCTTATCCCAAATTTTTAATTTGGTCCCAATTAAAAAAAATAATTATTAAATCACTCTATATATACACGTAACTGTTGTTAAATTTTGGTTAAATGTGTGGCTTTTGGTCTATTATATTTTATTGTTGTTTTATTTAGATACATTAAATTTTAAATGTTTTGTTTTGCTTCTTTACATTTTGATCTTTTTTGTTTTTAAAAGTGTAATTGGTCATTTATGTTTTTAGAAGTTTCATTTGGGTCATTTTTATTTTTGAAAGTTTCATTTTGATTATTTTTTCTAATTTTTGTTAGCAAACATTAGTGTGTTGTTAATTTTTAAAATAATTAATTTAAAATAATAACACCTAAAATCACTATTATCTTTTTAAAATGTATTCAACCACGTATTTTCCTATAGTCTACATCTTTTACAAACTCCATAACCACCACAACATAATCAATACAACCATCATCCACTCATATCTACAATCTCCTCAATACTACAATCATGTCAACAAACAAATTCAATTTGCAACATCCATCCACCAAACAATATCATGGTGTCACCCCATGCCCACACCAAGATCCAACACAAACATAAATAAAAAAAAAATGTTGGGTCTCGAAGGTGATAAAAAGCTTCAATCTGACATTTTGGTAATGATTTTGAATTTTACTTCAATTTTTTGTTGCACTATTTTAAATTAATTATTTAAAAATTAATAAAGCATTAACGTTTGCTAACAAAAATCATAAGAAAGAAACAAAATAAAACTTTTAAAAACATAAAAGATCAAAATGAAATTTTTTAAAAATATAAAAAATTAGAATAAAACTTTTAAAACTTAATGTACAAAAATAATTTTTTAAAAATATAAAGAAATAAAATAAAACTTTTAAAATTTAATGTACTTTAAAAAAACAAGATAAAAATTACATTTAATCTTAACTCTTTAACAAGTTTGATCCTTATGAGGGCAGCTTATTATTAATTTGACCTCTTACATAAGGGATTAAATTAAAAATGCGTTACATATAAACAATTAAATTAAAAATGTGTAAAGGAGTTAACATTAATATATTGTCAACTAAATTGTTATGTTTATATAT
>PYAF01004425.1:252898-273683 GCA_007407185.1 Glycine tomentella | reverse complement strand
GGAAAAAAAAAAAAAAAAAAAAAAAAAAAACTACCCATGTCAATTTTAACATTTACAAAATTTTGTTGGAAATAAAATTGTACGCACGATAGACTGCCCATGTCAAAAACTTTCTTTGGAACACAAACAAATCCAAAGCGGGTGTTTGGTTCTACATTAAAAGCTGAGAACGTTCGTCCTCTCTCTCAATCCCTGTTAGTGTTTAATTTTCGACCAAACACAACCATATTGGTTTGGTACCAAAATAAGCGAATACTTTTCATTTTGGTAATCCAACAGGTTGGTTGTCTTGTTGACCTAACTATTAACCTAAACGTAAGGACACAAACAGAGCCACTGAGAAAATAATTTTCGATTCAGAATGTTTTTTGGATAAAACTTATACAATCATTTTCGGATGAGAAATCTGAACCTTAAACATGTTAATCAGTAGTAGGATGTTTATAATGTACGCTCCCTCGATTGTTCAAGCGGTGGAGTTTCAGGAAAATTAAATGCATCATTAATGGGAATTTAAAATTAAGCAATTTTATTTAAGTCATGCACGAATTTCAACCAAATTAAATTAAACGAATAAAAAAACATGAGGCCACGACGCTCGCAGGTCACAACTCAACAACTTTTGTCATTTTGCAGCAATAAATACTTGATGCAGAAAATTAAACGTTAAATTTGTGAAGATGTAGTTGTAGTACCTGTTGAGGGGAGTGGGAATCCTGATCTGCACGTGGAACAAAGAGTGTTTTACGAGGTGGTGGTCGAATGTAACCATAAACGGCATGGAGTTCGAAGATTCCGATGATTATCAAAAGCAAGAACCCTGGCACACGCATTCGCATCTCCATCGTTTTCAGATTTCGGTGCTAATAATGTTGTAGCAACGACGAAGGAAGGGTGAAATTGAAGGAAGGAGAAAGAGGAGGAGGCACACTATATTTAAACTTGTTACGTGATTTGAATATTCTACCTCCACCGGTAATGAACTTCTTTATGTCTATAGTTTTTTATATGGCGTTCACACTTCACAGTTTGCACAGCGAACCAATCCATGGGTGAATAAATGTCATACCTTAAACGTGGACGTGTCTTGGAACTCCACCTGTGCATAGGATACTCTTGTAGCATAGGTCGTAATTAATTAATTGAGAAATGCGAGATTCTCTCTGTAGAGTTATTGATGAATAATAAAATTTATAAATAAATTAATGATGATATAAAATTAATTTTATAAGATTAATATTTTCTTTTATTTATTTATTTATTGTTATTTCTTGTTATGGGTACAACAATCTAGGTTAATAATTATTTTGATACAGAGGGGTAAAACAAACATCTACTAAATTTGATACATTCAGCGATTTTTTTCTATAGGTATCTAATTGTATATGAATTATTTGTTATTAGAAAAAAGGTACAATGTTTAAAATATATCTATAAAATGAACTTTTTTCTTAATGATATTTGACAATATTAAATAAAACTTATAATTATAACAAAACAAATAGTAATAGATTTAATTTTAATACTAAAATAAACATGTACTAAATTTGACACACTGACTATTTTTTTTTCTAGATGTATCTAATTAATTATATAAATTATTTTCTCTTACAAAAAGGTAAGAGTTAAAAATAATATCTATAATATAAACCTTTTTTTAATGATATTTGATAAAAATAAATTATTTAAATTGTAAAATAATAAATGTGGTACTGCTATCGTGATTATTAGCAAAAAAAATGACACTGATTAAAAATTAATTAAAATAATTTAGTTTGGTTAATCCCACTAAAAAGTAAGATCTCTTCTCAAATTATCATTTACTGGAACTTAACATAAAAATTAAAATAAATCATTAAAATAGAATCTCACGAATGATATTTTAAAAATAATCTCATCAAATATATTTTATTAATATAATAAATTAGTTGAGATTTATTTATATAACTAAGACTAAAATAAATGGACCTTTTGTTGTTTATATTCTGAGAGAGTATTAACTAATTTATTTTTACTGCTCCCAATTAAATAATTAAAGTGTAAATAAAATCCTGAAACAAATTAAACATTATGCTTTCTTAAATGATTTATTAATGATTCGCACGAAAGCTTCATGAAAACTTACAAGAAAGCATTTTGCGAGAAAGAAATTTTATCACCAATCACGATGAAATTTGCTTCCATTAGAGCTGCGATTTACTTTTCTTTTGTCTTGGGCAAGAGTATAAAGTTTGTAATTTGAACGACGGGGCATCGACGACATGTAAAGGTTGAAAGTATTCTTTTATATAAGATTATAAATACTATTAAGAGTTATTTTACTCAAAAAAAGTTCCATAGTTTTTATAAAAAAAATCTAAAAAAATATTTATTACTTGTATTCAAATACATCCTGAGTGCTACACTACTACTAGTAAATAGTGGATAATGTGATGCATGCAGTCAAATGTCAAAACAAATGATTTGTCCTCAAATTGGAACAAATTAATAGCTTGGTTTGCTTCTTAATTTGTTGTTTTACATCTAACGTCAATGCTTATTTGTTGATGTATTGGGTAAAAAAACGTACTTTATATTTTAGACAATTGAAATCAATTGAAAAATTAATTAATGCGCTTTCAGTCAGATTATTTCGTATTAACAATATGATCAGAAAAAAAATCAATAGAAAGATTAATATCTTGAAAGGAATATTTATTTATCTTATTTGATTTTTTTGTTTTATTCATAAATTAATATTAATTTATTTTCATTTTTATTGTATTATATATATAAATAATAAAAATGAAAATTCTAATTAATTTTTATTTAATTTTTTAAAGAACAAAATATATGTTATGGTTAATGTCTTTAATTTGGTATGTATTTGTATTCACTTCATCCTTTGTTTAAGTAAATTTTTTCGGCGAAATTGTTGAAAGCCTAAGCTTTCTTAAATCCAATTGTGGATATTATGCTAGTATTTTGTCTGATTATTTTCTAAACTTGTTTTTTTATATCAAGAAAGCAAAACCTTTTATTACATTAAATTACAAATGTAACAGATAGCATTGTACTAATATTATAAACAAAACAAAAGATACTACTATTTGATATTTTCTTACTAATTAATAATGAATACTATAATATGTAAATAGGAATGTATTAAAAGAGATAAGACTTTTAAAATTGAAAAATTATAAACAAATATTTGAATTAGGACCCATCATACTTATTTTAAGTTATTTATCTGATTAGTCAAATTTAAATTGGAAATAAATTAAAGTAATAGTATTATTAACCCCTACTCATATTTTTTTCTTATAATAGTTAATTAGTAATGAAAGTATGTCAGAAAATATCGCCTTACCAATTCTTAATGCACTCTTTAAATACGTTATTATAGACTAAAAAAATATTTGAAATTATAAAATTATGTGGCCTTTATTCCTTGTTTAATCTTTACACTCATAATTTTATAATTTTTTTTTAAAATTAATCAATAGTAAAAAGATATGTTAAAAAGAGTGTATTACTGATTATATTTGATGTATGCTACTTGATATATATATATATATATATATATATATATATATGTGTGTGTGTGTGTGTGTGTGTGTGTCTCCTTTTTACCAACATGGCACGGCTTGTTTCAATTCAATAGCAACTTTTTTTTATGGAAGCATATTCTGAAGATATTCTGAAAATTAATTACTTGTCGGCAAGAATAAACTAACATTGAAAATCCAGAAATGAGAAGTCATTGTTCGTATGATTAATGTCTAACATGTGTACTACTAAAATACGCTAACCGAAAAAGATATAACATGCCTTGGAGGAGTAGCAAATAAGCAACTCAAATTTTGCATTCCTTATATAGTACTTACTAGTTTTTATACTAAGCTTGTCAACAAACAGCACAATAAATAGATAAAACGAAGTAAGTAATTAAAGTCCCTTTCCCCGTTTTCTATTTCTACCAAAATGCCTAGCTAGGATTCTTGAACCGTCGAATGGTGCTCAGCCCCTGCGTGAATGACTTGTTTACCGATAATAATACACCTGCTACTGTTATCCCCCAACTGCTACTTCCAACCTTCATCTAAATATCAGCATGAAAAAGTTACCATAATTTGTACATCGATCATAGATGGTTCTGACAGTATAAATAAATAATCGATCGATGGTGTACATCAATAAATTTCCTATGTATTAATACAATGTCATTCATTTCTTTACTTATAATAATTTTAGATGAATTAGATAATTATTTTTTATGTATAAGATTGGAGGTAGTATTAAGAATAAGTATAAATAAATAACGAATAATACTTTTATAATATTTTCACGGACTTTAATACGTGATTAAAAAATTGCTAGCACAAAATTTATATCCAGCTTACATATATCCAATAAAAAGTAAAATTCATAAAATGCTAAGAATACAAATAAATTATCTTTATATATATATATATATATATATATATAATGGAGAATATAATATAATAAATATTAGTAGGGTTTGATATATATATATATATATATATATATATATATATATATATATATATTTGGTTGAATAAAGTGATTGATATATAAAATGTGTCTTTTATTACTCAATGAATGAGAAAATCAACGCTCGAAGCATGCGTGCGTGTCCAAATTGTGAAGGCTGAGAGCAACAGAACTAAAGCAAAAAGGAGGAGGATAGAGGGTTCCGGGTGTTAGTTGCTGCAAGATAACACAATTGAATCAATTTTAATTCCCACAAATCTTAATCAAAGCCATCGCACCACCCTGCACCCTCTCCCAAATTAATTTTTAAATGTATTCCATATCATTCTCTGTATCTTCCGCAACCCCATTATATAGCAGACCCTCCATATTCAAAATGGTGACTTTCACTTCCATCAACAAATTGCAACAATCAAAAAGTAGTCCAACCCGAATAAACATGATGGGAAAATGTAGTAAGTCCCTTATGGCGTTCCCAATCCTCCTCCTTCACACCCTATGCTTCCTTTTGTTCCCACAACCCCTCCTTTCTCAGGACAACAATTTTGTTCGTCAGCCAGCTGCTCAACTCATCATCACTCCCCACCATCGCTCCCATTCAGAACCCCAACAGGTTGGTTCACCATAAAATTAATTCCACCCAAATATATCAATTTATATGTACATGAGTACGTGTTTTGAATTATTTGCATATATATATATATATATATATATATATATATATATATATATATATATATATAGGTACACATTTCATTGGTGGGCCAAGAGAAGATAAGGGTGTCGTGGATAACCGAAGACAAGCACGCAGAATCTGTGGTGGAGTACGGAACAAAGGCAGGGGAATATAGCGCAAAAGCAACGGGAGTGCACACCTCATACCAATATTTTTTCTATAACTCCGGCAAGATTCACAACGTTGTAATTGGGCCGTTGCAGCCTAGTTCGACTTACTTCTACAGGTGCGGAGGGTCGGGTCCTGAGTTTTCCTTCAAGACACCACCATCCAAGTTTCCCATTGAATTTGTCATCGTTGGTAAGTTAGTTAGTTAGTTGTTGTTGGGATTTCTTTTGCTTCACGATTTGGTTTGATGCTGTCTGGTTTCGCATAAACTACTATTACGGTTTCGTGCTTTCGTTTCCTTGTATTTTTTTTTCTTTTTTGTATGCCCCCCGTAACTGGTGGTGTTTAATTAGTTAGACTAGATGAGTTAAGATCAGTTAGTTACAGACTTACAGCGAGTGAGTTATGAGTTCTTCAAGCCAACGCAACGATGCCGTGGGACAGGATAAGGATTAAATATCGCCTATAAGTGTACACCACTTGTTTGGCAGTTGCCAAACTTGCCTAAAAAAATCAATAGGCAATCATTACTCCATATAACTCTAAATCTTCATGCAAAACTCTAGGATTATTAATCTCCTCACGTATTAAATGACTAAAATATTAAATAGAATCTAATATTAGGATTATTTGTAATAGAATTTTAAAAGGATATAACAATACTTTTTTTTTTATTTGAAAAATGACAAACCTACTACACGTGCGGAAGTGAAGGCAAAAATAAAGCAAAGTGCACTGTGATATTTGAACCTGTAGACTCTTGCATCTTACCGCAGTTTTATTCACTAAGGTGTCTTAGCCCTTAAAAACAGAAAACTAAGGCGTCTTAAATTAGGGACACTTTTCTTTATTATTTCCCCTTTTACTTCGGCTATGTTTTTTATTCTTCCTTTTTTTCCCTTAATTTTATGGAAATATTGGAGAAGAGCTCAGTTTTATTTTCTTCTTTTCTTTTCCTTCTCCTTTACTACCGAGCTCTCACTTCTATTTAAATATATAAAAGCAGAAAATTAAGCTTGGGCTTGGATGAAAATATACAGATGACACATCCGACATATAAGGCCCATGCTATTCGCACCTCTTGTTTTACTCTTCACACCTATCGCATTTTTTATACAAAATGCTCAACACGAAAACTAATTTGTGTTATATTAAGATCTAGAATGGAAACTAGTGTTCGTGAAAAATAGTTTTGTCCTTTTTTTTTTGTGAAAATGGCAGGTGGTGCGAAGAGGAAAATGGACTGTATAGTTTTAGCTTTCCACAACTAGATAGATTTGGGTTATGGTACAAGCCTACAAGGAACCAAAATAAATCCAACATAAACTCAGCCCCAAAATAATCTCCATCTTAAGAGAATTATCCCATTTAGTTCACTTTGATAAATTGCATTGATTTTTAATGTAAAAATTATTGAGATGGACTACATAATTGAATCCAAAATTTAGATTACCTTAATATGTTGGTTTGCATAAAATAAAATGGAATTATTAGATCCCATTTTCTCGTCATTTTCGTTGTTTTTTATTTTACTATGATAGTTAGGAGTTTGGCGCGGCTATCTAGTATAACTTGCCCAGTCATCTTTACAAACTTTAATCCTTTGAGATTAATATTGGGCTAGAGATTTCAGCAAGCTTAAAACTCTTCACCTTTGTAAAATTTTTTCAATTATCTCTGTTTTCTTTGTATCTCTTTCTGGGTGCATGTCTACCCCCAAGACAAGAGATGTGGACCAATCATGTTATATATTTTGGTGTGCAGGTGACTTGGGACAAACAGAATGGACTGCATCAACCTTAAAACACGTTGATAGCAGCGACTATGACGTGTTTTTGTTACCAGGAGACCTATCTTATGCCGATTCCCAACAACCTTTGTGGGATTCTTTTGGTCGTTTGGTGGAGCCATATGCTAGTAAAAGGCCATGGATGGTTACCGAAGGCAACCACGAGATTGAGATTTTCCCTATTATCTACCCACAAGGCTTCCAAGCCTACAACGCTCGCTGGCCCATGCCCTTCCAACAAAGTGGTTCCACCTCAAACCTCTATTACTCCTTCGAGGTTGCCGGCACCCACGTCATCATGCTAGGTTCCTACACTGATTTTGATGCCCAATCACCGCAGTACACGTGGCTTCAATCTGACCTCGCCAACATTGATAGGGTCAAGACACCTTGGGTGATTGTGTTGCTGCATGCACCTTGGTATAATACTAATGAGGCACACCAAGGTGAAGGTGAATCCATGAGACAAGCCATGGAGGAGTTGCTTTATGAGGCACGCGTTGACTTGGTTTTTGCTGGCCATGTTCATGCATATGAACGCTTCGTATGTCACACCTTTTCAGTATTTTTATACTACTTACCATCGGTTATATTTATAAGAAACAAGTAATAGTGTAGTTTCTTATAAATAGAATCAGTAGTAGTCTTAACTAGTAGTCAATATTTCAGTTTCATGCATGTATACTTTTTTCTTATTAACTAAATTGAGTTCGTTGCAGACTCAAATTTACGACAATAAGGCTGATTCATGTGGACCAATGTATGTGACAATTGGGGACGGAGGAAACAGGGAAGGACTTGCTTTAATGTGAGATATACTATTTATTCATTTTTATGTTCAATGTCAAATGTTAACCAATAGTTTTAATTTATAATATATTTTCAAAGATTTTTTTATTCTTTCTTGGGGGGTCTTGATAGATTAATATCATTATTGCATATTGATTGTTGAGAATAGGTTTAAGAATCCTCCAAGCCCGCTCTCATTGTATCGAGAACCAAGTTTTGGACATGGAAGGTTGCGAATACTAAATGAAACACATGCACATTGGTCATGGCACCGAAACAATGATGCTGATGCGGTTGTAGCTGATGGTGTTTGGATAGAGAGTTTAAGCAGCTCGAAAGCATGCTCGAAGACACCATACCAACAATATGCTGCTAACGAAGAGCTATGAAAATCTTATTGGAGATGTAATTATCCTAACAAGAAAGAGAAGATCATTAAGTACTTGCAAGTATCTTCAGTTAGGATGAGGAGTGAAGCAAATTATAACATGTGTTAGCGTCTCATCTCACTCGGTCTCTTTGATATGATATCAGAGATAAAAAAAAGAGTTTAATTTTACTGTCTTTAAATTCAATGCACTTCAGTTCTTGATTCGAATCTTTGTCAAATTATAAGGCCCATGATTTTACAGAACTCCTCTGTAACCAAAATTATTTAGATCCAAATAAGAGTCCAGATTGAGAATAATGTTCTCTATTAACTGCATGTTACCGTAAAAAATAGCAGGACCCTCACCAATTTGATGTGAATATATATTAACATGCTTCCAATTGATGTTAGATTAAAATTCAGATCAAAATAAATGGAACACTTGATTGTCTTAATTTCATTTTCTTTGACAATACATTTGCACGAAGAAGAAATTTGGTAAGATTAGAAAAATAGGTTACAATGGAATCTGTGGCATATGTGGCAAGGACAAACTTGTCGGGCAAGCAAAGAAAAATCTAGAGGGAAATTCAAATGAGTTTTCTAGTCAATAAATTCTTTCATTTTCAAATGTCACGTTGCAAATTATTTTTTTAATCACAAATATTAATTATTATTATTATTATTATTATTATTATTATTATTATTATTATTATTATTATTATTATGTTATCAAAATATTAATGGAGAGATGTAAACTCATAATCTCTTCCTTCTTTCTTATTCTTTTAATCATCAGATCAATCTTATAATTTATTTAAGTTATAAAGTTTAAATTTTATATTAAATATGAAATAAACGAGACTATAAATAAAAATAATAAAAAAGAAAAATATAGACACAAAATAGATGCGCATAACATTTTATGAACACAGTTGTGTGCGTGTAGCAATATAATAATCCAGCATGTTGTTTCAGGTCATTCTCATTGCATCGTTTGCACTAATAGTTTTTAAGTTCACAGTAGAATTAAGCATGACCCTTGGGTCATAGTATCACATGACAGGACTTGAAGGAATACTGGAATAGATCGACAGAAAATTAAATTTAAAAGAAAGCTGTGGGTGGGTTCATGACCCAAAAGAGAGAAAAAAATTATGATTCTATGAACGGGCAAGAAAGAACTTCCCAAACCGAAAAATAAAAAAATAAGACAGGCAGCATGTAACAACAGTTTAACGCTGGTGTATGAGAGTCGTTATTTCATTAAAATAAATAATATTAGAGTTGTTTATTTTAAAGGTGACGAGAGAGAAGGGAAACGCGTGTAAGAATAATTGCTTCTACGAAGAACGGTTCATATAAAAAAGTGAAGATCTAATATATTTTTTGATTTATTTTAGTTGAGAATTGAGATAGATTGTGAGAGAGAGAGAGAGAGAGAGAGAGAGAGAGAGAGATCAGTGTAAATTTGGAGATTTAAATTAGTCAGAGAAAACCACGCATATATTCTAACACCAATTGTTACATTTTATGGGTAGATCAATTATTACATATTTTAAAATACTTTAATTTTTATTTAATTGTATTTTTAATCCTTCTATTAAATTTGATGTGACATTTTAATGTCTTAATTTTTTACTAAACAATTCCTTTAATTTCTTAATTAAAAACATATTATGTTTACAATTTTCTGTTCAATCACTGATAAAAAAATTAATAACACCACGATTTACATACATAATACATCATTTTATAATTAGTATAGAGTTTGTTTTACAAGACATTAAGTTGATTTTCTTAAAAAACTAGTTTATAAACCTTCTAATTGATTATCTTAAAGTAGTAATTGATTACTATGTTGCAGAGTTCTTAAAACAGAACTAAGAACAATGTAATGGATTACAACTTGTAATCTATTACAACAAGTACTTAAAAACACATTTAAGCTTAGAAAATTAATTAATACTTTTCAAATACTTTCATTATCTATTATCAAAATAACTTGTGTAACTAATTGGATTAAAGATTTATCTAATTATTTCACGCTTGATTCATTTTAGTCTGTAAAACATTTCACTTAATTAAAGATTTGATTAAGTTTCATGGCTCATGTAAGTGATTTTTTATTAGCCAAGTATAAAGCTTAAGAAAACTAAATACTTAATACATATTACTCTCGCAAACATAAGCACGCAAAGATTACAATGAATGATCACATCAAATCGAGGCCACTCATCTCAAGCCTTCACTATCCTTATACTTAAATCTTCACTTTTGTTCACATTGACGCCAATTTCTCTTTTCTTTTTTTTATAAAGTCATTGACGCTAATTTTTCTAAGTGTATTTGGTATGCCATTTAAATAAAACATTATATTATTTGTTTTAGTTATCACATTCTTTAATTTAATTTTTAACCTAAAAATATTTTCTTCTACAAAAATATAATTTATATTAAAACCATATAAATGTGTTTTTTTATGTTGTTATATATTCTTCAGCTAGTTTAATAATTAATGTTCTAAGCACCTTTAATTAAATAAACTAACTTATGAATAAGAAGACGGGCTAATCATTCATTTTGATCCCTACAAATAAAGAGAAACCCCTTATCTTAGGTAACTCAATGAACTAATGACAACATTAAATAAGCTCATACTAACTTACTCGTCAAAATTTGTGCAAGTAGTGATAACTTTTTGGGTAATTTGATGAACTCATAACGAAGTCCATTTAGTTTTGCATGATGTGTTGGGTGACGTGCATGTATTTTAAGTGTGCGTTTTTTTAAATTTACTTTAATTAAGTAGTCAAAGCTTAATAGCATTTGTTTTGACATTTTGGATGTTATTTTTCACATCTTGGATGTGTGATTTTAAGAAATTAGTAATTATAACGCATGTTCGGACACACGTTTCATATCAAGAGCAGCTTTTATATCAAAGAGGTGAATTTCACATTATGCAACGCTATTTCAAACACACCAATAACTTCCACATCCCAAATGTAATTTCATTCTTGGTGAATTTTCAAACACGCTATAAATTACATCAAAATATAAATAATAAAAAAATCAAAATATACAAGTTAGAACCGATTAACACAACAAACATGCTCTATAGCTGTAAAGAGTAGCTTGCGTTTAACATTCGCTCCGGAAACTAGATGACAATCGTTAAAGTCCAACTACTAGCATGTTCGGTTTTACATATTAAAATGTAATTTTCTATATCTCGAATATAATTTTAAGGAAGCAAGAAACTACTAGTAATGTATGTAGCTTTCATATCCCAAATGTCATTTTTCCATTCATAAAAGCTAATACCTAAATGGGTCCCACGGAAGAAACAGTGAACAGCGGCCACAGACTTCCAGAATAGTTTTGATTTATCCCCCACACATTTATAATGAGCCTTTTTTAATGATAATGTATAATATGATCACAACTTTCTACTATCGGATTTATAAATTATATTCGAGGTTTTTGACCTATATTCATTTTTCAACCAAAAATCCAGAGAGCAACAAACAGAAAGAGATAAAGAGAGAACGACAGGATACAATGCAGACGATAATTTCCCTTTCTCGCAAACTGAGAGAGCACCAGAAAGAAACGCGCCACCCACTAGAAAAATAGAAATGCCGTAGAAAAATAATTAAACTAAACTTTTTTACATTTCCATTCTAAACCCCTCAATTTCCGAACGTGGGTGGACCTAACATTTTTCCATTTTTAATGCACAAGCACAAACCAAAGCCCCCAAAATATGACTTATTCAACCCTTCCCAATGTCGTCATAATAATAGATAATTTTCTTTTACACACGCTCGAAATCGGTTCGTATCAACGGTCCACGACGAACGGTCCTGATCAACTCCCCCTAATCGCTTCGATCATCCAACGGCGCAGATTAAATCCTCCGTAGCTTCTCGCCTTTGATCACGGGATTCGCCCGTGCTATCTCCTCTCTCCCCACCGCCTTGAAATCGAAGCCACACGCGTGTTTCTCGGGGTACCTGTGGGTCCCACAAAACGTGGTTCCGCACCTGCACTTGAACCCTGTCAACCCCACGCGCTTCCTACACGCGCCGCACCGGTTTGCCTGAACCGGTGCGGCTACATCTGGCGAGATCAGGACCGGCGGTTGAGGGAGGGATTCAACCAGCGCCGGCGGGGATTCCACGGCGGAGGCAACGACGGCGGTGACGGTGGCGGAGGAAGATCCGGAAAGAGCGGTTTCGATTGTGGATTTGGTTTTGGCTTGTTCTTCTTCCTTCAAACGGATGTCTCTGTAGCATTTGGAACAGAGATTCATGGTGGCGGGGCTACCGAAGAAGCCGCAGTTGTTGGAGCAGAGTCTGTGACCTTCGGGAGCTTGGCATCGGTGTTCTTCGGCCATGTTTGGATCTGTGAGAGAGAGAGAGAAGAAATCTATAACAGCGTGAGGTTGTTGATGATGAATATTTCAAGCAGTTTGGATGATTCCTTCAAAATAATTCGAGGAATAATTGAAAAGCTGATGAATCTCTCGCGTTAGGCTTTTTGGAATTATCACGTATAAATAGAAAAAAATAATCACAGATTGGAAATTCAACAAAGGCGTGCCGAAAATAGGGGAATTTTGTTTCTAGAGCGAAATTGCTAGAATATATTTCTTTTTTTCGTAAAAAAAACCGAGAAAAATAAAGGGGTATTGGGATGAGAGGAGGAGGAGAAAGAGTTAGTACCTGATTTATAATAAGGAGTGGTTGTGGGCTTGGGAAGAAGATAAGAACGAGAGTGGAAAGGGGAAAGAATCTTAACGGAGAATGATTAACAGAGTTGGAACTCGGAAAGGATATAAGAAAGAAAGAGAAAAAGAGAGAGGCCGCGAAAGGAGACAAATGGGTATTAATCATTTTCAACTGGTCATTCTTAAGAGGATAATTAATTAATGTGATGGAAAGTTATGTCGAGACTTGGAAGGAGAAAATTATGCATTATTGTTAATTAGGTTAGTGATTAATTGCTTTTGCGTTAACGTGAGATGGAAAAAGAGACAGGCTGGCTTTGACGGCAGTGGTGTGGTGGAGAAGAAGGCAGCGGCACATAAAGTTCAACGAACCTAATGCAAATACTTAAAAAAATAAGTAATTATTGAATAATAGATAATTTCTTTGGGGTCTTGCAAGGAGAAAAATATGGTCAATTAAATTTAATAAGGATAAAGTTCTCAATTAATAAGATAACCAATTAGAAAATGAATAACAAATTTTTTATTCAAAACGTAGTAAAGTACTAATTTTTAATCAGTGCTAGTTGGCATTTAGTTTAAATTAATTCTCAATATACACAAAGATACTCAATTAAATTTAATTAATTATTATTTCTCATCAAATTAAACTGAACGGAAGTGGAAATGCATGTTTGGTGAGAAGGCGCGGCACCGAGTTAGACTTAGACCCACCCTAATAATTAACAACGAAACGATCGTTTAAGGTAATTTAAAATTGTAAATCATTTTATGATTTAAGTTTCTTTTTTCTTCAATTTCTTAAACTTATGACTTTAAAATTATAATTTTTTATTTTTGATACAATTTATAGCTTTAAAATCTTATATATTTTTATTTAAATTAATATTTTATTTTTAGTTTTATTAATACTTTCTGTATTTTTTATTTTATTTCATTTAATATTTTAATATTATTTTATTTATATATTTTCTATAAAGGAAATACTAATAAAATAAAATTGTGATTATATGTTCGATTTTAAAGTCAAATTCGTTAAAATGTATTATAATTAATAAAAAAATCTTTAACATTAGAAAAATATAAAAAATATTAAATAAAATATATAAAAAAGAAAAAAAAAATAATATATAAAATATAAAAATGAAGTAAAACTAAAACTAAAAATATTAATTTAAATAATATTATTAACGATTTTAAAGTTATAAATAGTTTAATGCTTCTATAAAAAAATATATAAAAAATTATGATTTCAAAATCATATTTAAAAATAAATAAAAAATTATAAATTTTTTTACGACTTCAATAAATAAATATTGTAAAATAATTTATGACTTTAAACTTAAAATTTGAGGATACCTTATAATTTATCATTTCTGAATATTTATTTAAAATTTTACAATTTTAAAAAAAATCCCTGAACTGTCTTTCTCAAATAATTAGTTATAATTAAATAATACAAAGAGAATAAGCTTATCTTATATTAATCAACATGCCAATTCGTTTTTCATTTTTCAACATGTTGTAATGTGTGATGCACCAACACTCGCGACGTTTCAATTTGTCAAACAACGATAACAAAACCCGCTGCTGCTATTTCTCGTTATATCATTCTGCCGGTCTCATTTGATATATATTATTTATTTATACAGTGAAACCATGGGATGTAATAATAAATTAGACTAATTAATCTTTAATAAAATCGATAAATATTCTGAATTAATGTCATGAATATTAAACAAAAGGTTAAGTGAATAATTTTGTCTCTCTGAAAGTGTTCTTTCTCCGGATGAAAGATAATGAATATTGACTTCATCTTGATTTTTCGTAATGAAAAAAAAAAACTGAACTGAACCTGCTGATTTTCTTGATAAAATTCATAAATAACTTATTTTTTTTATAAGATATCGACGTTGCTAATTTGCTATAACTAAACTCTGAAGTATGATATACATCAAATACTCCAATGTATTTTTTTTTTTCTTCCAAGTGAGAATAGGCACGTTTTCAAATTTTTTCTTTTAAATTCACCGTGTATGTTTCTGTGTTAACCTCAACAATCACTTAGTATAATTTTATATATTCATTGTTTTGAGCGAATATGTTTTTTTGTGACGATTTCAGGTTAGTCCCTAAATTGAAAGAAATTCAAAAAAGAAAACTTAAAAAAGTCCTTGAAAGAAACTTCCGACAGACGGACATTCACATTGATCTCTGAATGGATGATAGTTAACTAATGTTAACTTCGATAATATAGTGCGTTAACTGACACATCTCACTCATCTTTGTTAAAAACTGGGCAAGATGCAGAAGTTTAATACACAAACAGAGTAAAAAGTGGGTTAAGAATTGTATCGTATTCTATGCGATCCAACCTTGATGGTATAGGATAAGATTCGATCTCTCATATTTACCAGTTTCATGTACTTCATGGATTCTTCTTTTGGTGGATTATAGTGAGGCAGTCTAGTATGTTGCAGACTATGTTTTTGTTCTATTGGAGATATAATTCTGGTTGTTATAACTTGTGCTTTATGAAATGATATGTCTTGTTGCTGATAAAAAAAAATGTGTAGTTCTAAGAACAACAGGAAATTATGAACTCAGAAGCATATTCTGGATTCTTCCAATATAATATAAGGGTTATATAAATTTTTAATTCTTAAATTTTTTAAATTTAATTTTTAGTTTCTAAACAAAAATTTAACTGATCAAGGTTTCAATTTTTTTTTATTAAAATTTTTTAAATTCATAAATTTTTGTTTAATCGGTCAAGGTATATAAACTTTTAGAAATTTCGATTTTTCTTAAACAAAAATTTGAACCCATTATTTTTATTTATTTAATGATATTTCAGAAATTAAAAATGGAATTTTAAAAATTTAGAGATAAAAAATTTTAATGAAAAAAATTGAAGGATCTTCACCATTTAAATTTTTATTTAGGGACTAAAAGCTGAATTTTGAAAAATTTTAAGACTTTAACCGATCAAATTTTTATTTAAAAACTAAAATTCGAATTAAATAAATTTAAAACAAAATTTAATTAATCCAAAATATAATGGTCCCTTCACTCCCTTCTAACTTTTTTTTCCAACTACAAATGTTCAGATTTCATACATACATACATGCCATGAAATGTTGGGTGAGAGTACATGTTTTTTTCTGCATGAATTGGGATGTGGCTGCAGCAAATAATGGAAGCAGTCAAGCATACATGCTTAAGGGTGTTTACGGGTACAGGTTATGCGTGAATTCGAATCGATCCGAACAATTTGGGTTGGATCATTTATATATTTGGATCAAAATGGAACCTAATCGATCAAAATTGTTCATGTATAGGTTGAATCATGGGTTTAGATTTATAGATCCGATGACACAATCCATGAACCCGTAATAATAATATAAATTTTATTATTTATATATATATATATATATAATTTAAAAAATAATTTGATAATAAAAAAAGGTATGATATTGTAAATGTTTAAGATTGCATTAAAAAATAAGATAGGATATTTTTTAATATTGAATTAAAAAATAGGATGTAATATTTTTAAGATTGCATTGCATAATATAATAGAATATCTTTAAGATTACATTGGATAATATGATAGAATATATTTAGGATTGCATTCAAAAATTGGTTAAAATCATATCTTTAAATTAGTATAAATAGAAACATATTTTGGTGTTCATGTATACATTCCATTCCAAATAATATAAACAATGATATCAGTTTATCTTTATTCTTGGTGAATTGAGAATAGAGCTTTTTGCCATGAAACAAGGATACCAGCTGGATAATTGTTGTGTAAGGATAGACTAGAAAATTAGGATACTAAGAATTATTGTACACAAAATTATCATAGTAAAATTATCCATTGGATTGATTATCCAATTTGGAAGTCATGATTTTTTACCTAATTGGGTTTTCCACGTTAAAAAATTGATTGTGTTTTCTTTATCTCTTATTTCCCATATTATTGCTTCTGTTGTTCAATGAACAAGGTCCATGTTACTTCATTTATATTTTTTTTTTATATTGTGGATAGGTTCTTTAGAAATTGATTGTTATTTTATTTTATCTTTTTATTGTTGTTATTCTTGACTTTTCATTTTCTTATAACAAAGCTTGGTTTGTAAGAAACAATTGTGATTTAGACTATTATAGTAAATATTGTTCACAAATCTTTTGTTTTAATTTATATTATAAGTCTATTTTATAATATTATGTTGATAAAATAATCAATTTTATTATTTTCATACATTTGATAATATTGTGTTAATTGCATGAGATATTTGAAAGAATCGTGATATAAAATAGTAGTTTAAAAAAAATTAAATGGGTAATCTGGTGATCCGAACCGAACTGAACTGTTTATGAACAGGTTGGATTGGGTTGGGTTTCAAATTTTTTTTTTTAAAATCGAACCGAACTGATCAAATTTGATTGGATTAAATTCTAAATTTGGTCAAAACTGATCCAAACCGATCCATAAACATCCCTAGACATGCTTTTGAGAGAGGAAGCGGGATGTAGGATAAGAATCATTATTTATATGGTTACTTGTGTATGTGTGCAGAAGGGATGAGCATAGAGAAGAAAAATGAAAAAAGAGAGAAAGAGAAATAGGAAGGAAGATGAGAAGGAAAAAATCTTATCCAGTTTAGAAAAAATTGAGATCTTAATCCTATGCTTTCTCCGGTCTTCTTATAAGTATAAAAAAAAAAAAAGTCATGTTTCATTTTTATTAAAAAAATTAGTTAATCAAAGAGAATTCATACTTAAGAAAAGAAGAGGATAAAAGAGGTTGAATTTTAATTATATTTTTTTGTGAAAGGCAGAGAAAAATCCCCAAAACTGAAAATTGCGTGAAAACACAGTAGATAATCATCAGCATTGGCAGCAGCAAGAGAAATAAAATGAAGAACTCCATCAAATATTCTTAATTGTCTATTTAGGGATAAATCATCATAATTAGACAATCCATGTGTAAGTTGCTCCCTTCTCGCAATGTATGATTCCACTTCAAATAACCTCCCTGCAAGGCATACTCCTTACTATATTGGATCATACTAAAAGAAGGATGGTAGGAAGGGTATTCACTGTTTAGTAAGATATAGAAACCGGAGAATCAGATTCACAAAAAAATGCTTGTACCCTAGACTCCAAGCAATTTTAATTCCAAGCAAAATTGCTCAAAGCTCAACTATAACAATTGAACAAGATCCTCTGTCAGCAGCATAAGAAAACAACACCCGGCCATTTGAGTCCCTTGAAGAAAAAAAAAAGGTTGAATTGAAGAAAGAGAAATCGATAAAGAAGAAAAGATACATCTTAATAATTTTATTTTAGTCCCTAGCTAGTTTATGTAAATGCCACATGGACAAACACTTATGACATTATTTGGTCCAAAATTCAGCATAAGGCCAACGCAGCAGAGGGCATCAAAGAGCTGTTGTTTGATCTTCTGTCTTCTCTTCAACCCAAGCATAAGGAGCAGCTAGCTAGCTGTTATTTTATGGACAATATGGACAAGGAGGAACCATAAAATATGGGAATCTCTAGAGCTTCCACCTCATATGTCTATTTCTAATACCACTCAGTACTTATTGGAATGGAAGCATGCTAGAGAAGATATTTCTCAGAATTCAAATCAAGCTCAACATCAAGCTAATCGCAGTTGGACACCTCCTGAAACAGGTTCGCTCAAACACAATATTGATGTTGCAATTTTTTAAAATCAGCTTTGCTTCGGTGTTGGCATGTGCATACGTGATGATCATGGGAGATTTATAAAGGCAACTCAGTGGAATTATCGAGTACCTCATCTGAAAGAAGCAGAAGAGTGGGCATTATTACAAGGTGTTTGGGTTCAAGAACTGGGTTATCATAGTATTATCATTGAAGTTGATTGTAAGTCAGTGGGTTGTAATAACAAAAAATACAGATGTGCAAATCATTTTGTCCAAGTGTAGTGAGGTTTTATACAATGTTTCAAACTGGTGAGTTTTATAAAGAGCCAAATCTGTTCAACAATGTTACTTATACATTAACTAGAACAATGAGTATATTTTGTTAGAGTATTTTTCAGTCAGATTTCAAATTAAAATTTTAGATCATTTTTTTTGGATCATATAATATGACTTAGGATTGAAGATCTCTTTCAATTTTTTCTTTAGTGGTTGATCTGATATCTTAGGGAGAGAGAAATTTTTTTTTAACACCGTTCAATTCTTCAAGATTTTTCTACAAAAACTTATTCTTAGATCTGTTCATCTCCTTTATTAGGAGATCTAGTGAAGACTCTTGAGTTCAAAATCCTTGTTTAAGATCTCACATTAAAGATTCTCTTAATATCCGTAACATTGATTATATTTCAAATTATATCCGGTGTGTTATTTTAAATTAAATAAAATAGATTTTTTTTGTTAAAAAAAGAATTATGTAATTGTTATTGTGCCACATCATCAACTTTAAAGGAATTATTTAATTATTTAACTTCATTCACCAAGGGATTAAGAGTATCTTTAGTGGTAGATCCCAAATTGAGATCTTAGACCACTTTTTGGTGGATCCCATAATATCATGTAGGATTGCAGATCTGTGATATTTTTTCCTTTATTAATAGATTCCAAATTAAGATCTTAGATAATTTTAATGGATTCCACATGGATCCCACTTTTAAATATTTAAAATTTAATTTAATATTATATTATATTAATTAATTAATTTTAATTAATAAAACATGGAAAAATATATATAAATATTAATAAAACATATAATTAATTTTAACTTTTAATTTCATTTTATTTTTTTCATATTTTTTTCATTTTGTCAAATAAAGAATCATTTTTTCGAATTCTGTGTATATCTTGAGGATTCTTGTGGAAGAATCAGATCTCCACTTAGAGATATACATTTCCTCTTTAGTGATGGATTTGAGAAAAAAGAGATGTTTAACAGTTAAAAATCTCTTCCCAATATCCCTTAATAAAGTTACTCTAACAAATTACATAAGTTACTTTCAAGAATTTTGTTTTTTAAACATTTCTTTGAGTTTAGGGACTAACCAGAAATGGGCATGCACTTTTAGTCTTTAGTCTTTTAGTAACTAAGTTGACCATTTAGTTGATAAAATATGTACGAGAGAAGTATTATTCGTTTTAAAAAATATATCTACATATAAATATTTTAAATTTGATTGATGAAATTTGTCTGTACTGTACGAAAATTTTATATTTATACCAAAATCTTACTATTCATTAAGCGAAATGCTTTAAATAGCTTATTAAATATACCAATTTATTTTTAATAAAAAAGTTTATATTTTAATCAAACTAAATATGTTTTTAATATATATTTTTGTTATTCGTATTATAAAAAAATATTTTTTTTATATGATGCAAGTATTCATTGTTGTGATTTAGATATTTACCCCTATTAATGAATTTTTTTTTATGTGTACAATGATTCTACTGAAATTCAAACTTGTGAGTTATGACCCTGTGTTATACTCCAACTCTTATCATTAGGTTGATCCTACTTGATTAATTAATTTTAAATATTTTTTCATAAAAAGTGTCTACTCAATTAATATAAACAATTACCTTTCTATTAAAATATTAATGTTATTTTATATGTTTTTTTATTGTTGATTGACATAAACATTTACTTTATGATTTAAATAAATTTTCCATTATTGCGTAATGTAACATTATATATATAATTTAAATATTAATATACCTCCATCCAAAAAAT
>PYAF01004425.1:237712-249041 GCA_007407185.1 Glycine tomentella | reverse complement strand
TTTTGGGCCTAATTTGCTTTATGTAACCACATTTTTTCTTTCTGCAGTGTCATAAAACATTTTTGAAATGGACTTTTCCGTTTTTGACTTTTAGTTTATGCCTTGAAGTAAACTCTTATATATAATTTACGTTTCTACGGTTTTACGATTTAGCTCATCCGACCGATTCTACGTAGACTCTACGATTTAACAACCTTGCACGGAACGGATCATTGATCAAACATTGGCTGTAAATCTTATCCTCCATGTCATCCTTAGCTGGTAATGGGAAGAAAAAAACTACTTATATGTTTAAAGCATATAAGATAGCTTTTTTATTCGAAAGCATATAAAGTTATTGACTCTACGAAATGTTCGTACGATGGTTTAATTACATTTTTATTCTTTATGTCATGATTGGTAAGTGATTTTGATTTTTCAGTATTTTTTTTATTCAAACGTTGTCCTTCAATTATTTTATTCATTACAAACAAGTTCTTTCGTTAGTTTATTTGTATCTAAATTTCTTTTTTTTTAATAAATACTTTAGGGTATTTGTTGTTCTAATTTGTGAGTGACTGTGATTAATAGATAAAGTAATTAATAAATCCCACCTTCTGTTGTTTTCTTATTGTATGGTTGGATTTGAGTATATGGCAACAAAAAGAAAAAGTTGAAAACGACAAAAATCTATTTATAAAAAAATACTACTGTGTTTGGAAACACAAAACTTGAAACTTGATTTAATTTATGAATATTAGTCTTTATAATAAGTTATAAAATTGAGGTGAATTTAAATTTAAATTCCTTTATATTTGAATAATAAAGTAAAACATGTATTTATTTATTTTTATTGTATTTTTTTTATTTCTATAAGTTACTTTAGTTTTGGTTTGAATTTATATATGCTTTAAAAGATTAGTTTCTTATCCGTATAGTTCATGCCGTTTAAGTTTTGATTCTTGTAATTAAATATATATTAGCTTTATTGGTTATCTCTCAAAGGATACTTGTGATGACATATGCGATAGAAACTAAAACTTAAATGGAGTAAAATCATAAAGACAATAAACTAAAATTTTAAAGCACAAAGATAAAAAAAACAAAATTAATTAAAATTATAAAATAAAAAATGCATTTTATTTAATAAAATAAATATAATTGTATCATGTGTCTTTTTCAGAAATATTAAAAGTAACTTATGAACTGATTTGAATAAATCATGAAATGAAATTTATTTTTTCCTTACTAACAGTAAGTGATTGCGTTACGAGGTAATTTTGTAAAATAATTGCGAGCCTTTACAAAAAGCAAGGGTGAATCTTAAAACTAGAATGTGTCATTTTCGTAAAACAAAAGCTTTTTTTTTTTCCTTGGTTTGTAGCGGAGAAATGAGAATCATCTCTTTCTGGATAGAGCATATGGAGATCCGCCTTTTAAATTATTCCAAGTACACCGTATGAGAATAAAAGAGAACAAAAAGGACCTTAAAAGGTTTACCACTTTTATTTATTTTTTATATCACTAGTTTTAATAACGTAAATAATAAAATAATGTTATTAATTATTTAGTCACTTTTAAGTATAATGTTAAAATTAAACCATGTGAATAAAAAATAAATATTAAGAAAAGTTTAACCAACTAATATACTCACAACTCAGTTCGGCGGATTAGAGCGAAACAAAATAACTTAATATATAAGAAAATATTCATATAAGTATATCAGCACTTATTTAATTTGAAATGTGATAGTTTAATAACTTACTCGTCATTTTTTTTACTGGAATGGAAAATTTGTCTATTTGAGTTTTTCTTCTTCTAATAAAGTATGAATATTCAACCCTATAAAATTAACATTATAAGAAAAATATAAATTTTTAAACCACCACGTACCTTTCTTTATGATTAGGTTCAAAAAGTCAAAAGTAAAAAAGGTAACAGGTAATTTAAAAGGAAAGATATCAATAACACATTTTTTCTAATCATTTTATTTTAATAGATATACATTTTATTTTAATAGATAAAATTTGTATAAGTATTTTTGTGTGTGTTCAGTTCTCAAAAATATAAATTTTAATTAATAAAAATATTAAAAAAAATAAATTACATTCATATTCCTTATATTTTTCTCAAATTATATTTGATATTTTTTTTATACATTACTTTTATCTCATTCTATTAATATCATTAACTAATATCAATTGAAGTATATGAACTAATGACATTGTTCATTAGGACAAATTACACTAGCACCTAGTATTTTTCTCAAACTACATCGGATATCCCTCCCTTGAATATGACTCTAACGAACACGTCAATACTGTTGATTTTACTGGCTTTGATGACCCAATGTCTAGGAAATCAGATGCATCAGTGATGTGGCCAAAGCAATGGTGGTGGATAAGGAGCTGGTGGAGGTGGATATGAATGTGACAATGGTGGCTAAAGTGGTGGTGATTGCTTTGGCGGGAGTAAGTGCACCCAGATAGCGTGTTGATGAGCGATGACAACTCTAAGAAGGAAGAGATGATGCTGTTGTGTGAGAGGGAGAAGGAGGAGAAAGAGGTGGTGATGATATGTGAAGAGGAATTGTTAAAGAAGAGAAAAATTTGTAAAACTCAAGATATGATTTTGAAGAAAAAAATGAGAATATTTTAGACATAATTTTTTTTATTAAAAGTCATGTAACTATATTTATTCTTTATTAAATTCTTAAAAGATGTTTAAAGATATGAATGTAATATGAACTAAATAATTAAAGAGTTTTTATAGAATGAAAAAAATATTAATTTTAATTAAAAAATATAGAGATAAAAGTGTAATTTATAAAAAAAAAAAAAAGTATATGATTACGAGGTTTTTGCATTGAGAATTGTGCTGCGGATGCGAAAACGGATATTCAAGAACGGGATTTGGATGCGCTGCGTGTGGCGTTTGGATTGGACATAATTACAAAGGGAATAGGTGCTTCGTCGCACTCGACGCCAGCCAGCCAAGCCATTATATATTATCGTCCTCTATCCATCTCTTTTATTTCTCCTCATCCGCTTCGTCTTCCTCTTCCTGCATTTCCTCGCGTGTATATGCTCTCTCAAGTAAGCACATACATACATAGATCCACACGTACATAAATACGCATCTCTCTACCTAGTTTCCTTATTCTTCTTCCTTCGCTGAATCCCTAGCTCTTCTCTTCTCCGATCCGATCATGGCCTCGCTATTCAACAACGCTAACGGCGCCGTCAACGGCGTTCTCGGAAAATCCCAGAAGCTCATTATCGATACCGACCCTGGGATCGGTTAGTTTTCACTTTTTTTTTCCGACTCTGCATTTACTCATGTCGTTTATTTACTACTTTTTCCCTTCAATTTTTATAAGAACACTTGAAAAACTGACGGATTTCACTTGTGAAATTCGAGTTTTAATTTTCAATATTTGGGATTGGAGATGTCAGATGAAGATAATTTTGATTGATGAGAATCGATCTTAGAATTTCCTTGTATTGATATCTGGATTGTAACTTTTCATTGGTTTTTTGAAATGTAGTTTATTGTTTCATTAGTGAAATAGGAATGGCATTTTTGTGATTCTGCAGATGATAGCATGGCCATTTTTATGGCTTTTCAAAGTCCAGATGTGGAGGTTCTGGGTTTGACAACCATTTTTGGTAATACAACTACTGAAGTTTCCACACGCAATGCTTTGCTTTTGGTATGTGTTTATATTCAAAATTCCTGTCGTCATGTTTGGATAAACTTCTTTGGAAATTTTTGCAAAACTGAAATCAACTTATGCATTTTAATTTTTGAAAAAGTTACATGAAAATAAAATTTTAATGCATAAGTTGATTTTAGCTTAAGAGTTCAGTTCAGTTCATTCTATTTTATTTTCCGGTGAGTGCTTACGGAGAAGTTTATCTAAATAGACTAAAATTTTCCATGACTTTTGTGTTAGTGGAAATGTGATCTTGATTGTGTTTTTAATATGCAAAAAGGATAGTGTGAGATCGCAGGCCGTGAAAATATTCCAGTTGCACAGGGAAGCCCTGAGCCGTTGAAGGTAACTATTTTAATGTGTACATTTTAGCTTCTCTAATGTTGATTCAGTCAAATTAAGTTTTAATCGAATGCGGGCTTTATTTTCTGCTGTATACCTTTGAACTCGGCATGATCCGATTTCTCTATTTTTTTGGTATTAATTATGATTTATTTTCTGCAAAAGGGTGGAACGCCTCGTATTGCTGATTTTGTTCATGGTAAAGATGGACTAGGGAACACATTCCTACCCCCACCTAAAGGTGAGAAAATTGAGAAGAGTGCTAGTGAGTTTTTGGTAGAGAAAGTCTCTGAATATCCCGGTGAAGTATCTGTGCTAGCACTTGGACCACTAACAAATGTGGCTTTGGTAAGTTGTACATTGCTTACTAGTACTCTATGGTCCTGCCCTTCATAACTTCAAATTATAGTTCCCTACGTTTGTTGATTTGATAGTGTCACTTCCATTATTAGGCAATCAAAAGAGATTCTTCGTTTGCAAGCAAAGTGAAAAGAATAGTTATACTTGGTGGTGCATTCTTTGCCTTGGGGAATGTGAATCCTGCTGCAGAAGCAAATGTAGGTGGTGATTTCTGTTTGTTGTGTTTCTTGGAGTAGGAAAAAAAAAATACGACTAGTTTAAAATATGTTTAACACTAATTTAGTTATCAACGAATGCAATTATGAATATATGTAATACTAATTTATCGGTTTACAGTTTCCTTTACAGTTTTACACACTAAGTAATATAACTTGCAGTTGTTTTACTTAAATAATATTGCTAGCATTTCTCTTGGTTATGGGTGGGGTTGCGGCAATTAATGGTCGTAAATGCTAATAAATGAATTTTATTCTAGGCCAATCTCAATAATCTGATTTTATCTCAAATGGGTCCTAGTCCAAATGACTGTTCTACTTGCAGATCCATGGAGACCCAGAAGCCGCAGATATTGTGTTTACCTCTGGGGCTGATGTTGTTGTTGTTGGAATAAACATTACAACCCAAGTCCAATTCACAGGTAGTATTGTTATCCCAATTTGTTCCAATTTCCGTTCTATCTTGAGCTATTTGCTGTTATTCTAGGTCAGGCACCATAAGTTGAACATTGTCTTTTGATTTCAGATGCTGATCTCCTTGAACTGAAGGAATCTAAAGGAAAGTTTGCTCCCTTCTTGAGTGACATATGCAAATTCTATAGGGACTTTCATGTAAAATCTGACGGTGTCCATGGTAATTTTTCATTCTACTTCGATGTCACTGGTTATGCTTCTACTTAAAAAGTTGCTATGGGAATGATGATTTGGCTTCTTTCAGGAATTTTCCTCCATGATCCTGTCAGTTTTGTGGCAGTTGTGCGTCCAGATCTTTTCACGTACAAGAAAGGGGTGGTGAGGGTAGAGACACAAGGCATCTGTGTTGGGCACACACTTCTGGACCAAGGATTAAAAAAGTTTGTCCAAGTTTAAAACTATTATTATTCACTCTAAATTTTCCTTATAATTTAGTGCTCAACATAATTGGATTCATTCATGCAGATGGAATACTAGTAACCCATGGACGGGTTATTCTCCTGTTGCAGTTGCTTGGACTGTGAATGTCAAGGGAGTTCTTGATTATATCAGGGAGCTATTGATGAAACCCTGAAGTATAGGCTATAGGCATTTGTACTACCTTTCTGACAGAAAAAAGCATTGCGAAGTGATAGAAACGATAGCTTCTTATTTGCAAAAACATGTATAAGGTCATTTTAATTATTTCACTGAATGTCAATCAGAACTTTGGGTGTCAAGGATTCACAATCGGTTCTTACCCCGTTTAATATTTATAAAGTTCACGTACCAATGAAATTCTCTTTTCATGAAATTATTTGTGTTTGGATTTCGCTACTCTTCTTTGAGAAGAAAGCAATCATTCTTGACTTTTCCTACCTCTGTCTGAACTTGCATGTTGCTTCTCTCTGTCTGAACTTGCATGTTGCTTCTTACTCTGGTATTATAGAATTTCGGTTTGAACATCGCACTAAAGACTTCTTCCGCTCATTTGGCAAGAAAATTCATAATTCCGTTACTACCTCAGTTCTGAATTCTGATGAAAGTATGCTGCGATTTGTTTGACTATGCGTCATTTTCGTATGGCTATGCAAAGATTCTTAACAATTTGACGAATTGCATACGTTTGTTTATGAAGTTAACGTAATATTCAAATATGAGTATATACCTCCAATAAAAAAAACAGAGAAGCTGTATGGTCATATAAAATTTCCTAGTCCGTGAATTCCAATTTAACATGATTTTTTGCCTTAAACTTCGATGCAAAATTATAAACAACGAAGTTGCTTAAGTGGTGGGAATTCTACCATAATTATTTTTTAAGATAAAAAATTAAATAAAAAACTCTTAAATAGTCTAATTAGAGAAGCTCTATTTTTAAGAAAAAAACTAACTAAAAGGCACGGATAAACACGTTCTATATTTGACTAAACCAATATTCTTGCTTAAAGGCATGGATAATATTTTATGTAAGCATAGAGTAATATACTTAAGGTTCTGTGTCGATACTTGATATGTCGAGCACAAATAATTTCCAGAAAAGTCCTGCCAAGTGTTCATACAGTGACATTACTCTACGAACTTTACATGCATCAAAGTTAAGTAAAATGCATTCTCAATATTTCTAGTAACTTTTAGTTATTTAATAAATATTAGTAAACTTCATAATTCTCATATTTAACTACTGGGTTCAATTACATTTTTATGCATTTATTATGATTAATGTATAGTTTCGCTCTACTAATCTTACTTGAATTTTCACTAAGAAAATTTGTTATCACTAGCTGACAAGCAAAAAATTTCACTATAATACATTCAGCTAAGTCAATGTAATCCAGGACAATGAGGTGGAAATTTTTGAATTTATAGTATTAGATTTTTGGTCAATAATTTGACCTGGGTTAAACTAACAGAAAAGCCCACAGTAATCAACAATAAAAAGGAGAGGGATATTTCTTCGTACACCAGACAAATTTCTTCATACATCCCAAAAAAATAACGGAAAATTAAAAATATCCTTCCATAAGATTTATACGAATTGACAATCCGTAAGGTCCATACGAATTGGCCAATCCATATGAGGTTACGGATTAGCAATCTATATAAGCTTACGAATTATGAATCCATAAGCACATACAGATTGACAAATCTGTAAGAATCGTACGGATTGTGAATCCGTAAGAACTTACGGATTATGGATCGCCTTCCCCAGGCCAACCATGTTGCCCTGCAATGGGGAGGGAGAGGAGGGGAGGACTATTTTTCGAACTTGTCGGCACCGTCGATGGCAAGATCAAGGCGAGGATTGTGGTAAGGACAGAGAGGGGGATGTCGAGGGAGCGGGCCTGCTTGTCCGCACGATTGGAGGTGGGGACCCCGACATGGACCATGCTGTTCTTCATGGACTCCATGGCCTTGTCGATGGCGAGTCTCTTGAGGTCGTCGTGGGTGAGGGTGATGGCGCGGAGATAAGGTGTGTGGCAGCGTTGTGGTGTGCAGATGAGAGAGATAGAAATGCGGGAGAGGAGAGTAGGTTTCGCGGAGGGAGACGAGGGGTGGAGTAGGAGCAGCTACGACAGCGGGAGCAGGCCTCACAGAGGGAGGTGGAGAGCGGAGACGACGTGGAGGGAGGTTGTCTGGGTGTGGCTGCAACGGCCGATGATGGATACGAATTGACCAATTTGTATGAACCTTACAAAAGGGTATTTTTGGTTTTTTATTTTATTGTTGGGTGTATAGGAAAATTCGGTGATGTAGGAAGAAAAATCCAAAGGAGAGAGTGTTTGAGTTTTTCAATGCAATTTATAGTGGGCTTTTCTATTGGCTAGTATTAAACCAGCCCTCGACTATATGCAAGTAAAAAAGAGGAAAATTTGAATTTTTGACAGGATTTATAGAAGATTTTTCCCTTTTGGTAATTTGTACTGGGCTAAGCCCAATGTAAATGAATTCTCTCTCTGTATATATATTATGAATAATAAATATAATAATATAATTAAGAATCATTTATAAAAAAAAAAAGAGAGGAGGAATCAGAAATATAAACAACATATGTTTTTATCGGAGAAATATAAATAATATTTATAAAAAAAAGTTCAACAATTAAAAAACAAGAAAAGAGAGAAAAACTAAAGTTTGTTGCGTCTTCGTATAGAGAGCTGATGTAGGGGCAAGTTGGCGGGGTTACGGTGATCTAGAAAAGGAGCTGCCATAGTGGGAGGTGGGGTGTGTGGCGTCACTGGCGTGGGAGAAGAAGAAGAAAATAGGGAAAGAAAATGATATATTCAATCATATCATATGTTCATATTATTATTTAATTTAATGTGGATATAAAATTAAGTAATTATTGTATGTTGTTCGTTGAGTCCACAAGTCGTTCTGGAGTAGTTTTAACTCCATTATATTTTGTGATTGTTACTTCTTTTCAAGTCAATTTATCTACAGTTACGATTGAGAATTATTGGCGCTCTCTAATTCTTGAATTGATTTTGCACATTAATTTAGTTTGAAGAAAAGTGCATGACTGTACCAATTCTTAGATCAAGAAACAAGAGTGCTCATGACATAGTGATACAAATTCTGAAGGTCAAAGATGCATTGATCTCTTCAAATGGTTCATGATGAGAGTATCAAGAAGCACTAACAGTATAGCACAAGTTCAGGTTGAGTTGTTGAAACGTGAAAGAAAGGATGAGGAAATTAAAAGCTTGGCGTTGAAACAAGCAAAGTCAAACGAAAGGGCATAGATCAACCACATTAAACAAAGCAGTTAAACCAACTCGTGCCACTTTTTTAGTTCAACAAATTGGCATTTACCTACTTCGCTGAAGGAACCACTTCAACTTCCGCACAGGATTATCCCACTTCAACAACCTGCGAAGAAAGTAAACTCTTCCCTTATATATATAACTCCTCAACTTATAATGGCCAAGGACATAAATGTGTTATTGAGAGGATATTGTTTTAAACATATCTGATAAAGTAAGGGTGTTAAAGCAATGGCAGAGAAGATACATTGGTGCTGTTGTTGTGTTTGTGGCGCTAGTGCTAGTGTTGAGCTGCTGCGAGTCAAGCACAAACAAGAGTTCAGTGTTCCAATGCTGATGCAGAGGAATATCAACAAAGCGTGTGATAAGATATACGTGGTTCGTGAGGGAGAGACTCTGCAAACAATTAGTAACAAGTGTGGGGATCCATATATAGTTGAAGAGAATCCACATATTCATGACCCTGATGATGTTTTCCCTGGTCTCGTTATCAAGATTAACCCTTTCACGAATTGATGAAAGTCTTGATTTTATGTGGTCTTGTTGAAGAAGATTACAAGAGGAAGAGGTACGGTTCTTCTACTTTACGTAAAGAAAACTAGAAAAGCTTCTCATATGGGTGCGGTTTATCGTAAGAACATGACGTCTGTTAGACCTGAAGCATCAAGGATGATAATGCATCAAACTCCTTGCTGTTGGTTGGTAGGGAAAGGTGGTGATTTTACGCTATGTAGCACCGACATCGACACGCGACACGTGACACGACACGATTCGACTCTTCGACACATCAATCTCAAAAAATTATGAATTTCAACACGTTGAGACACGTTTTAATATTAAATAATATTTTTAATTTATATAGCAAGTATTTCATTTTTAAGATTTAAGAATTTAAAAAATTAAAATATACTAATAATATTTATCTATGTGATCCCTCCCAATGCTCACGTGTACCCCCTATGTTACTGTGCATGCATTCCATGCTTAATTGCTCATTCATCCAAATTAAACTAATAAACTAAATTGTGCATGCATTTAGTAGTAATCTGTGCATGCATTCCGTGCTAAACTGTGCATGCATTTCCGTGCTAAACTGTGCATGCATTCCGTGCTAAACTGTGCATGCATTTTGTGCTCCATTGCTCATTCATCCAAATTAAACTAATAAATTAAATCTCACCCTCTTTATCCCCGTCTCTCTCAATTACTTTATAATTTTATATACACAGTGCTCTACTCCTTCATTTGAAGAACAAAAATTAAACCATCCCTCTTTACCCACACCCTCTCTCTCAATCACTCTCACTCTATCACGGAAAGAGAAAAACTATTCCACCTTCAGACTTCGCACACACCATCTCTTATTGTTCCTTCTTCTTCTTGTTCTCTTTTTTTTTTCTTTTATCTTAATGGAACGATGGAACACAACATCATCGCCCAGCCTCTGTCTTCTGTCGCTCTCATACCACTTATCTCTACTCCATGTGCTACGGGAGGTTCCACGTCTCACTAACGTGACACGAGAGCATGTGGTTGTACGAGGCGTGCGAGCGCACCCTGACGGCCTTCCTCTTCAAGGCCAACACCGCCTCCCTTTGCGCCTTTGACAGTGTCCAACAAGGTTAAATTCGCGTGTCGAAACCGTTCAATGCGTCAGAGTTGTTGACTGTGTGTCCGACACGGTGTCGGAATGTGTCGGAGTATCGGACTCGATACGGTCCCTATTTCGGAGTGTCGATGCTTCCTAGGTTAGGGGTGACGCTGCAACAAACTCGACTGCTGTTATTTCACCTTCTTCGAAGTCGCACTGCGACACAGTGTGGTGGTCGCTGAAGGGAACGCCGCCGTCACGGGAGAGCGTCATTACTCTCATTGGTCTTGGTCTTGGAAAGCGATGGCTATTGAAAATCTTTTGTTTGATAGAAGCAATTGTTTCGTCGGGGTCCACCCCAAGAAAAAAATATCATCATCTTGATTTTGCAAATGAATTACATTAAGTTCTAAATAAATACTCTTTTTTCTCGTTAATAATAAAAAAAAATAGATTGACAAAAAACTTTTTCTTGTTAATAATTAAAAAATGATAAAATTGATTTCATTAATAGATGGCTATTTTATTGATAATTTTAAAAAAATAATACATGTAATGCAAAAAAAAAAAAAAAACTCAACTCACATTTTTATTACTTTTAATTTTTTACATATTTTAAATAAATCATTAATTACATTTTTAGTCAAACAATAATATAATATATAAAAAATCACAAACAATATTTTAATTAAATATATAATTTAATTATTTAACTAGTAAAATAATTAGTTTATCCTTTTAGAGATTATAAAAATAAAATAAAATTAATAATTATATATAATATTTCTAATTATATTGAGCTAAAATATATATTTAATCTTTTATGTTTTATTTTTTTTTCAATTTAATCATTTTTTATGATTTAGAAACTTCAATTGGTAAACTTAAGTAACGAATATACATGTTT
>PYAF01004425.1:158368-226673 GCA_007407185.1 Glycine tomentella | reverse complement strand
TACTCATACATTTATAGCATCAAAAGTGAGAGCAACTTCATACATCATGTTAAAAAAAAGAATTGAAAAATTAATTTATTGTATTGTATTTTCTCAACGAAATTATTTGTCAACTTCAAATCAATCTCATTTAAATATATATTTTTTGATTTTTTTATAAAAAAGTACTGGTATAAGACATATGGATTACCTAATCCATGACTCATATGGATTGACCAATCCATATAAGTCATACGGATTGGCCAATCCATATAAGTCATATGGATTGGATAATCCATATGAGTCTTATGGATTGGCCAATCCGTATGAATCATATGGATTACCTAATCCATATGAATCATACGGATTGGTCAATCCGTAAGAGTCTACGGATTACTTAATCCGTGAATTCCATACGGAATACCAAATCCGTACGCTATCATAAAACAACAGAGGCCCACCTCTGCAACCTGACATTGCTTCACGACCTTCGACGGCCACCACCACTACACAACTCCGACGAAATCAACACAATGCCACCAAAAACCACCAATGCAGAGCGTCTCTAGCAACCGGCGGCACAAAAATGAAATGAACACAGCGAACGAAAGTGGGAACAGTGAACAAAAGTGAAAAGCTTTGCCAAATATTACAGGAAAGCTGCCAGGGGCATATTTGGAATTTTATAAAAAATAATGGTGTAGAAGAAATGAGTAATGGTGTATGATGCACCACTCAAACCAAAATATATTAAACAAAGTCATATTATAAATAGTTAGATCTGGCTAGCAAGTATTTTTAGAACATTGATTAATAAACTAAAATAAATAAATATTTATCCTAAAAAATATAAGAGAACAAAAAAAATTATGGGCAAATTTTTTTACACATTCTAATAATTTTTTTTTTAATTTTTTAATTAATATCATGATATATTTTTAAAATTTCTTAATCAATATCATAAGAAAACTAGTTAGCATTTACATAAATAATTTAGCAACTTAATCGTGGCATTCTTAATTTGCATGTATATATGTATGTAGGGTTTACCATCTTTCGTGGCCTCAGTTGTTAATCAAACAAGAACCAATCTTATTCGCATCAAAGGGTTGGGAGTGAAGAAAATAGTGGTGGGTGCTCTACAACCCCTTGGATGCCTTCCTCAGGAGACAGCCACAACCTCGTTCCAACGTTGCAACGCCACCACCAACGCCCTCGTGCTTCTCCACAACAGCCTCCTGAACCAAGCAGTGACCAAGTTGAACCAATTAGAGACCACCTTCGTAATCCTCAACCTTTTCGACAGCTTCATGTCGGTGTTGAACCACCCTTCCACCCACAACATTCGGAACAAGTTGACGCCGTGCTGCGTTGGCGTGAGCAGTGGGTACTCGTGTGGGAGCGTGGACAATAACAGTGTGAAGAAATATAGGGTTTGTGATGACCCCAAATCTGCTTTCTTTTGGGATCTTGTGCACCCTACGCAAGCTGGATGGCATGCAGTGTATAACAAGTTGCGAACCATGAACGCTCTTTGACCCCAAATCTGCTTTCTTTTGGGATCTTGTGCACCCTACGCAAGCTGGATGGCATGCAGTGTATAACAAGTTGCGAACCATGAACGCTCTTCAACACATTCTTTACTAGTTAGTTCATTAGTTGTGTTCACTTGCTCTTTTTGTTTTGTGTTGAAATAATGCATGTCTTTTTGGTAATTAGATTGTTCCTCAAATAGTGTTTTGTTTATTCGGACTGTGGGTGGTGCAATGTGCAAATAAAATGTTCTCTTGTCGTCCATGCTACAACGTATTCGCTCCAAATAAGTTTCATTTAAATGACCATTTTTAGCATCAAAACATGCTTGATAAGAATTATTCTTAGACAATCTTTGTGACTTTCTTAATTTTCAATTGAAAATAAATTCCTTACACGCCTTTTTAAATATTTAACCTATCTTAAACATTAGTATTATTAATCATTTGATTATATGACAAATACCATCAATATATATAATAATCTTTCATTGACGATTTTCAATGAAATTTGGATCAAACCAAGGTATGGTATGCTTGGCCTTACCATTGTCTTTTTGGTACATAGGAATAATAAGACAAAACGAAAACAGAAAAACAAGGGAGCTAGGAAGCGTGAATTAAACCATATCCTAGCGCCGCCAATTGTTTGAATAAGATGCTGAGAATGTATATATGTGCCAAAACTAACGAATAAGCTAATAATTATAATTTTAAGTTAGTTAAAATTTAGAAGCTGAAAGTTGCAAAACGGGAGCAAATTTTACTGGCTGCAACAAGTATTGTTCTATGCATCACTTTTATCTTTCTCCAATGACCACAGAAAAAGAGAACATTATACACACACAGTCACACACTAACGCCGGTTATATCTATTCTTACATAATTTAATAAGATTTTATTAGATAATTTTATCTCAACTCATTGTTAGATTAAAATTTCCTATATTTAAATTATATATGTAAAATTTTAAATTAATTCAAAATCATTTAATACGTTATTCATCTACATCCAAAATTAATGTAACATATATCTTTAAAATACATGAAAATAAAAATCATCTAATTGTTTTATTAATATTCAATTTTTGGGAGTTTTGCCACGTAATCTAAATAATATAGAATTACAAGAGAAATCCTAAAAAAAACATTTAACTTACTCTTTATTATTTATTAAAATTCGTTTAAAATCTCAAAATTATGTGAGTTTTACTTATTATATATAAATGGTCTTCCTAATTTTATAGTCTCACATCTCAATTCTTTAAGCCTCGCCTCTCATAAAGGATACATTATTGTATGATTTACAATCACATGACACCACTCAATCTTCATGTAACATATAATTAACTTTTACTAGTAAATTGAAAAATATGAATACATGCCATTTTTTATTTTAACAATAGGCTTAAACCATGTAATAATTTTTCAAATGAGTGTGTTTTTCTTATTCTGCTCAAATGAGTTAAGATCTTGTTGTCTCAATCAATATCCATGCAACACATTATTAACTCTTAGATAAACTGAAAAATGTGGATACATATAACATAACATAATTTTCTGACCATAAAATATTTTCTTGTGTAATAAAGAAATTATCGCTAGCACTCTCGTGACAATTATAATTCAATAATTAGATGGATGAAAATAACACTTCATATTAAACGTGAGTGTACACCAACATAAACCAATATCCCTCCATTTAAAAGTATTTAAAAAAATTTAATTATACCTTATAAGTTGTTAATTTGACCCTTCTAAGAAACGAGCAAGAGTATAATAACAACGAAAAATATATTAGCTGTTCATAATTTTGTTTTAAGTAGTGGAAAATGTATCCATATGCATGGCATGCAAGGATCATTGATTTGATTTCATGGAACGAATGGCAGCAAGGTGATCGGAGCAAAATACTTCAATCTGGCGAAGAGCAACTCATCTCGGACAACCTCAGTCCGGCGGACGACATGGGGCACGGCACTCACACGGCGTCCACGGCGGCCGGAGCAGCGGTGTAGGGTGGGAGTCTCTACGGCATTGGCAAAGGCACGGCGAGGGGCGGGGTCCCACCTGCCCGCGTGGCCATGTACAAGGTATGCTGGTTCACCGGCTGCAGCAACATGGACATGCTCGCCGCCTTCGACGAGGCCATCGCCGACGGCGTCAACCTCATATCCATCTCCATGGGGATTCTCATTTCATGCTCCGCCGGCAACAATGGCCCTCGCCCCATGTCGGTTGAGAATGTCGCTCCCTGGGTTTTGACGGTGGCAGCTAGCTCCGTTGATCGCCAGTTCGCAACGTTTGTTGCTTTCGGTGATGGAAAGAACAGTAAGTAAAGTAATTTCGTTAAAATATAAGGTCGGTCCAGATTTTACAATAATATTTTAATGTGTTAGTGGTTGAAAACAATATTACAGATACATTAAAAGATAATAATATTTAAATATTTATTTTTTCAAACGCTTAATTAATATTTTTTTTCTCTATCTTTTTTCTCTTATAACATTATAACACCCGTAATTTTCTCTCTCATGTGTTATTTTACATTTTGGATGTTCAAATATTATTTTCGTACACTAAATTTAAAAAGTTTTGATACTATGGTCTACTAATAAATATTTGACATGTGTCAGAGACTATTGTCCAAGACAAATTTGTTAAGCTTCACGCTAACAACATTGAGAGTTATGTTTAAGATGTATATTTAAGTGGGTAAACTTTATATATGGTCACGGGGTCAATCTGTCCATCTAAAAGGTTTATTGGTCCACCAAGCAAATCCCGTATATGGTCATATACAAGACTAACATGTATAGTAATTAGTAAATTTATTGGCTTTGATAACAACTTAAAAAGATATATTTAGCATTATTTATAATTTATTAGTTGAGGTGTAAACATCTTGGCTGAGCATGAAAAATATTTTGATGTTGTTACAAAAATGCATGGCTTATTTGGTTGGTGTATATGTGATAGGGGCTGTCTATTAATACCTTTTCCCCCAAGAAAAAGATGTATCCGTTGACTAGTGGACTCCTTGCGGCGAACCTTAGTGGAGATGTCTATAGCAGTGCTAGGTATTGTTATTCATACTTGATCCTGGCGTGGTTGCAAAATTGTTTATTAAAGAGATTATGATCAGTTTGAGAATACTAAAGATTATAACTATGGTGTAGTGGTTGTGATCAGGGGACTCTAAGTAAGGACAAGGTAAAAGGCAGGATAGTGTACTGCGTTGGGGGAATGGGCACTCAAGACTTAACCATCAAAGAATTAAGGGGAGCAGGTGCAGTCATAGTCCTTGAAGAGAAAATTGGCGCCTCCTACACCACAGTTATTCCAGGGGCCTTTGTTGAATCCAGCACTGTGGGCAACACCATCGATCTCTACATCAATTCCACAAAGTACGTTTGTTTTCTTTCATTGTCCTTTTCACCATGCCCAAATGGGTAATGTCATAACTTCATCAAGTTAATTAAATTGGAATTCAGGAATGCTAGAGCGGTTATTCATAAGACAACAACCACAGAAGTCCCAGCTCCATTTCTTGCTTCTTTTTCATCTAGAGGTCCTCAAATAATCACCCCAAATATCCTCTAGGTCATCTCTCTCTCTCTCTCTCTCTCGTTCCAATTTGCTTGGCTTCTAAATTTCTACTACGTATTGTATTATGTATGCGAATTAGCCTGACTTGGTTGCCCACGGAGTGGACATACTAGCTGCATATTCCAAATTGGCAACAAAAACAGGGTACCATGAAGACAAACGTTACGATGCATTTAACATAATACCAGGAACATCTATGTCAAAGCCTTCCACCCTGATTGGAGTCCTGCTGCAATTAAATCTGCTCTCATGACCACTGGTGAGAATATTAGAATATTTTGTGCTAAAATTGTTGGTGGACAAGAAAATTTTGACTTTCAAATCTAACATTTTTGTTTTCTACTATTCAGCCACCCCCATCAAAATCAGTGATAATTTCACGAAACTGGGATCTGGGTCAGGACAGATTGACCCTGGTTTACGACATGAGAATAAGCTCCTACATCGCCTTCCTTTGCAAGGCAGGCTTCAACAACACCAACGTTGGCATACTAATAGGAAAAAAAAAAAAAAAAATCAATTGCACAAGCATTAAGCCTGCGCCAGGCACTGGTGGAATTAACTACCCCAGCATGCATATCCAGCTCTCAAGTGCAAGTGATAGAATTTCTGCAGTTTTTCTCCGAACAGTGACTAATGTAGGATCTCGAAATTCGACTTACAAGGCCAAAGTTACAACACCCAAGGGTCTTTCCGTGAAGGTCATCCCAGATATATTGAAGTTTAGTCAGCTGCACCAAAACTGTCGTTTAAGGTTGTGCTGAAGGGGCCTCCAACGCTGATGCATGTCAGATGCCGAAGGATAAATATATGGGATCTGCATCACTTGAATGGAATGACTCTAAACATACTGCCAGAAGTCCGATACTTGTCTTTAAGCCAATGTATTGAACCGAATCCCGTAGTGGACACATCGGATAATCTAGGAATTTGAGTTCAGGAGTTTTTGGATTAAAAAGAAATAGATTCATGAGTTTATTTGGCGACAAAAAAAAAAGGTTCAAAAGTTTTCCTCTTTTTCCCTTATGTATATTTTTGCTTTAGCTTAACGAAAAGAATTTAGCAGCAAGAATGATCAATTCATTCATTATTTCATACTCCCTTCGTAATTAAGTTGTAGGATCAAACACTGCCTCAACTCAAGCCATAAACGATTATGAGAAATAACACCGATATTATTTCGTGTCATTCACCCTAGGGGCCGGCCAAATTTTGAGCCTGATAAACAACCTGCAGATATCTAGGCTCTGAAATGTAATAGGATCCACACACAGTATAAAAGCCGTTGTCCGCAAGCACTGAAAAACCTAGTTAACGGCATTTTGAGCTCAACATTATTAAATATCTCCACTTCCGCTGAAAGATATCTCAGTTCTCAAGTAAGGATAAAAAAGGTATATAGACCTAAATTTCTCTCCTCCCTTACAAGACATAACACAATTTCTGAGGTTTACTGATCAGAAATTGAAATTTAAGGAATCTGGAATATAATAGCTACAAATAAAAAATTTGGTCAGTTTCACCATTCAAGAAACCAACTTCCCTATGCCCCTCGCTCCTCCGCGGGAGGGAAAAAAATCCTTGTATGAATAAAAAAGAAACAAGCAAGATTGTCGGCAAAAAAAATTAAACCTTCAACTAAGTCAGCGCTATACATGATTTGGAGTTCAGTTCTTTTCCTTCAAAGGTCCTCAATGGAAATAGTTAACCTGTGTGGCGGAACTTGCTCCCTTTGAACTTTGAATATTGCATATTAAGAAGTCAACAGTGCATCCGGGACTGGCGGTTATGGATGCTTTTCTGCTTTGTTAGTTCCTTTCTCCTCTTTCTTGCTTCTGCAGCAGCAACTGCATCCACTAGATTTTTCTCCTGGCAAATGAACTGTTCTTGTTTCTTTTCCAGTGAAGAAGTTGAAATATAAGCTGTTGAAGATACTATATTGTTAGGAGCAGAAAGTAATTGAAATTCATGTTCTTGTTTGATAGCAGAAGCATGACCATTACAATCCAGTGCAGGTCCATGATATTTTTCTACAATGTAACATCCTGTTTTCTTCTCACCTCCATCCAAAGATGATCTTGGATTGGCACAACCAGGGTTATTAATAGGTATGGCCTCTGTCCAGCCAGAAGCTTCTGTTTTAAGTTTGATAGGTAAAGCTGCTTGATAATCCACATTTGCCAGTGTATTCAAAGATGAACTAGAACTACATGGTTTACATAGAGAAAGATTATCTTGTTCATCTTTCAGGCTATTGGAAGGAGATGATTGTCCATTTCCAAACTGTGGAAGAGGGAATAACCAAGGACAAGGAAACATGTAAAATGGATTTTGAGTTCGATTATCATTTATAAGGTTATTTTGCTTGTGATGTGATTCAGACTCGGAAGAACATGGAATATTAGCATTAGGTGGAATGGCGATGGAATTAAATGATGTATTTTGTAGATGAACTGGATTAGAAGACTGAAGGATGGAAGGCCAAAACATCTGTGGAACTGGAAAATGGTTATAAAGGAACCATGGACCATTACCAGACAAAGGTGTTATCTCAGCCACAGATGACACGGGCTCAACAGGAGTTTTCTCCACTTCAGAGTTTATTGACTTGGCTATCTGCAAATGGAAGATAATGTTGATTTACCTGTATTGATATACTTTCTCTGCAAACAAAGTTATATTATGCTTAAAGATTTCTACCACAGCAAAACATCTTACCTGTGCCTTCAAGTGCTTATTTGTAGTCTCCAAAGACTCATACTCTTTCAAAGCCAATTCTTTCTCCTTTTTGCCAGAAATGTCACAAAATGTGGTAGAGTGAATGATCAGGTAAACATCAAATGGGATTAAATAAATTGAGAAATGATAAATATCTTAAATAGATGTTTCATACAAAAAAGTGCAACAAAATAAATAGGAAGTGGAAAAGGAAAACGTTATTAAGATATCAAATAAGAGATAGTACCATACCCTCTTTAGGTTTTCATTCTCCGCCACCAAAGTGGCAGCTTTTCTAGTTAACTCCTCACACAGAGCCTGAAACATTTTATATATTAAGACATAAAAAGGGGAAACTTCTAAAAAATTCAATAAGAAATCAATCAACCAGAACAGCTCAAAAAGAATCAAAGTTTTTTTTTTATATATAATAGTTCTTTTTAAATATCAGGTTTATTTTAAATGTATCATTCACATAAGTAATATGGGATTGAAATCTGCAATAACCTTTACTTATAATTCATAATTCAACTATAGGTTCAAGAGCCTGGTGGTCGAGCCAAAAATATGTTGCTATACAGAATAATATAGAAATGGAACTCCTAATCTGAAAGTTTTGCTTCAAAGATCCTGCCAATAAAAATGATAGATTTGATATTTTATTAACATAATATGTATTGCCAATTAATATTATTAATTCAAACTAAAAAATTAGCAGAATGTGAATGAGAAGTCTAAAGGAGAAAGAAAGAAACGGAACACAGGACAGGATAAAAAAATATTATTCTCAAGACAATCAAAATAGGGCTTGTTATAGTTATCATGCACTATGAAAAACATGCTTAATCCTCTATCCTGCTACAGCATGCTATTGACTACCTGTCAACTTCTGTATTTTGGGACACGAAGGAGGAGTCAAGTTGTTTGTAACCAAATTTTTGTTCTGGCCACCTAGCTCTTAACACAATCAAAATAGGCTTATAGTTATGATGCACTATAAAAAACATGCTTAACCATATTAGCTTCGGGTGCAAAACCACATGCAACTTGGCTGCGACAGATCTAGAAATTTTATGTTGTGAGGGCAATACTCTGATTATGGAATATATTTTATACAGTATTTCAATTTATGAAGACAATTTATAATTACACATGCATATTGTATTGAGAAAATTTAAAAGTTTGTGGGGGCAATAGATTCATCCCTGAATCTTCTTTCATTAGATGCTTTAAGAAATTTAAATTCCAATCTTTCTGTCTTGTGAGAAGTTGGGACTTATAAAAACAATGATATCATGGCTAGTGCCACAACAGGGACTGAGACTATGCTACAAGTTTGAAGGACATTAAAAGATGTGCTGTTCTATGATCATGGTACATTCATTGCTACAAGAACAGTTTAGATAGCCATCCAATTACTAAGTACAGTGTGAATAAGCCATGTCCAATGAACAACTGTATCAGGGAGGGAATGAATAATAAATAAGTTAATCTGAAGATCCCTAAAGTGGAAATGATGATTAAAAGGAACAAAACTATATATTTGACAGACATTCAAACCATGTTGTCCATTGAAAAAAATGAGGTCAACACTGGCATTTCTGCAAAACACATCAAGCATGTCCTAGTTGTGTGCTTGGTTTAGATTTGGGGCATAAGTAAATCTAACAATAGTAAATTGATTTGCCTATGTAAATACCTGCCTACGGCGAATTGTCTGTCTAGCTGACTCTCTATTTGCCAATATCCTGCGTATCCTCCTTGCTTCTTTTTCTTCCTAAACAGAAAGTCCAGTAAATTACAAGTATCAACTAAACCCAGAATGAGCAGTAGAAAAAATTCACGTTCTTATTATCTTATACCTCGGTTAAATTTCGCCTTGACTTGCTGCTTCGAACTAAAGAGTAACTTGTGTTAGGTAATACATCAGCATCCTGCTCCACCTTCATGTGTCTCGAGCAGTCATCCCGCTGAAACATTTCTGTTTCTACAGATGATGTGAATATTTTTTTGTCTGCCTGCTGACCTGCAATAGCTTGGCCCTGCCATAAATTAAACCATTTCTAAATTCCTGCATAAAATGTTACAACTTGGTGATACTCTTTTAGTTATTGGATGTGAGCTTTATTTAATTGACTTATCCATTTTTATACCAAGGGAAAGAAAATCGACCAGGTTAATCTCCAGAAAATGCAGGGACATAGATGTTAAAAGTTAATCAATATTATGCAAAGTGAGGAAACCAAAAAAAAAGTGAAGAAAATATACTTAGGCATGGATGTCACATTAACAAAGTCTCACACTAGGTATTCTGAATATTACCAATTATAAAAAATGGAAATAAATTCAAGCAACCAATATTAGACATGTTATTAGTTTGTTTTACTCATAGGCACTAGCTTTACCATACAATTGTTGGTGCAGGCATGTGGATAAATTTTACCGTGGGAATATATCCCTTTAGCAGAGTACCAAAAATAGTTGTATATGACGTACTATGGATTTGGTTCTTCTAAAGCATGCAAAGATAAAGTAAGTAATCTAAGATTCTAAGTCAACTGTTTTGTATGGAAAAGAAAATCAACTGTTGATATTCCAACACATCTATAATTTTTTATGAATGTATTGACTATTAATTTATTTATTTTTTATCCAATTACTTACTTTACTCTTTAAAGTAAAAAGTAATCGACCATTGATTATGTTATTATATTACTTGCTTTACTCTATGGTAATTTGCTAATTTTAGAGGAGGCATATTCATGTTATAAATATTTTCTTTCGATGTTAACAAAACCAATAAACATAACCAGTAATACAAAAGAATGTGGGATTATGTTTCTCTATTTCTTAAAAAAAAGATACAAAAATGCAACCCAGACAATGGATGAGTCTTAAATAGAAAAACACTGGTCCCTACTGCAAAGCTGTGGCTCAAAACTGTGGAAGAATTGTTACTATTTTGTTTACGGTTCTGTCAATTTTGGAAAACCTATCTTACATAATCCGATGCCGTATGTCTACGTTGAAATTGAAGAGTCGCTTCTTCCGCACCAATATAAAAAAATAAAAAAAATATATATACACTTACTTTTGGACTCGTGTTTGTGTTTGAATAAAAATACGTAACGTAATTCAATAGTATTAGCGTTTAACTATTTGTGATAGCGAGCAAGGTCATGCGTGTTGAAATTGGGCTGAAATGATGCGATTAAATAAATGAAAGAAGAATAGTGAGGGAAAACGAACCCCAGGCCCAAGAGAGAGATCCAAGTGAAGAAGAGTCGGCGACTCGCGCATGACTCGGGTTGTGTCTTGTTTGGTGGTGCACCATTTATCGGCGGAGTGAGTGTCGCACATTGCCAACTGCGCCAGTGTCTCCGCCGCCTCAATCTCCTCGGTGTCGACGAGCCGATCCAAACGGTCGCACGAGGAAGAGGAGTAGGAAGATGATGAAGAAGGAGAAAAGGTGGAAGCAGAGCGCTTCTCCGATTCCGCATCCATCATCGTCACGTGGTTCATGCCGTTGCAACAGAGAGAGAGAGAGAGAGAGAGAATATTGGTGGTGTTGTTCAAGTAACGGTGGGAAGAGCAAAGAAGCGAACAGAAGAGAGAAAAGGAGAGAGGGTATCACATCACTCAGTGGTGAGAAGGGGAAGCACAGATAGTAGATGAGTGCCACGTGTCGTTCCAGCTCACAAGCGGACATCTGTGATCGCCACGTTGAGGGAATTTGACCACGTAGGCTATTTGCCGCACTGCAAAAGTCGGCCCCTTTTTAATATTCTTTCTTTAAATTAATTAATTCAGGTTACTTGATTAAACTCCAATACCTCACCACCACTCACCATAAAACCTTAACAATCACATATTCACCAAACAATTCAATTTACATTTTTTAAAATTTAATTTGAATAAATTGAAAGTATAAAAAATATCCTTCCGTTGTTGTTATTTTGTTTCTCTACAGGCAATACAATATAAATATCATTTTGTTATATATATATATATATATATATATATATATATTATCCGCAATATGATTTTGTATATTTATTATTCTATATAATCATATTTTTATTGTACATTTCTTTTAATAACAACGAAATTATATTTCGATTTGTTAAATTTTTATGGAAAATTTATAATAAATATAACTATAAAATATTTTTAAAAAATTAATCAAATTAATAATGATATAAATTATTTTTAAAAATTAAAATTAAATTTATTAAGATACAATTTACCCTTTTAATACTTATCAATATCGTATAATTCTACTTTTAATAAATTATAATACAAGTTTTCGTTTGTAAAAAAATAATCAGATATTTGTACAAACCATCAAAGTAATTTTATCCCCCACGATCCAAAGACGAAAATCTTTATAATATTTCGAATCATTTATAAATATCACCGCAATATTATTAAAGCGACTACAATGAAGAGGGAGATGCCTGACTCGACTAGAAATGACGGGTCGACAACTCCGAATCACAAGCTATTTACTATTGTATTGTATTACACGATAACGGTAATTTAAATGGTGTGCCTTGTTATAAGTTATAGAAAGTACATAAATTTGTGTAGGAATGCTAAAAAGTAAATATACTATGTTATTGTCTGGTTAGGCTAGGTCTTTTTCCCTTAAGGAGTGAGGAATGCATATATAATGCATGGATCACTAAAGGAACCTTTCCCTTTATATGATTAATTATTATTTGGATTTCTTTTAGTAACAATAATCAAAATAATTATGATATTAGTTTGTATTATAACTAATTTGATTATAATTAAAAAGATAATTTGTGTCATCACTAATTTACATTTTAATTAAAAAGATAAATTATATCACAATTAATTTATTAGTATTAAAAAAATAACATATATTATCATTATGATGATTTCTAAAATAAATTATACTTGTATCCCTTGTGTTATTTTTTAAAAAATTACACCTTTTACTCATTTTTTTGCACCTTACAAAAATCGCTTAATTATTTAGCTTACATTACATTTAGACACCCTCTTAAACACCATTTAATAATTTAACAAAGAGTAGACACATGCTGGTCATATGACTTTTAATGAAAATTTATGTCTAAAATACTCATATCTTCTTCCTCAAAATCACATTTTGGGTTTTACACACCTTCATATTCTTCAATAACTCTTCTTCACTTACCACCACCACCTCCTTCTCCCCCTCTCACGACAACATCATCTCTTCCTCCTTTAGTCGTTCTCGTCCACCAACACAACGTTCGAGCGCACCCACTTTGTCGGAGCAACCACCAGCAGCGTAGTCGCCATATCCACCTCCACCATCTCTTTGTCCTCAACATGACTTCGACCACCATCACTGTTGCATCTGGGTTCCTGGACACTGGCATCATCGGGACCAGTGACATCAACAGTCTTGGTGTGTCTGTCAGAGATTTAAGGGAAGGGTATCAGATATACTTTGAAAACTAAAATACAGGGGTGCGAAAATAATTTACTCTAACGGACAATTTTATCCGCTCATATTTTAATTGATGTTAGTTAACGACATTAATTGAATTAGGTAAAAGTAATATATAAAAAATAAGGAATATTGGATGCAATTTTTTTAAAAAAAAATACACGAAATGTGAGTGTATAATTTAGTCTAATTTCTATTATAATTAATTTAGTTATTAGATAAATTACATCATAACATCATTATAAAATAATTTAAAATAAAAAATATATATTATAACATAATGGATACCATTTGCATTTAAACTAAGATATACAATTGAATTGTGATTGTGTTATATTTAAGAGTTAAAAATAAAAAGCGTGGGACAAAAGTAGGAAAGAGGGTGCGGAAAATATTGAGAACGTCATGGGGAAGAAATAAGAATGAGGGAAAGGAAAAGAGGTGGAAAATCAAGGTAGTAAGGTTGGCAACACGTTATGCCAAATTTGATTAAGGTTGCTCTTAGTCTGATTTAATATAATAAAAAAGTTTGGTCTGATTTATTTACTTGTTATATGTTATTTTTTTAGACTTGGTCTGACGTATTTAAAAGTCTAATGTGATATATGAACCTATTAAAAAAACCTATTTTTTTAAGAAGAAAATGAATTTTACAAAATATTTTAAATCAATTTAAGAAAGTTAAAAAAAAATAATTTTTAAACAGAAAATGTCTCAACATCTTATTTATATTTTCAAATAAGTAATAATTATTTTATAAGATTTCAAGGTGATTTTTGAAGTGATTGATCATCCACCTTCATAATAAGAGAAAATATTTTTAGAAAAATAAATATATTATTTTTAAGTTTATATGTATATATATATTAAATAAGTTAGCCTGATAGATCTAATAGATTTTTTTTTTTTAAAGCTTGAGTCTGACTTTTTTAGTTAAACAGACTCTTCAAAAAGTTCCAATCTAACCGTTATAATAAACAAGCCAGACCAGACCAGGTCTTAAACAGGCTAGATCAAAGATCCATAATAGACCGCCTGATCCATTTCCATCCCTATAAGGAAGGGATAATATTATATTTTCATTTGCTTTAAATATTATTGATTATGTTTTCATTTATTTATTTTAAAAATAAGGAATAGGTAATATTATATAAAAAAATTATCTTATCTCATATTTATGATTATCAATTAATGAGTGCACGATTGTCAAATATATATTAATACACCATTATAAAATTTATAACTTTTTCTTCGTACTTATTAATAAATATGTATTTAAAATTTACTTTAATGTAGCATGAAACTAATATGATTTTTAATCAAAAAATAAAATAACTACAAATATTTATTTATTTTGTTACAGTCACAGTCACTTCTTTCTCAGTTAAAAATTTAAAATAAATATAAAAATATCTATTTGTTCATATGTAAACTTGACAGAATTGTCCCAAATTAGTAATTAGTTATTTTCGGCTAATGATATACCTCTCTTTTTCCTTTTTTAGCGATATTTGTCCTCAAATACCCCTTTAATTATTCCCAATTGTTCATGTTGCTTTCCTGAAACAGATTTCTACTCATTCCCTTCTTTTCTTATCCCACTTACCCCCTCCTCCCCAATTCTGCCATATCAAATTATGCTTGTGTTTTCAAGGAGGGCTTTGAGGAAATTAAGATAATATTTTTTAGTACTATATTGTGGGTTTTGCTTTTGCTTTTTGCTGGTACCGTATTTAGTATACATGGGTCAATTGGAAAGGTGTAATCATGTGTTGCCACACGATTGTGATTTGGGTGATTATATTTTGGCTTTGTGGTTTATCATTGATCCTAAGCAGTTTCGAGCTGGGAGTATGATAGGATGACTAGAGAGACCCAAACAGATAGTTTTTAAAGAGTAGACAATTTAGATGTATAATTTTTTTATATTATTTAATTTTATTTAATTTCCTAAAATACTTGATGATGATACATGTATTGTTGTCATCCATTAGAATTATTATTTAATATAAGATTTGCACTCTATTGAAGTATTAATGAAGAAATATGAAATTTATTTTATTAGTTTTTTATCCGTAGCTTTAATGAGAGATTTTAGGAGTAGCGTAAAATAGTTTCTTTGAGCCTATCAAAGTATATGTATATGTTGAGAAGGGTAGCTGATACTTTGTACGGGTGAAAGCACGGCAGAGGGGTGAGTCAATGTGTAACAGAGGTAAGCAAAAAATTATTTTCTAAAAGCAACCAGAATCATTTAAAATTTGGAAAAAATAAGAAAGGTATTTAGGGGAAAATATTGTAGAAAAAAAACGGAGGTATATTTATTAAATAGAGGATGTATAATTATCATTAGCTACAGGTTTTTTCTCCCAAAATTGGCCCAAAAGACATGCTGAAGACCCCCGAAGAGCTGCCCAGCAGTCTGAAAAGGGACCCAAACTATTTGCACATTTGCACTTCCGTTCTTTTAAGCACTTTCTCTCCCTGCTTTTTTGTGTCAAATTTTATTTTAATAAAAGCTTTATACTCATGATTAAATTTATCATTCTGAAAATTAAATTTCAAATCTATTAAAAAATAATTTTAAGAATTTACATTTCAACAGTTAAAAAAAATGACTTCCAAAAAAATAATTTAAATTCTGAAACTATAAGAAAAATTGACTTCCAAAGTTTAGTTTACAAAAAATGACTTCCAATATATTTTGACCTTTTAATTATATACTGTCTGTTTTTATTTCTGTTTTTGCAGCTACCCACAAGCCTTGAATAGAATCGTATCTGAATAGTGAATACCCTTTTTTGTAAAGCATTCTTCATGCTGTAATTAATACGGGAAATGCATTATATATGACTCCCAATTGAGTAGGAAAAAAAGAACTCCCAACTGAGTTTTCTTCAAACACTATCTCAGAGAAAAAAAACCTTTTAACAGCAACCATCATACTGACTTTTGAGCTTTGTCTTTTAACAGAAACCATCTATATGGATCATCTACTTCTTGGTGGTGCTGATGACACAAAAGTGGTCACAAGAAACACGACTGTCTCAAGGCCATTAATTATTGATCTGTGCACAGTTTCCAAGTCAATGACAAAATATAATATATTTACATTTTTTTGTCGTTTTTCTATTTTAAGTCCCTAAACTTTTTCTTTTCTATTATTTTATTTTCTTTATGTCCCCTTATGTCGTCCCTTTTTATTATCTGTTTATTGTGGTTTAGCTGTGATCAGGACTTATAACTCATGCTGACTCAGACATTCATGGTTATGTCGTTTTTTAGAGCTGTCATATCTTTCCTTGCAGCTGGAGAAGGATATCTTCGACATGCATGCAGGTCAAGCAAGCAACAGTTTCAGGATAGGAAGCACATCGCTAAATCTAACTAGGTGGTTTCGTTATTTTTTATTTTTTATTTTTTTAAATAATCAAGGAAGAACAAGTATTATGGAACTGTAGTTGTGAAGTCAAGAAATTTTCCTTGCTAAATATGTTAAAGTCACTCACTCATCGCGGTTGATATGCATAATATTTTGTGTCTATGTCAGGTTAACTGCAGAAGACATTCAAGATCTAGCTACCAACCATGCACAGTAGCATCGATATCTCATTAGAACACGTTTAGTTTAATTAAGTACTTGTGGATAAGTTCTTATAAAATTATACCTTATTCGTAAGCTTACTTATAAATAAGTTAAAAGAATATATTATTTTGATAGACTTTTTCATGAAACTTGTTAAAGTATTCTAAATGTTATAAAGTACTTTCATATAAATCCAAATAAGGTCATTTAAATGTCACCTTAATAATCTAGCATTAAGTTTCACATATGGTGGTCATATCAAACATCTCTTCACGTTTTATGAGGCGAGAGATCATGACAACGATTGGACCTCATAGGATAACACCAAAGTCCTAAAGAAAGTTCAGATGATATAAAGAGCGGTTGTTTTTCAATATTAATTAACTAAAGCACCTTTAAGCTTGACTTTTAAAACCTAAAGCGACATCAAGCATAAGCTTGGAGATATAAGATTGGCTCACTAATTGAAAAAAGTAAAGGGAGAAGGGAGGAGAGAGAGATCGCAAATTGGAATCCCTCAAATGACATTTTTATAAAAATTAACAAATTCACATTTGTTGATAAAAAAAACACATAAGCATTTACCTAAGTTCATTACATATAAATCAATTAACACAAGTCCCATCGATGTTACTAGGGGATGGATAAGGTGAAGGCAATACAAGGCCACCAATTTGTATGAATGAAGAAGGGGTAGGGGGCAATTTGGGAGAAAGGTTAAGCATCTCCAAGGCCTGTGTTCTAAGCTCTATAGGGTAATCAGCAACACACCCAATTCTAGGTCCAGCTCCTGTTGACCATTTAAGCGAAAGTTGGTGTCCTAATTGGTAGGACTTCGAAGCCTTCTTGGAATTGATTCTTTGCAATATTGCAGTCTTGGGCACCACAGCTCTCGGACTCTGAAGACCACCTGATAAAGTCCTTGTATAAGTAACAGATTCAGGTTGAGGATCCTCCTCAACTGAGGATGAAGTATTGGAAGCTCCCTCAGATATTTCAGGCACATACATTTTAGCATTGTTTGACACTTCAGATGTTGATGCTCTACTAAGATTGTTGTCCTCATACATATCAGAGTCTTCATTTGCCTTGTGCAACTGAAACCATGAATCAGAGTTAATTAAAATAAGTGATTGCCACCTAGTCTTCTCTTTAATTATTAGTGTTTAGGCCCTGCATAACCATGACCATAAACATTATCTACAGTAACAAAAAAGACTATGATATAATTAATATAACCCAAATCAACTACAGAAAATGATAAATGATAAAAGGTATTGAAAACACACTGCAATTTAGTTGTACAGAAAATATCCTAATGCAGATCAATTACCTCAACTTCATCAAGCTTGACACCATTTTCCTTGAGATATGATAAGAAACCGTCAAGGGTGTCATCTGTTGGCCGGTAGTGTCCACTATAAGCAGAGATGGACTGAAAAGTCAAATTCATTGTGCCATTGATAATCAGACATTTGCAATGCTCATAAATTGGAGTTGTCAGATTTGTTAGTTAGTCAATATGATTCCATGGACATTTATGCAAAAGATAGCAATCCACTATCTCCTTGTCACTATAAAAGCTAGCAGGCAAGTATCATAAGAAGTTTCATCAGCACAATAATACAATCATGCACCCTATGAAGTTAATTCACCTTAAGAATTCCATTCTCGGCCACCAGCTTTCCAGCAGCTAATGCAGCTCCTCCAGCCAAAAAACTAGAATGATGAAATAATCCCTTCTTTTTCTAGAAGGGTAATGCAATGTGTTAGTGGTACAAGAAAGACATGGTAGCTGTCTTTAAAGAAAATAAGTAACTTTAAAATGTAACCGCGCCCTTGAACTGTTACCTTGCCAACATAAAGTTTCTTAGAGGTGCTCATTACAAATATCCATTTTGCATCTTCAGAGTCTTCATTTGTATGAAGTAAATCTCCATATTGCTTGTTGATAATTTTACCTTCGCGTACAGTGTATTCAAACTGTTCTCTCTCTTGCTAATTTTGGAAAATAAGAACCAGTAGAAAAAAGGAATATAAAAATAGAACATGTCAAAAAAGCAGCAATGCCAAACTCAACTACAGTTGAAAAATATACACACACCCACATCCAAATCAGAGATGCACATACAGGTCCCAGATACTTGATGCATTGTTTTTGAAGCTTTGATCGAGAGCATTGTTCAAGATCAAGATTCTTCCCATTTCCTAAATCCAACCTGCAGGAGAAGAAATAAAAAGTTTCAGTGACACAAACCAAACTATGCAGTCTGCTCCTTAACGCCAATATGTTAAGCCGTTTGTTTAGATAAGAGACAAAAAACAAAGTTACAAACCCGTATAACTTATTTAAATCATAAACTAGATATAAATATCATATTTGAATACAAAAGCATAATTAATGATTATATGGTATGGACAAACTTGAGGGGGATTAGATGCTGAACCGTACAGTACAAGTGCATGATAATAAGATTCCCCTGTTCCCACAATGGAAACATCATTATCAATTAGAAAATTATATGACGTTGTTTTGTTTGTCCATACAAAGCTTCTAATTACCAAGAGACCAGCCAGACAATTCAACTTATTGTCATGAAACAACATACGCAGGTGAAAATATCTGTGCGCATAAAACACACGGTCCATTAGTGAACAGATGTGAGACGTGGCTTCCTTTCCTGAAATCTGAATGATTACTTCATTTGCCAACTCGAATCACAACCCAACCCAGTTCAACTTTATTCGCAAGGTTAAAAAGAGTAACAACCTTTCTTTCAGTTTCAGTCAAGTAAAATAAAATAATCTTACCAATAAAAAAACGGTTGACCAGCATCTGTTTTACACCATTCTTTATAGTAGTATTGCAAGTTATGCCCATAGCGATGTCTTGGATCAATCTACAAATAATATTTAAATAAAAACATAAAAAAACTAAATAATATATAAATCTGTTATCTTCTTCAATTTCCATGAATAACAAAAAAATTAGTAATAGTAATAATAATACACTCACAGCTTCTATCCAATGCTGGAAAGCCAACTTTTGTGCTTTGGCGTCCTTGGACAAACCTTTACCCACCTGCGCAAATAACCGAAGCTAAAACATTAGATAAAGTATTTGGACTTTAGCTATTGTTGTACCAAAATTAATATTAGCTAAACTACAAGACAGAAGCGATATGCGATGTGCGATATATACCTTGGCAGCGTTCAATTTAACCCGACTCCAGCGTGACGCAGCAGTTTCCGGCAAATTAAAGAACGAGATGGTGCTGTGGTTTAGTCTTACATAGTCTATGGCTTGCCACCTTCAAATAATATATATTAATGAAAATAATCACTATTCTGATACATGAAAGGAGAAATTATCTATATAGCTTCCTGACTATTATATAATAGACGTCTATCTTTATCTTTACGTGACACATGATCTATTTTTATAGTAAGTTTTTTATTCAAGATTAAAATTTTGATCATGTGACATGTGAACACATGTGGTTTTGGAACCATATAATAATTTGTCGTAGTAGTAGTAGTAGTAGTAAAGGGTGATGGAGAAAGCATATATATATGTATATATATGAGCTAGGATGCGGACCAAAGCTCCTCGGCGACAACGGCGGAGTCGGCCAACCTGCGGCGGGTACGGTAACTCCGGTAGACCTTTTGCAGCTTGAGGGCGGCGGTGGCGTGGCCGAGAGAAGGTTGGTTGGCGGCGTTATTGGGAGGGAAGTTGGTGTCGGTGGTGGGTTGGGAGAGAAGGTGGAATGGAAAAGTGGGGGAGAGGGAGTGAGTTTGAACTTCCATGGAAGAAACTAGCTAGAGAGAGATGGGAGAAAAATAAATGACTAGAAGGTGATATTTATATCTTTATCACAGTAGTTAAGCTAATTATTCAATTAGTGTGTGAGAGTGATCGTAATAAAAGGAGTGCTCCACTCACTGCTCACTGCTCACTGCTCACTGCTCACTGCTTCACTGGACATGATGTTCTTCTACACTTTCAAACAAGCTGGCAAAGGGACACTTCATTTCATAGCCATTCAAATTAAATCGCTCTACTATGTGTTTTTTCTCTTAAATGTTGTGGGGTTATCAAAATTATCACCTCCATTCAAAAAAACTAAATCACAAGTTCTTTTAGTTACTTTTATAGGAATAAATTTAAAATATTTTTTTTAATAATTTTTGTTTTTTAAGATATTTTATATTATAAATTTTTCGTTATGCTCAATAAATAATTATGTAAACAGTAAGCGTAGAATAAATTAATTAATGTCTAAAACTACTTCCAGACTAAGAAATTTAACTTTACTTATTTTCATACGGAGCATTTTAAAAATATTATTTTAATTCTTCACATGCATTATTCACAAGAATTTAATATATATATATATATATATATTAGTTTGAGAAATTTAAAAATATTGAATTGTCAAAACATTAAAAATTAAAATATATCTCATTATTATTAATTTTTTAAAAATATATATTTTAAATAAAATTAATATTACTAATTAAATTAACTAATTTCCGTAATATGATGAGTAGGTCATTCTGGCCTTTTAGCTACGTTCTACTTATGTACGATAGATATGCTGGTAAGTTTTAAATCATTAGTACAGTGATTGCCCCATTTTTTGGGAAAATTATTGAATGGGCCAGAATCATGCGGCCCTTGTTATTTTTATGATTAATGTAATTATATTTTTTCGATTTGCAAGCCTGTTAGCTTAATTAGAAGTATTTTGTTTTTTTACTTGTTAAGTAGACTTTTAAATAAACAAGTCAAACTTAGGTTTTAAATGTTGAGTTATTTAGGAATACATAAATAAATACATATTAAATTTTCTATTATGTGCAAGGTTTTATAGATTACTATATACTAATTTATGAACTTTAATAGTATTGGTTGAATCTACTACTACCTCATCCATTGAGTATACTATAATAGCAAAGCAATTGATTGTAGAAAAAATGTAATTGGGATGATAATATGAAATATATAAGGTCCGAAAATATTTGTTAGTATGTGTTTTATAAAACACTTGAGGAGTTTATAAGTTTCCTTGATTAACTTATAGGTTTATGTAATAATCTTTTGCAGCTCTTTTTTTTATATTTTTTCTTATAGTGTTAGTGTCATAAAGTGTGAAACAAAATTCATATAAAAACCAAAATCATAATAAGAAAGAAAAAAATACTGCGACACAGGCGTTGTTGCCTCTTAAAATCCCAATTATAAGGGTTTTGCTTCATCACAAGTGACAATAGTGAGAAATAATTATCATAATTTATTAATTATAGATGTGATTTTGACTATGTGTACAATAGAAACATACTTTCATTTCTATTTAATGAGTGAAAAAAAAAAACATACAAGAAAAATATGATTTTGTTATATATGTGTATAATTAAAATATACTTCCATTACATATATTTGTTTCTCACCTCATACATTACAACATAAGTATGTTTTCATTGTACCCATGTACAATAAAATCATATTTTAGTGGGAGGTGTGTTTTTGGAATTTTGCAAAAAGCCACTCACATGGATGGTGAATAACAATGTTGGGATGAGAAGAGCAACTCCTATAAGAAAGCTTGAATTTTTTTTAATTTAAATTAGTTTTATTCTCTATTTTTTTTTTCAATTTGATTTCATTTTAAAAATTGATTATTTTTTTGAAAAATATATATTTTGTGGTGTTTTGAATTGTCACAAAATGTGAATTTTTATAATTTAGATTAAAGAATCAAATTGAATTAATTAAAAAATTAAAGAATCAAATTTTAAAAAAACTAAAAGACCAAGTTGAATAAAAAAAATTAGAGGATAAAAAATTAATTTAACCTTTTTTTGATAATTAAAATAGAATACCTGGATTTTCTTTTACCGAAGAAGGCCCATAATTAATAGGCACAACAGGGCCAGCGTGTTTGTGACACAAAACATTTGTTGGATCCAGTCCAGTACATGGCCCATGGGTAAAAAACAAAACCCTAGAACCCGATTATTGAGCCGAAGGGAGCCCTAAACCCTATTTATGAAATCACAGAATACATAACCTATCTTCCTTCACCTTCACTTCACTCTCAGGTCGCGCATTCTGTCACACACTCACATTCCGGTGCAAAATGAAGGTCATCGCCGCCTACTTGCTCGCCGTATTAGGAGGCAACGCAGCCCCTTCCGCCGATGACTTAAGGACCATCCTTGGCTCCGGTACACCTTTTTTTCCTTTTCATTTGTTTTTTTTAAAGATTTATTTGTTCCACGACGCGAATTTAAATTTTACATTGATTGATTTGATTTGGCTTTGAATTTTCGATGTTCAGTTGGAGCTGACGCGAATGATGACAACATCAGCAACTTCTTGTCTGAAGTTAAGGGCAAAGACATTGCGGAGCTTATCGCCGCCGGTAGGGAAAAGTTGGCCTCCGTGCCTTCTGGCGGTGGCGCCGCCGTTGCCGTTGCCGCTGCTCCCGGCGGTGGCGCTGCTGCACCGGCTGCCGCCGAATCTAAGAAGGAGGAAAAGGTGGAAGAGAAGGAGGAATCAGATGACGTAAGTTTTTTTATTTCCTCTAATGCCTTTTAACTCTACTGTAATAATTGTAGTTTGTTAGATTTGGATTGAACACAATTTTGTGTACTGCAATGGCTTGGATTATTTTGAAAAGTATCTGATTGTTTCATTTTCTGTTTGTTTTGCTTTGCAGGATATGGGATTCAGTCTCTTTGATTAATTGGTAGGGTTTTCAACCTTTGTTCAGAACATATTGTTGATTTAGAGTTCCTTAGTTTTGTCTTTTTTATTTTTGGTTAAAGTAGTACTATTCAAAGCCAATGAATTGTGTGGTTGAAAGATTTCGGTTTAATATTGATTACTTTCGTGATGTTGTTGAACTTTCTTCCGTGATTTACTGTTATATTTCTATCCTTTATTTAGTTTTTCTTTGATGGATGTTTCTTTTATTGTAATTCAATGTGTCTAGCCACTGGAATTAATAGAGGTTATATACTATTAAAATTTGCGATCAAGGTTTTCTAGTGTTGTGAATAATGATACTGCAGTCTGAAGAGTGCTTGAAAATTGCAATAGATTTGTGCTATTATCAGTTAAACAAATCTTGTTTTAGAAAAAAGGATTCGACCGGGGAATCTTTCGCCCTCTATATAGGAAGCAATGGTTATTTACCTTTGTTGGGTATGGCCCCGGGCCCCGCCCGCTCACCGGGGAGCGGGGATCTCGTGCATATCTGCTGACGGTACAATATGAGCCATATCCAACAACCTTTACTGGTATTATTCTCTTGCAGCTTTTGCAATAGCCTTGTTCTGCATAGGAGTTCTACTGTCTAAAAATGCCCCAACAACTTCCCCTATTTAATCCAATATGTTCCAGACTTGGGACGTCACCTAAGAATTTCCAAGACGCATCAAAATGCTCGAGAATTGAAGTGTGCTAGTTAATCATACTCAACTAGAGGAGAGGCTTTCATCTACTGTTTTCCCATCCTCAGTTGCCTTGGTCACCTTATATGAATCAACACATTTACACAATGAGTAATAACTTCAGCAAGTATGAAACTAGAGAAGAGGCTTTCATCAGGAAGACCATGAAAAAATAAATGAGTATAGTATGTTTAGAAGTACGTTTGAACATAGAAGGTTATGTTAAATGAATATAAATTGCAGAAGCTAAACTGGGTAGAATTCATGCTTAATGTGCCTCTAGATGTGTGAGCAAACATGCATTAAGTAGCTTGAGAAATCTGGAGTAAACAAGTGTAACCTGTTCTGCAGTTCTATCAATGCGTTTCATGTTCAGTTCTTCTCAGATCACCATCGTTTCCACGGAAAAGTAGCAAGTAGTAACATCACTTGCAGCATGCTTGTTTGAAAGAAACAGTATGAATCCATGACTAGTCTCATGCCAATTACGGTTGAAAATTCATCATTTTTTGGGATAATGTTTAGACTAACAGTTTGGACATGGCTGTGATAGTCCTTCCTTCAATGTCAACAGCAACGATATCAGCTTATAGGACCCAGCCGTCCTTTAACATGACTTCCTTTACCTGAATGATCGATGGAAACTGGAAAGCATGCTAAGTTTTATTGTAGGACTTCAAATGCAATATCGTCAATAGTTTTAGAGGCAACCATGCCTCTTCGTGGTGCCTGTTGTAGGAGGGGATCTTAAGTGAGGACCTGTTAATACTTTCACGGGTGTCGTGGGGATTTAATTAGCTTTATGTTTTCTGGTGTTGATTTATGTTTGGTCTGTATGTTTTTGGGTGGGATGGTTTCGGTATTGCCTTAGGCGACGTGATGCCTAATGGTATCTGTTTTTCTGCTGATGTACTGAACCTATGTTTTTGAATATATATGTTGCTTATAAAAAAACGTGCCTCTTCTTCGTCAGTTAGCAAATCACAAGGCTATTACTAATTTTGAATGTATGTTCGTGTTTGCATGGTATCCCAGTACCCCTCATAGAAAGTAGCTAATACCTAATGTAAAAAGTCGTGGCACTCCAAGTCTACAACATCAATGATATTCTTAGAATTTAAAATTACAAGTTAATGTAGGACTTGTACACTAATATTATTGGGTCTCAAAACTGCACTAAGCTCTAAACCAATGTATCGTCCCCTAACAATAACAGTTTTCCCATTCTTTGCTTTAGGTGCCTCATACACCAAAAGGTTTTTAGCTTCAGCTCCTTGTACGCCAAAATCGGTTAAACCTTGGGAAGAAGTACTCTCTCGAGTCTCAAATATAAAGAGAAAAAAAGACTTTTATATTGACTTCAAATATAATCAAATTTTAACTTACTTAATGAGAGTATTTCTAAAATGTTCTTTAATTAAGGTTTTATTTCTAATGACTCTTATCTTGTTATAAAGTTAAAGGTAGTTTAGTAATGCTTATTTTTTAAATGATATTAATACAATTAAATGTTACTAACTTTTTTAATCAGCGTAAAGTGTAAATGTTACTAACTTTTTTTAATTAGCGTAAAGTTTTTTTTTTTTTTTTTTTAATATTCGAACCGCGTTAGTTTGTGAAGGATAAGAAATGTGGACAATGAAGTGCCACCTTTAGTAGCAATAATCAAAGTTTGCTAATTGATTATTTCTACTCCAGCAGAGGTCAGAAATTCTGCCGTAAGGTCTGCTTTTACCACCTCTTTTACTATCTCTGTCCTAAGAAGAATTAACTCCATCACTGCAATCATCAGTTGAATTTGCAGGTTTCTTCTACTATTTCTGTCCTAAGAATTAACTCTTCCTGCGATCCAAGCTCACAATGTTTGGTGGAAATTTTCAATTTAACGCTAACAAGTACTAGTAAAAGGTATTTATTATAAATAAAGCATTAAAGTTATTTAAAAAATTTAAATAGTTAAATGCATTTCATAAAATATATAATTCAAAAGTGTTAATTGACGTATTAATCTTCCTAACCCATCATTTAAAGGATTGAGTTTTGTACCCTAGAAATAGCCATCTGCCTTCCATAGTTCCATCAGTTTTCTTTTTTGGTCATTCGTCCATTTCCCACCAGAAGGTGGCCCATAATTGATATTGGCTGCATGGGTCAAATAGTTAATTCAGAAACAATCAAGAAGCAGAAAGAACGGAGTCTATTTCAAAGGGAGGAAAGAAAAGAAATGATGGGATGAATAAATGACAAATTTGTTTCTTTGAAAAAGTTGTAAACCAAAATATAAAACCTTATTTAATAAGAGTGGTTTTTGAAAATTAATATTTTTATCTTCTTAAAAGTAAAAAAAAAATTAAAATATTTTTGAGTTGTTTTAATTTTAGTTTTAATTTTCTGTTATTCATATTTTTTTTCTTTTCTAATTCTCATATTTTTTCCTTACTCTTACTTTATGAAAATTAATTTTTAAATTATTTTATAAAATATGTTATAAAGCCTAAAAATAAAATTCATACAAAATAGAAGTTGGATTTTTTTTTTTGAAGGAAAATAGAAGTTGGATGGGAGCTTCCAAATTGCAAACGGCACTCCAATATTGAAATGAGCAGCTTTTTGACATGTCTCAGGACAACAAGGCTCCTTCACACTTCACTGGCACAGCATGTTAATTTTCTTCCAAAAAAAACAAAAACAGATCGTTAAAAAAAACGTTGTCTATTTGCTGTACAAAATGTTTATTTTATACTATTATTTATCTTACAATATTACTTTAAACAAACTGCACTGAAGTATTTATTCAGAAATCAAATAAAATCAAATTTCAAAAATATAATATTGATGGGTCACAGAAAAATTAATTGTTCGTCTAATAGAAATTTAAGGCTTCCATTTTTAATACTCCAGTTTTTCATCGGAGAAAAAATTGTTAGTCTTAGTGCATGTTGGGATTAACATTCCTGGTTTACGTTTTGATCAAATTTTCACATCAAAAAATATACCAAATTAAGCAACCAAATACGCTTATTTGATTTGAGTAAGATTACTTTCTGTAAAAGATATATATAGTTTTTCTTAAAAAAATAAAACTCAAGTTAAATACTGAAAAGAAAAGACATTTTTTTAAACGAAGGAAGCAATAATCCAAAATATTACACATCGTGTTCCCTTTTTTTTTCTCCAAATTTTTTCATGGAAGCGAGACTGTTTGAAAAAAATCCTAGAATAGACTGGTGTCTATTTCATAATTGCTTTATTGCTATTTCATTAATGTAGTATGATTGTGACTATGACTATGAAGAAGAAACCAACCTTGTACGGGAGGAGGGGGACTCTAAAGGACCATCCTTATATTATTTTCCCATAACTTTTACTATAAAGTCGGTAGTTAGATATATTTGCTTGCTGATGATGATACATATGTATCCATTATTTGGATTTTGATGGCCGTGCACAACAATGTGATCACACACAGTAGTAACCAGAAACCTAAAAAGCTCCAACCTCTTGAGACGAGTAAAAACCCTTTGGAGTTTATCTGATTCTTGTTTCTTCTAGAGAGGGGAAGTTGGGTGGCAATCCAACTCTCAAGTTGTGTGTACCTTGGCCTTAAAGACAAAGCCTAAAACCATCCCTTTCGCCGTAAGTTAGGCTTCCCAGCACACCCATGTGATATCATACTACATTCTTCTCATTCGAAATCTATAATCTAAGTTGTCCCCCGTGCATGTGTTTCATCGATTTATTAGTGCTTTAAAAGTAAAACAAATCTAACTGATAAAGGAATTTGTAAGTGATTAGGGGAAAGAGAAACACTTCGTGTTTCTTTACACTTTTTCTAAAATAAAATAAGAATAAAAGAAAGAAATGGGTGGGGTTAAATAAAATTTAGGAATGCACAATTGAGGAGTAAAATTTTAATTATAAAATGGAGAGGATGAGATTAATTAATCACATGTACTATGTGCTTAAGATAACAATTTTGTTGGAGTGCAAGTCTGAATCAAGGTGATCTTATTGTATAGAAATTGACAAGTTAAATAATATGAGAAAGATTTATAAATATAATGTTTTAAGATTTTTGATTAAAATATAATATCAAACTCACTTCTCTAATTTATTTGTGGTCCATTGAAGATCTTTTCAGTGTTTTATCTAATCATTTTTCACAATAATACTCTTCGCTCTTTCCCCTAACTTTTCCTATAGTGTTGTAAGTGTTTCATGCATAGTGAACAAATTTTATTCACTATTAGATTCATATGTTGCTTATAATTACAATTTACACCCATCACACTGAATATATTTCTTAGTGCCCCTACGCACCTTTTGTCGTTGTTGGCGTTTTTTATTTATTTTTTCAACATCATCATTTCTTCCTCTCACTAGAAAACCCTCACTGCTAAGGGTTGAAAGTTGAAACTTCAAGCATGCATTTGTGACGCAAAAATAAGAAGAAGAATGGCTGAAAATGTTGTTTTACTCACGTATTTTAGTATTTCTATTAGTTCCATTTGAATTTTAAAGTGAGCGTGCAAAAATTATATCTCTTCTCTTGCCAAATTGTTGCACATTGGATTTAGATACAATTAAGTTGTCTCCAAGGCTAAGGAAGATACTCAAATAGATCTTAACTTCGTTCGATCCACTATTTCCAATCCCACAACGAAGACACACAAAACAAAAAGGGACAGCTTAATGTACCACATCCATGCACTGCTGCAAAAGACAAAGAACTAGTGTGCAGTGACCTTTCCGTCATCTAATTCCAACGAGGTGACAATGTTGTTGCCGTGAACGATGCGTTGTCGATCGAATCTAGTGGCAGTTGGCGACAGGTCCGATCTACAACCTTTACTTATTCTTCCATGTCTCCTAGGGGTTCTGATTCTGATAAGGAAGTCAATGGTGGAAAATGTGCTTGTCGTAAAGGATGTTGTAGAAGACAATGGTGGTGGCCGCAGAACCAAGGTTGTTGACAACAGTGATTAGGGAGACAGAGAGAGTGAAGATTGAAGGGTGTTAATAGGAGAGGTCGAAGAGACTAGAGAGAAAGGGTTGGGGAGGTATAAATCCAGTGTGGTGGGTGTATATTGTAATTGTGAGAAAGATATGAATAAAATTTGTTCTTTATGAATCACTTACAACTAGCAACACTCTGAATGAATCACATTGGAATAAGAGGGATCTAAATGTTATGTAGGTATGAGATTGTACATGTGAGTATAATTTAAAATAATTAATTGATATTACCTATACTAACAAGATGCATTTATTTTTTGATAGCTTATTACTTAAGAAGTTCATAGTTAAGCGTGTTTGACTTGAAGTAGTTATGAGATGAGTGACTTTCTAAAAAGTTTTTCCTAAAGCATGTGAGTGGAGATAAAATACACTGAAAAGTCTCGTATTGATTTGTATAAACAACCATTAATCTTAGAAGCAACATAAGCATATTGTTGAGGTTTTACAATTAATGATTACCTACGAAAAATTCTAACTCATGGAGAGTTATGATCAACGAAAAATTGAGTGAAATGTCACCATATAAATTATCTTAATGTAAAAATCACCAAGACATTACAACTTGTCCACCATAGCCATAGCCATGTACTAAAGTTTAAATCCTATAGGAACTAACTCTTTGCTCCAACTTGTTATTCTCTTATAGACACATAATGTTAATCCTTACTCGGGTCATGATGTTTACGACCTCCATAGGCTCACTTCTCAAAGTATTAATATTTCAAGTAGAAAAACAAATTAAGCACTTTTAAACTATATTTTTTATCCACATCTATCCAATAATGTGCTAAGACCCTTGATCATCTAACAATACATCCGAGTTATGATGAAATGCCTCTAGCACACTTGATAGTATACTTAGCAATATAACACGTTACTTATGAGTAATGACCTAACATTAGTAAAAATTTGTCACAAGTGATCCATATTCAGTATATTGATAAGTTTTACAATGATTGTCAATAGCCTAAGACAGTCATTATTTTACGTAGGTTTGGGACTAATTGTGAAATTATAATCGAAGCTAATATACACTTTATTTTGGAGTACAAGAGGTGGAAGAAAAAAGAAATATATAAAAAAAGGGAATAAAGATAAAGTAAAATGTGTGATAAATAGTATCATGCATGACAAATAGGAAAAAACTAGGATACTATATAAAAGTGAAAGTAAATTATAAATATATGAATATTATTGTTTGTAAAAACATAAGTTGTCTGTGTTTTTTTATGTTAGTTTGATTAATAAAATAAATAATTTTATTGATTTCATAAAAAATATAAATTATATTTTTTAAATTAATGATTGACATAAGTTCACTGTACTGCATCTGAATTCAAACTATAAAAATCTTACAAGCCATCCTACTTGTCCGGTGGCTCCATTATTGTGCTAAACTCAATGGCCCACCTTCCATTACTCCATATGCATAGCTTAACGGTGCTGTTTTTTTTTGTTAACTTTGGGCCATTGCCCATCACAAAGAGTAAATTTGGATTTTAAATACAAAAAATGTAACTTGTAATTTTAAATTACTTGATTTCAATGATAAAAATTAACCTGATTTTAATAAAATAAATGATTTTGCAATAACATTTATGGTTGAAAGCTTTTATTTTAAGATATTGTTAACCAATGTATTAAAGACACTATTTAAAAAATAAAAATGAAAATAATTTATTGAAAATCATAAGGGAACACATTTGGTCATGTTTCAATAAAAAAAACTTTTCCTTTATTTAGAAGTGATTTTGATAATAAAACAACATTAATTATTAGCACGATAATAATCAAAATGACTTTGGATATGCAATTTCTAAAAAGAAGATGAGTTACATATTATGATGCTAAGTTAATTTTTAATAGATATTTTTTTATGATTATACTATAATAAGAGTTTAATGATCATTGACAATGTAAAAACTATAAATTACTTTTACTTATTGTAAAAGTCAACAAAATATTTTTAGAAAATGAATAAATTTATTTACAACCAATTGTCATGAGAAAATTAAAATTAGCCTTCGTTTCAGTTTCATTCATGTATATTTGTTTCAAACAAGAAATCCAAAAAATGTTCTAATTAAGAGTTCTCTTTCCCCCCTTTGTGTGGTTGGGGACACAGATAGAGAATCCCAAAAACGAATTTATTTTTGGTAGCAATATCATGTGAGTTTGTTTACACTTAAAATAAATAATTTTAAAATATTTTTTTATATAAGTGTGTTTTTAATAAATAAATATGATTTGTTTTTTAAAATAAGTAAAAAATACTTTTTTATAAATAAAAACAGTTTAAACAAATACACTAAAAAAATATTTTTTTATTATTAAAATAAAATTTATCTCAACAAATAAATTTAAATAAATTGATCCATTATCTTGCTCTCGCTTTCAACAATTATTGGAGTGATGACTGAAGATAAATAAATTTTCTTTTTGAATACTATCTTTTCTTAAGGCTCACATGATTGCTCATATAATCTGCATGTCATGATTCTGTTCTGTTCCGTTCTGTCAAATGGTTTCAGTATTATTCCTTAACATAAGGGAAAAAAATGATTGATCGGTTGGTTTATATACTTGAAGATTTTGAAACATGTTATTTTCCTATATAATTAGGTGAACTATCATTAGACATTAGGCAAGAATTCTGATCATTAGTCACTAACACCGCTTGACTTTTGATTTAAGTGGTTTGTTATTAGTTTATTTATTTAGGGTTTGTAAATTGATTAGTATTTTAATGGTGGTAATTACATCATTGGTCAAGTGGAGGAAGATATAATATGTGTTTGTCTGATTTTTAGACATTAAAAAATATGTTCTATGCTATAATACCTAGTTTGTGAGGAGAAATTTAACTAAAAATAATCAATTAAATTTTAAAATAAAAATTAATCATTGATAAAATTAATAATACTCTACACTAATAATATATATAAACCTAAACAAAATAGCTAACTTCTGCATTAATATTGTGGCTTAAGGACATAATTCCAAACACATTATAATGTCACAATTGATAGATTGCAAATTTAAATATTCACTTGTCTTTTAATGATAAGATAAATGTAAGTTATTTGTAAGTTTTCTTTACATATAAAAGCTTTTATTATCTTTTAACTAGGGTACTATCTACTATTTATAAAATTTCTCATGTTTAAAAACAAAAAGGAGGTGAAAGGATTACTGAGCATTGTATAAATTAGTCATGCATTATTTATGAGATTTATTATTTAAATATTCTTAATATACATTTTACGGACGTCAAAACTTCCTAATTAATAGCACGATATTAGTTCATTTTACTTTTAGTGCATTAATAAGTATTTGTCATATTTAAAAAATAATTTTAAGCTACGAGTATCTAAGCAAAAGATTAAAAAAATGTGAATTACGGGAATTAAAAACATATTAATAGGACTATAAATAAGTCATATTGTCAAGGGCCTATGATCTAACATGTTAAACAAAAGATTAAGTCCCGATTTTTTAAAAGTCTTTTTAGTGAAGTTGGTCAAATTGAGTTTTTTTTTTTTTAAATAAAATATTAATTATGCATATAAAAATTTGGGTTTTCTATAATAAATTATAAATTTTTCTTTGTTTTCGACTCTGTTAAATTGAAGTTCGGACTCTATCTCAAAATATTAAAATTTACTTAAATAAGAATGAATATTCAGGTTAATACTTGTATATATCAAAGGGTTGAAGTATTTGATAAAGTAGTTTAATATGTGCACTTAAAAGTGTCTATATACTTGTATATATCAAAGGATTTTAGCATTACTATGAAATAAGACTTGTGGTTCTGGCAAATGTGATATGTAATTTTAAGATTCTGGAATCTAGAGTCACAATACAATGGGGAGCAGCATGATTAACACGATGATTCCGTTTTTCCTTGGGAAAACCGAAAACCTGCTTCTTTACAGCTTTTCATTTCTCATTTGACTGCAAATTGCCTTCTCATCATTTCTCTTTGAATTGAAACTACATTACGGCTTTCCTTTCCACCACTGTGATTAATTAATTTAAACCAACGAGAAGGCATTGCTTAATATCCTACGCGTACATAACAGGGTATGATACATTTTCACGACATCAATAAATTAGTCCCATGAGTAACATCCAAATTTAATTTAAGAGCGAGCTCAATAAATTACGCGTCGTACATTTTCAACAAAGTTATTCGTTAAATGAACCACATCGGATACTATGAATTTCGTTTTATTTTATTTTTCAAACTATACAAATAATATATGCATGGAGTATTTCAGATTCAATAAAATTGTACGAAAAGACAAAATCTGAGAAGTGAGATATTATTATTTAAATAAAAATCTTCATAACTAATATCTTTAAGACATTGATTAAAAAATATTTATTATAAAATGATAAAAAAACAAAAAAATATTAATATAATTTTTTAATTTTTAATAAAAATATTTTTATTTTAAGTTTATTATCTTAAAATTTGCCTTTAAATAAAGATGGCGTGTAGGGCTCACCCAAAAGAAGCATGTGATGGGAAGCCTTCAATTTTAAATCCCCACCATACCCTTAATATTATACTCCTCCCATCCCATGTGTCTTTTCAACATTTTGGGTTTCATATATGAAGAATTTATGTAAGTATTAGTATTTACATTTTGGAATTTTGATTTATGGTAGCATGGGTGGGGTCCTGTCTGGACAAAGCAATCAGTGCCTGCCATTGCTGAAAACGGAGCAGAAGCATATTACTACTCCCTACTACGTTCTGTTCTGCATCTCTCTATAACCATTATTCCTTCGTGCCTTCAATTGACGTTTATTAGGGTTTTTCTTCTTTTCAGTTGAAGCTGCTGCGTCAATGTGCTATTCTCTCTTCACCTTTGCTTCCACTTGCAGCGACTGCTTCCGTTTCCGATCGCACCGTGTTTGCTTCATTTTAATGTTAACTCATTGAACCAATACGTATGCATATGTACAACACTCTTTCTCTCTCTCTCTCTGGTAACACTGTTTGTTTATACCGTACATTTCTGCAACTCTGAACTCAGATTTCAACTTTTTTTTTCTTTTGCGGTTTGAGTTGTTTTACTTTTCAGCTGCTCTGGATTTTTAGTATATGAAAAACTGGATTTTAATTCTTATTCAACCAGGATGTGTGTATGAATATTTTGTTTTATTTTTAATTCTTTTGGTGAGTTTTGGTATTGGGACCAGTTTTTGGGGAAGGAGATGGATCCTAAATTCATAGGACCACCCCTTACTTTCGTGATAGGGTAATGTGCTTATTGACAATGAGAAAAAACTGGGTTACGGCTTCGCCTGGCTCTGCATTTCTCCTGATCTGTTGAATGATTAGTTACATGAACACTTAAAGACAAGAGAATGGTTCCCTCTTCCTTTATTTCGTTTATTTTTTAGGGGTTGTGGGTTGAGGGGATGGCTTAAATGGTTTAAAGAATAACGAAGGGCCTTGATTTGGGTATTTCTACTTGAGTGTGGCGTACAATTAGTAAGAAATGTTGTTATGAACAGAAGCATTTGTATAAAAAATTATAAATGGCAACAAAAATTGTCGTGTTTATCTCAACTTGAATATATTGTTATTTGGTCCTAATTGTTTACTTATTTGGGTTTGTTTGGTTGGGGAGGGTATTTGTGGGAGTTGGGAGGTGGAGGAATGAAAATAAAATGAAGGGGAAGAGAAAATAATGGGATTAAGGGAGGTTAAGTAATAAGTTTCTTTATATACTTATTTCGATCTCACTTTATCTGTTTTTTTTTTCTTTTCTGGTAAGCCTCACATTATCTGTTACCTTAGTTTTCTTTCCTGTTTCTTACTTAAATTACATTTTTCATATTACATTTTTGGTATTCTGACGCTTTTAAATGTTGGCCATTATAGCAGGGTTTCAAATGGCATATAGCTGGTAAAAAGAGTGGATGTACCATTCAGACTTCAATTTTGATTTGACCAAAGAATGGTTTGGATGCTGGGTTCTCTTTCCTTGAATTGTGATCTTATGGTGTCTGATTCACAATACGTGAAATGAAACTAGTGAGTAGTGACTTGATAACTGAGAATCAACGTTTATGTGTTACCTCTACTATGAGAAAGTCAAGTTAGCTGAGCCGTTTGTGTTGTAATGGGTTCATTCTCTGGCACTTGTGAAATAGTTGAAGCAAGGGAGGAGCTAAATACAAGGAAAGCTCCTGGGGTTTATCAGTCCAGTTCTGAGTGTAGCACGTCTGAGAAAAATCAGAAACTTTCGGTGCTGAAATTGGGATACAAGGATGATCTAGATGATGATATCAACAAGCTTTTTGAATCAATTGCTCTTAAATCTTCATCAAGGGATTTGAGCCTTTTCCAAGATGGTACAAGTCCTAGGCTGAAAAGTGCATTAAAAAAGCCAATTACAATGGGTGTTCCTCGGTCCCCAAGAGTTGGGACTTCTGAGCCCGCTAATTTGAAGCAAGCATTAAGAGACTTTTGTATATCTAAGGCATCAGAAATGGCTGCTATGAAACGATTATCAAAGTCAACAACAGCTTCTCCAAGATTATCTGAAGTTGGGAAGATACAGACATTGTACAATTCAGTTGTAGCTGAAACCAGTCGATCTGGGTCTTCCTTTGTTGAGAGCAAGGGGCGTCAAATTGAAATATCCCTAGTTCCCGAAAAAGGCAAATCCCTTTCCTTGGAGAAAACCTCTCAATCTTATCAAACTTCCCAAATTGCATCGTCGAGCCAAAACATTCATTCTTCTCGGGAAATTGCTGTTGCAACTACTAAATATGATGCTGGGACTTCATTGATACAAAGTGATTTGGCAGGCTCGTCAAGTAAAGTTGGGATTCAATCACAACGAGTGGTACCTGTTGAAACAGAAGAACAAGCATCTGCCTCTTCTCCCTCTCTTTATAATACATCTGGAAGCAAATCAGAGGTGCCCAAAAATGCTTCTTCCCCTAAAAAGTTGGGAAATAAAACATCTTTCTCAAATACTGGGAAGAAAGGTAGGTTGCAAACAGTATCTTCATCTACTTCTGTAAATGGCAACAGAGTTAACAAACCGCCACACCATGCCCCCCGCACTGTTAAATCGGTCATCAAGAACAAGAATCTGAGTAAGAAGAAACAAAAGGAGGATTCATGTTCTACTTTATGTGGTCCTACACCCAATGAAGTTAATAAGCCAGTTTCTGGTACACCTCGCCTAATTTGTGAGAGATGTAGGTGTGCTTTGAAAAATACTAGTGAAGAAAAAAACCAAGATACTGTGGCATTGGACTCTACCAATCCTGAAAATGGAGTAAACTTGAGTAATGTGCACGCTGGTTCAAATAAACCTGGTTTGGTGTCAAGTAGTGTTAATAAAAGCAAAACAGTTGCAAAAGTGAAGAACACCAAGTTGAAAGAGCAAATTGAATTTTCACAAAGTTCAAAGAGTAGTCAAGGTGAGTACAGTAGTAGTACAAGTACTAGTGATGAGAGCAATTTAAGTGGTTCAAGTCGCAGCACTAGGCCTCACATGTCAAAGGATGTCAGGTGGGCAGCCATACGACATGCTCAAGTGCAGCATGGAGTCTTGGGATTGAGACACTTCAATCTTTTAAAGAAACTTGGTTGTGGAGACATTGGGACTGTATATCTTGCGGAACTAATTGGCACTAGCTGCTTGTTTGCTATTAAGGTCATGGACAATGAATTTTTGGAAAGAAGAAAGAAGATGCCTAGGGCTCAAACTGAAAGAGAAATATTAATGATCCTGGATCATCCTTTTCTTCCCACAATGTATGCACAATTTACATCAGATAATCTATCGTGTCTGGTGATGGAGTATTGTCCAGGTGGAGATCTTCATGTTCTACGGCAGAAGCAGCTTGGTAGATATTTCTCGGAGCCAGCAGCAAGGTAAGATACCAAGAGCAATTGTCTGGTGATATATTAGCATTTTATTTTCTGTTCGGTCTGAAGTTATATGCTACCACCCACCTAATAAATTGCAATAAATGATAAGATGTCTCAACTGCTCAAGTATTTCCTGGTATAAACAAATATATCTAATTTTGCTTAATTATTCTTACAATGCTTGTGCTCATTCCCTTTTTGTCGTGCATGTATGTTATTATCTGGTGTATTCAATAGGTTTTGCACATGTTTCTTCTGCATAGTATATACTTTATTGCTGTGATTCTTATGAATTTAAGTTGCTGCATAAATTAAGAACACTTCTGCATCGTAGTGGCTTGTTTAACTAGTAGAATCTATTTCCCTGTAAATCATACTAGTTATGAAATAAAGTTAGTAGTTTTTTTCACTTTGATTTTGCTTCATGTTTAACAAGGCTTTTACTGCTATGTTCTCTGTCTGCTGTTGTGCAACTTGGCTGTGCAATGTACGTCACATATTTCCTTTGCCCATGATTCAGCCAGCAATGTAATCTTTCCCCTGTATCCACGTACTAAATCTCCAGCCTCTTACTGCCACTGTACCTTGTATTTCTAAAATCTTGCAGTATTCTCCACTCGCCTGCCCTCTGTTATTGATTGCCCTTTCTTTAGCATTGACAAAGGAGAATAGTTTGAATTACTTATTATTTTGCTAATAATTTCTTTCCACACAATATAGTGGAAGGATCAATTGCCTGTTTCTGAATCTTGCGTACATGTATCGTGCAGGTTTTATGTTGCTGAAGTTCTCCTTGCCTTGGAGTACTTGCACATGCTTGGAGTTGTTTACCGTGATTTGAAACCGGAAAACATTCTTGTTCGGGAAGATGGCCACATTATGCTCACAGATTTTGATCTGTCCCTAAGGTGTGCTGTTAGCCCAATGCTTCTGAAATCATCTTATGAGGTTGACCCTGCAAAAATTTCTGGTGTCAGTGCCCAAGCAAGTTGCATTGAGCCATTCTGCATTGAACCATCTTGTCAAGTTCCATGCTTCAGCCCAAGATTGCTACCCACCGCTGCAAAAGCAAGGAAACTAAAAGTTGATCTTGCAGTCCAGGTCAGATCATTGCCACAGCTTGTGGCCGAGCCCACTGATGCAAGATCAAACTCATTTGTTGGCACACATGAATACTTGGCTCCTGAGATCATCAAAGAAGAGGGACATGGAGCGGCAGTTGACTGGTGGACATTTGGTGTTTTTCTCTACGAACTTTTGTACGGTAGAACACCCTTTAAAGGTTCAAACAATGAAGAGACATTGGCCAACGTAGTGTTGCAGGGTCTTCGATTCCCCGAGCACCCAAATGTTAGTTTCCAAGCAAAGGATCTGATTAGAGGGTTGTTGGTTAAAGAGCCTGAAAACCGTTTGGGTTCAGAGAAAGGGGCTGCCGAGATTAAACAGCATCCCTTCTTCGAGGGCCTTAACTGGGCCTTAATTCGTTGTGCTATGCCTCCAGAACTTCCAGACTTCTATGATTTTGGAGTTTCAGACATGATAAACTCACAGTGCAAGGGTGCTAAGTACTTAGAGTGTAAAGTAGGAGAGCATGTAGAATTCGAGTTGTTTTGAAGACATTACTTTCCATCAAGAATGACATTCATGTTATTGATTCCCATATTTATGGCTCCATGTAGGTGTCAAGATGTATCTTATATGTAAGCCTAAAGCCGAATAGTCTATGTTGCAAATAAGTTTTGTATCATGGTATCTTGCATTAGGAAGTTAGGCACTAGGAGGTTCATGTTATATGGCAACTTGAAGGTTAATAATCACAATCTGGAAAAACAAATATTCCCGAGAATAAAAAAATCCCATTTCCCGTGCCTTGTCTAGAGGGCAATAGGAGATCCTGCTACATTAACGTGAGACTCGAATGGATTGAGACAGAATTAGATCCTTTCCGTTACATGAGTCCTGAGATGCAATTGCTTATCAAAATATAAGTTCATTGAATAGAGCAGGTAGCCAAATTTTAAGTCACCATTTTTTGTTTCACTTTGAAAAAGAACAAATTCTAACCTTAATAGAAAAATGATAGCGGTAGAGCTTCAAATCTCCGTTGTTAATAACACAAGATCTCAAGAGCTAGTTGGAATGTTTCTAATAATTTCCTATATTCATAAATTACAAAGAAATTGCGCATCATTTGTTTGCAATGAATTACAAAGAAATGAAATGCATAGGATCAAACAAGCCAGGGTGAATAGAAAGCTAGGTTATTGAGAGAAAAGATCTAAGTTCATCTTACTCCACACACGAATTCTGTTCCTAGTAGGTGTGAAACTTGGAAGGAACCTTGTTTTTTTAGTTTTCTTAAAAAAACCATAACAAAAAATAAATAATAAATGATTTTATATTAAGAAATTTTTTTATAGTAGAAGATTTAATTATTGTGTTAAATTTATTTATTTATTTTCAATTTTTTAAGTCATCTAAATAAACATGGATACTTTTTTTGGAAGTAAAAATATTCTATAATAAAAATAATTGCGAGACTAACTTTTCTGATCATCCAACTTTATTTTTTTCAACAAAATCTCTTTCACACGCATCATTATGAAATTAAATCTCTCTCACCATATTTAACCAATCAGTCATCTACCGAGCTGGATCTTGGTGATATTTATTTCTTTCTATCCATTAATTCATACTTTTGCTGATTGTTAAATAGACTCTGCCATATTTTACTACGAAAGAACCATATTCAGGAAATATGATATGATTATTACACAATTGTCCCATTCAACTGTCATAAAGATATATATAGGCTTTGAATAAATTACACTAACACTCCTTGTCATTTCTTGAGATTGCACAGAGCTTCCTACTTTTTTAACCTTTACAACAAGCTTCATTATTAAGGGTACATGGTGTAATGTTTTTTCAAACAATTAAGGAGTGTCAATGTAACGTTTTTCAAACAAATAAGAGGAGTTAATCTTAGTGTAAGAGTTAAAAAAAGATGGATATCAGAAGATATTTAACGAAACCTTAAAGGGGGATGTAAGTGTAATTTACTTGTAGGATTTTAGAATGGAAGGGTGGTTTGTGCCCATTACTGCAATGTAATTTAAATCAAGGAAGATCTGTGTAACTTAACCTCATAAAAACATTTGCCAAAAATATATCAAGACTGTGCTGGTGTAAAGATTATTTACTGATGCATACAGATGATAACCAGCATTGGCAGAAACTGAGGGGGTTCAATAGTGCAACTGACTCCTTTCACTGCCTCACCTCCAATGCTTACTCTGAAATGATGCCCTGATGTTTCCAGTCTCCTCCCCTTCTAATACCACTTGCGTATACATAGTTATCCCACGATACACACACAGTTAAACCTTCCTCAAACACAGATATACTTTAGTTAGTTGACCAAGTTGGTGTTTCTCTTCCCAAAACACATGCATGCTTGATTTGCAAGTTGCATTTCTCAACTTCTCTCGAGTCCAACCTTATTGAGAAGAGATCTTTCTCGAAGAGATTCTTTTAGATAAAGACAATTCACAATTAAGAGTTACGTGGAAAGTTTTATTATATCTCCAAGAAAACTATATAATATAATGACGTAGCTCAAATTTTTAAATGCATTATATACACTTGATGATGGAAAAAATGAATGTATTGTAAATTATTTAGGGGTACGGAATCTTTTATTGACTATTGACAATAATGATTGATTAGTGGCAATCCACTCGCTCGGGTGAACTATGACATGTTTGCGTTTTGAATATTTGGTTCCGATTGAAGGAAGAGAAAAATACTCTGCATGTGGTGCAAAGTATCTGCTACATGTACCATTAATCTTACGGAACAAAATTGAACAACTACATCTAAATAAAGGGATGTAACAACTAAAAATCGCATTATAAATTATAATAGTAATGCACAAGTGTCAAAACTCTTGCATGAGTTACATCATTGCTTAGCAAATCTAGCGACATTGCAAATGTCAAGTCTTTAATAAGTACCCCCCAAAAAATGTAAAGTATTTAAAATTTAGGATCAGGATTGAATAGTGGGGTATTAATTGGGGGCGGACGGCGGTTCCATTAGGACGGAACAAGAAAATATAATTATTAATGAAAAACCAATAAATTTTAATATACATACATATTTTAATATTAATTATTCATGATAAATGGTCAATATTTATTTTTAATTTTTATATACAAATATTTTCTCATGTACACACTTTTTTAATTGATTATATGATTATTAACTTAATCTTATTTAATTTATGTATGTATAATTATATTGTTTATATTTTTTTTTTGGCAGCGTATGATTTAGATTTATCATCCACACATTCTTAATTTTTTTCCTGCCATTCTTTATCATATTATTTATTTTTGTTTACACTATTCTCTCTTATTAAAATTGTTATAGGAATATCAAATGAAAATAACATTACTCTTTATCAAATACTTGTGTAAAAATTTGTTTTGGACATTACAATTCCATTTTAATATGGCTACTCTCTACTTACATCTCCCCTAATTCAAAATGAGTGGAATAGGAAGAACTACTTTTTAAACACATTTCAGCATGTATTATATCTTTTACTCCTTTTTGCTCCTCCCTTATTTCTCACTAGTATATGCATCTACAAATTAAGTGTATACCACCTCATTTTCCTATGTTGATATTAATGAATGAAAAAAGAGATATCTTATTCAACTAAAAAGATTTGTATATAATATGAATACCCTTACACTTTGCAGATACATAAGGTGACATTTTTTAGGATTTCATTTTCTAGTACAGTGGCCAAAATGAACTCCAAATTAGGATAATAATAAAGAACTTGAAAGAAAAGGAATCAAATAGAGGCCATGTATCTTGGAAAAAGTAGATACACAATCACACATGTTGCTCCGCATTGTGATTCCAATTCCAGCATTTCGATAATCATCGTGGAATAGCTAGGGCCATGTTCTTGCAAGAAGTGATATATCATGCTGTCTACAAAAAACGGGAAACATGAGTAAAAAAATGATCCTCTATATATAACAAACGCTCGTTTTGCTCATTCTTGGGGAATCTGACGAAGAGATCGCTTTGGCATCTTTATAAACCTTATATTATTATTTTTTGGGTTAATATAATAGACATCAGTAAGGGAATATCCTTTGAAGGTACGTTTGTCATTGTCACATTAGTAATTGATTAATACTACTGCTAACTGCTAACGTATCTACTCTAACTAATAATGAATAGATAAGCTGAGCAAGTACAGCCTGTGGGAGCAGGTTAACTGACGTGAAACTGTAGACAAAATAAATATTTTTTTCTTAGAAGACAGATCCATTAAGCCATGTTAAAAAGCAGCGCTAACTGACCAATCATACCAAAAATTGAATCAAACAGTAAAAAGTATGCAAATTTTTTCTGTTTTTTTTATAGTCTAAACCATAATGAGTTATAAAATGTAACAACCTTACAAGTACCAATAGAGTTGGTCTGACTTACCTGGAACATAATTACTTCTGTGTATATGTATATACCAATCAGAGGAAAAAAAATACAACCCAAGCTATTTGAATTTTGAAGTTTCCAACTAAAAATTCCACATGAGAAGTTGACAGCTATAGGTCAACGAAAACCTTCTTCAATTGGCATGGGAATTTAACTTTCGAGCATATGCTTCCACGGACAGTTGGACACGTAACTTTCTCATCACCCTTATATATACACACAAATTTCCTCTCACACCACTCAAAATTTCCACCCCAACTACTTGCAAACTTGAGTCCCCTCAACCACTCCCAAAAGAATTCCAACACACTGCATGTTATTATGTTACATACATACACGTAACTTGCTATACTATATTCATCCACAAGTATCTCAGTGTGGTTGATACCAATGGCATCGGCACTGGCGGGGGATGATTTGGCCGTATCAACGAGCAGTCGCCGGAGCTGGACGACGGCGAGTTTCAGGGATGTGTGGACGGCGGCACCGGATGTGTTCAACGTGAGCGGCCGCCACGCGCACGAGGACGACGAGGAAGAGCTCAAATGGGCTGCCATAGACCGCTTGCCAACTTTTGAACGCATGAGAAAAGGCGTCCTCAAGCATGTGCTTGACGATGGACATGTGGTGCTAGATGAAGTCGATGTTTCCAACCTTTGCTTACATGACAAGAAGCTCTTAATCGACAGCATACTTAAGATTGTCGAGGAAGACAATGAAAAATTCCTATGGAGACTTAGAAATAGAGTTGATAGGTGAGTGCTTAGTATTTCTACTCTATATTTACTTATCACCGTTTCTCTTTAGTCTTTATTATTATTACTATTGTTAACCACCGGAGCGGAGAACTTAGTTGCATGTTCATAATATGTACTATTCCGCTAAAAAACATGATTGAGCCCTGTGTGTGTTCGTACCAAAAAACTATTACTATTTACTACTATTATTTTTCTGACATGGTTCGTGTTTGTTATATTGCAGAGTAGGGATTGAAATTCCGAAGATTGAAGTTCGGTGCGAGAATTTATCCGTGGAGGGTGATGTGTTTGTTGGGAGTAGAGCACTTCCTACCCTGCTTAATGCTACTCTCAATGCTTTTGAGGTACTTGTTTTGTTTGTTATTGAAGAATCTTGATTTCAGATTCAAAGCAAGATGATTTATGTATCAGATTTCACTGAGTATATGATTTTTAGTTGAATTTGAGAGTGCTACTGCTTCTATATATACTAATGCTTTGTTTGATTCTTTTGCTTAAACGGAAGAGTGTTCTGGGAATGTTTCGCCTTGCACCATCCAAGAAGAGGGAAATCCAGATTCTTAAAGATGTTAGTGGAATCGTTAAACCCTCAAGGTACGTAGTCCTATCAAAATTTTCACCAGAATAACTCAAGAAAAATGTTATTAGTAGTTCTTAGAATTCTAATGATTATTGTTGGCCTATCACACAACCTGTTATTGGGTCATTATAGTACCATATTTATTCCTGTAAATTTTATGTTTAAAATGTCTAGTCCTTGGCGTAAGGGGATGTGTATCAGCGGCGGATCTAGGACCCTGGATCGGCGGGAACAATTTATTTAAAAAATAAAAATTAATAATTATTATTATCATATGAGATAATTTGATCCTAATATGAAGATAAGAGGTACAAAGTATAAAATTTTAAGATAAATATTTTTATTTTATTAAAATAAGATGGTGTATTTACTTACTATTACATGTGAACTGGTAAGGAGGTTCAAATACATAAAATTAGGAGGTTCAAAATATATAATTATGGTTGCAAAATATAATATTTTTTTGCATTTTATTAAAATAAGATGATATATTTACTTATTCTTACATGTGAACTGGTAAAGAGATTTAAATATATAAAATTAGAAGATGCAAAATATAAAATTATGGGATACAAAATATAATATTTTAGGACAAATACTAGTGATTTTTTTTTAAATGAGGGGGTACATATGTCCACCCTCCAATGCATGTAGATCCGCCAGTGATGTGTATATAAGTGAGATGCAAACCTCACACCATGAGCTAGTTGTTGGGGTTGGGGTTGAGACATTAAGTTCAAAACTCAAATTTTAGTAGTAGTTTCAAAGATGGATGGATCTTGGTTGCACTGATTTTATAACTGTTTTTTCTGGAAAGTCAAGTTCTGCAAAAGGGAAAATTAAGTGTATGCATTCTTTCATTTGTTGAGGAAGTTGACTCCCATTTGTATTCGACAACTTTATGATTTTTATGGTATTTGACTTATTTTATTTATTGTGGTACGTACTCTCAGGATGACTCTCCTTTTGGGTCCTCCATCTTCAGGGAAAACAACATTGCTTTTGGCGCTTTCAGGGAAACTTGATCGTGATTTAAGGGTTTGTTCTCATTTTTTGCTTATAAATCAGTTTACTTCAATCATATCTCCTCATCATCATATGTGTATTTTGTTTAATAACAAAGTGAGCTTTATGTTGAGATGTGATCAGGTGTCTGGGAGGATCACTTACTGTGGCCATGAGCTAAATGAATTTGTTCCACAAAAAACCTGTGCCTATATTAGTCAACACGACATTCAGTATGGAGAAATGACAGTGAGAGAGACATTAGATTTTTCAGGACGTTGTCTAGGTGTTGGTACTAGGTATGAAGCATTAGTGGAACTGTCAAGAAGGGAGAGAGAAGCTGGAATAAAGCCAGACCCTGAGATTGATGCATTCATGAAGGCTATAGCATTGTCAGGTCAAAAAACCAATTTGGTAACAGATTATGTACTCAAGGTTGGTGTCTCTCTTTGTCTCTACTTCAAATTATATAAATATTACTTATATGCTTCTAATCTATTCACTTTGAACGTAAGCTGTCCTCTATTATATTATGACAGATACTTGGATTGGATATTTGTGCCGACATTGTGGTTGGAGATGAGATGAGAAGAGGCATCTCTGGTGGACAGAAGAAGCGAGTAACAACAGGTTAATTTTTTATTTACTGTATGCATAACCAATAAACCAAAGTTTTAATATCACACATCAAATAATTAAACATCTCATGTTGTATGCTAGAGGTTCAATTCCATACATACATACATACATATATATATATATATATATTCAAATAAAAATAATAAAGTACTAACTATAAGATTGGCTATTTGTGGTACATAATCTTATAACAACCAAGAACCTTTTCATCTAATGACTTGTAAATAAGCATTTGTAATTATCTATTAGTTATAAAATCTGCTTTAATTGTAACTGTATGTAGGGGAGATGCTGGTAGGACCGGCAAAGGCACTATTTATGGATGAAATATCAACAGGATTAGACAGTTCAACCACCTTTCAGATATGTAAGTTCATGAGGCAAATGGTTCATATAATGGATGTAACCATGGTGATTTCGCTTCTACAACCCGCACCAGAGACATTTGAACTCTTTGATGACATTATCCTACTTTCAGAAGGTCAAATTGTATATCAAGGTCCACGTGAAAATGCGTCAGAGTTCTTTGAACAGATGGGTTTTAAGTGTCCTGAGAGAAAAGGAGTTGCTGATTTTTTACAAGAAGTAACATCCAAGAAAGACCAGCAACAATATTGGTCTAGAAAAGATGAACCTTACAGATATGTTTCCGTTCCAGAATTTGTGCAAGCCTTTAGTTCATTTGACATAGGAGAACAACTTTCCACTGAGCTTGGAGTTCCCTATGATAAGAGTCAAGCCCACCCAGCTGCCTTAGTGAAAGAAAAGTATGGTATAACAAACTGGGAACTATTTAAGGCATGTTTTTCAAGAGAATGGCTACTCATGAAGCGCAGTTCTTTTGTTTATATATTCAAGACAACACAGATAACAATCGTGTCTATTATTACATTTACTGTGTTCCTTAGAACAGAAATGTCAGTGGGAACTGTTGAAGATGGACAAAAATTCTTTGGAGCATTATTCTTTACGCTAATAAACGTGATGTTTAATGGGATGGCAGAACTAGCTATGACTGTTTTTAGGCTTCCTGTCTTTTACAAACAAAGGGATTTCAGGTTCTACCCTGCATGGGCATTTGCTTTGCCTATATGGCTTCTCAGGATCCCTCTGTCCATTATGGAATCAGGGATATGGATTGCCCTTACATATTACACCATAGGATTTGCTCCTTCTGCTAGTAGGTAATTAATATGAGTTTACAATTAGGCACTGGAAAGCAACTTAAGCCAACTTTCCAATGTATTTCTTCCTTTCTTTTTGGGCTATGATCGTTTTAACTTTCTTTTTATAGACTAGAATGATAACAATTTCTTAATTCACAATTGTCACTTTGTTTCATCAGATTTATCCGGCAATTCTTGGCATTATTTGGCATTCATCAGATGGCTCTCTCTTTATTTCGGTTCCTTGCTGCAGCTGGTAGAACACTAGTTGTTGCTAATACACTGGGTACCTTGTGCCTGCAATTGATATTTGTTCTAGGAGGTTTTGTTATTGCCAAAGGTAAGTCGTTGATCACTTTTTGATTTTGTATAGATCTTTTTGTTTAAGGAAGCCTTAATAAGATCATAATGTTAAGTTTTTCTTATTCTTCTTTTATAGTCATATTTATATAGTTCAAACAAATATTTTGTGCAACATATTTTCTTTTGGTGTTTGTAGATGACATTGAGCCATGGATGAAGTGGGGCTATTATCTATCTCCTATGATGTATGGTCAGAATGCCATAGTAATTAATGAATTCTTAGATAAAAGATGGAGTAAAGTAAGAAATCAATTTCTCTTAGCTTTTTAAATACTTGCACACAGCAAGATAAATTTGTTTCAAGTGTTGGTTACTTCTATTCTATGAACTTCAAGCATTGTTTAACATCATTTTCTTTTACAGCCAAATACAGACCCTAGAATTAATGCACCTACAGTTGGAAAGGTGCTTCTCAAATCTAGAGGTTTCTATACAGAAGAATATTGGTTTTGGATCTGCATTGGAGCCTTGCTTGGGTTTTCTCTTCTCTTCAATATCTTATTCATTGTTGCTTTAACTTATTTGAATCGTAAGTCATGTCCTTTTGATTTCCAAAGTCTTCAACTGAGTAAACTTTGCACCTTTGAGTAAATGCTTTTAATGTCAAACCAAATTTTCAGCTTTGGGTGATTCAAAAGCAGTCATTGCCGATGAAGGTGACAAAAAGAATAACAAGTCATCCTCTAGACAACATATTCTTGAAGGTTTTCAAACTTATCTACTTTTCCTTTATTTCTTGGTGATACAGAGTGCATCTCATTGTTATTTATCTAGGTAGTAAATAATCAGCAGCATTATTTTTTTATTGAAAACAATGTTCACAGTAATTTAGTTGCTATAGTTTTATTAGTTTTTCAATACAATTATTTTCTTCATTTTGCTGTGACACTTTCAGAAAAATGTTAGTTGCATGCAGTTCTCATGCAATTCAATGACACCATTTCCTTTCATGCTGCTAATCCTTTTTGAAAAATAGCAGGTACAGACGTGGCAGGGAAAGAATCTTCAGAAATTGCTAGTTCTTTGAACCAAGAACCAAGAAGGGGAATGGTTCTACCATTTCAACCTCTCTCACTTGCATTCAATCATATTAGCTACTATGTAGATATGCCTGCAGTAAGTCTCTAAATCCTAGAAAGTGCTTTCATTTCTGCTTTCCTTACACTGGCATGTTATGTTACAAAAATTTCCTTCTTGCAGATGTCCTATCTGTCCCTATATGTTTGGTGTTGTAACATCACTCAATCATGTTAACCACCACTTTGAATTCACGAGAGCTTAGCTTTCTTGAATACATAACAGAATAAATATAAAATCTCTAGTTCAACTCTTAGGCCATGTAAATTGTTCTTGAAAAATTCAATGCTCTTATATGTTTATCAAAATTGTTAGAAAAAGTTAAATTTAATTCAAGCCTATTTTTTCTTTCTTCATAGTAAACTTTTGGTTTTGTTTTCTTGACTTCTATTACATCAGGAAATGAGGAGTCGAGGAATCAATAAAGATCGACTTCAACTACTACAAGATGTTAGTGGTGCTTTTAGACCAGGAATTTTGACAGCACTTGTGGGTGTTAGTGGTGCTGGAAAGACAACCCTTATGGATGTATTAGCTGGAAGAAAAACAGGTGGATACATTGAAGGAAGTATTAGCATCTCAGGTTACCCAAAGAACCAAGCAACATTTGCTCGTATCAGCGGTTATTGTGAACAAAATGACATCCATTCTCCACATGTTACTGTATATGAATCACTATTATTTTCAGCATGGCTTCGCCTTCCTTCAGATGTTAATTCACAAACGCAAAAGGTGTGTCGGGGACAAGCCTTGTTATATATTTTCTTGGCCATTATGAATAAAGTAAATTTTGATGCTAATATTTATAATTTTAATTTTGATTTGTTTATATTTTTGTTTTGTTATGCAGATGTTTGTTGAAGAAGTTATGGAGTTGGTTGAGCTTAACCAAATCAGAGATGCACTTGTGGGTCTTCCAGGAGTGGATGGTCTATCAACAGAACAAAGGAAAAGGCTTACTGTTGCGGTAGAATTGGTTGCCAACCCTTCAATTATCTTCATGGATGAACCAACATCTGGCCTTGATGCTAGAGCTGCTGCTATTGTCATGCGAACTGTGAGAAATACAGTAGACACAGGGAGAACCGTTGTGTGCACAATTCATCAACCAAGCATAGACATTTTTGAAGCTTTTGATGAGGTATGTATGAACTCTATAGACTCTAGAGTTTCTCTGTTATTTCCATTGGTTGATTATTGCATTAACTTTTTCTTTTGTCCCCCTTACTGTAGCTTTTGTTGATGAAAAGAGGAGGACAAGTTATCTATGCTGGACCTCTTGGTCGTCACTCACACAAGCTAATAGAATATTTTGAAGTGAGTATTTAAGTTTTTCTATGGCTATATCATCTTTAGACCTTAGCTTCATACATTGTGTACCATGGTCTGCTTATAATTTCATCAGCAAAATTTTCATATATTTACATCTGTTGCACATCTATGTCAGGGTATCCCAGGGGTTCTAAAAATCAAGGATGGTTATAATCCTGCCTCATGGATGCTTGATATCAGCCCTACTACAATGGAGGCTAATCTTGAGGTAGATTTTGCAGAGATTTATGCTAAGTCTACCCTCTACCGGTATGATTTTTCATGCTATGCTATGTTACTTTTTTGAATGCTTACAAGTTTATGCAACAAGACTTCTGTCTTTGTAAAACTCTTGTTTTGCTAGGAACTCAAATGAGAAAATAGAAGAAAGGAAAGAAAGATGAAATTTCTTGATTGTAAAAGAACAGAAAATAGGAGAGATAACTCTTTTCCAAGGGTTTCCCCTTCACAAAGAGCTAATGCTCAATTTACAATGACAATAAATCTCATATCTCCTATCCTTCTTCTCCTATTTATATCTAATAAACCCCTCTTAACTAACTCATTAATAGTCTATCTTAACTAACTCTTCCTTCTTAATTATTTCCTAACATGTTTATTCTGTACTTTCTTCAGGAGGAATCAAGAACTTATTGAGGAGCTCAGTACCCCAGTACCAGATTCCAAGGACTTGCACTTCCCAACCAAATATTCCCAATCGTTTTTTGTTCAGTGCAAAGCTAATTTCTGGAAACAATATTGGTCCTATTGGAGATGTCCTCAATATAATGCTGTCCGATTCTTCATGACAATTGTTGTGGGAGTAATGTTTGGAGTGATTTTCTGGAATAAAGCCAAAAAGACGTAAGTCATTGAACATTTGAACTTTTCTATAATATTAAAGACGCAGAAGGCTTTGTGTACCACTCTTACAATCATGTTTGGTGTTGTATTAAGTCACAGTCTTTCACATTAAAATTTGCATTCCAGTTATTATTCCATTTTGATGTTTTCTTGATAAATTTTATTGGCAGCCATAAACAACAAGATTTGATGAATCTTTTGGGAGCCATGTATGCGGCTGTACTTTTTCTTGGAGCCATGAATGCTTCATCAGTGCAACCAGTTGTTGCCATTGAAAGAACTATCTTCTATCGTGAAAGAGCAGCAGGGATGTACTCTGCATTGCCGTATGCATTTGGCCAGGTACAAAAGTAAAGAAAGAGTGACATAAAGGCACCCTTTTGAAGCCTAGTTTATGCTGTTTCTGAAATGATAAATCTTCATTTGAAAATTTCTGTGGACAAAGGCCTCGTTCCAATGGAAAAAAAAGAAAATATATTCAAACTAAAGACGCTTCATTGATTATGCAGGTGGCAATAGAGGCAATTTATAATGCAATTCAAACAGCAATTTACTCTCTTATCCTTTACTCAATGATTGGGTTTGATTGGAAGGCAACAAGCTTCTTTTGGTTCTACTACTATATATTAATGTGCTTTATGTACTTCACGTTGTATGGAATGATGATTGTAGCACTAACACCGGGTGACCAGGTTGCTGCAATTTGTATGTCCTTCTTCGTGAGTTTCTGGAACTTGTTCTCTGGCTTTATCATTCCTAGGACGGTACGTGATATTGTCATTTTGACATGTAATTCATAATTTAATTCTAAGAAATGTTATTCCTTCTTTTTCCCTATTGAAGCTTATATTATTCTCTTAAATGTTATGTAGCAAATTCCTGTGTGGTGGAGATGGTATTATTGGGCTTCTCCTGTTTCTTGGACACTATATGGCCTTATTACCTCACAACTGGGTGACAAAAATGCAGAATTGGAGATACCAGGTGCTGGAAGCATGGGATTGAAGGAATTCCTTAAACAAAACTTCGGTTTTGACTATGATTTCCTTCCAGTTGTTGCTGCTGCTCATGTAGGCTGGGTTATCCTCTTCGTGTTCGTTTTTGCCTACGGCATCAAATTCTTGAATTTCCAAAGGAGATAGTCTCAGCAAAGTAATTTATATATATATATATATATATATATATATATATATATATATATATATAAATCAGTTTTAGGATTACGTGTAAATTTTTTATTTTCTTTTTTTTATTTATTAGTATGTAGGAGTTCATGTGCTCATAGTGCTTCAGGAATCTCCACTTTGAGTAAGTCCTACCAATATAGATTAGGAAATGAGTATATAGATTGTTGAGCAAGTAGTTACCTGTGAAAGAACAATATGTGACAAGCTTACAATTAATACATGTTATGAGAGAATTTGTTTCGCTTTTTCACTTTTAAATCTTTGTAAATTTGATCCTGGTCATTGGGAACACTTTTAAAATTTACCAAGTTTTTAAACATTTTTTATTTACAAATGTTAATTTAGTAATTGTGTTAGAAATATCAGTTTAAAAGATTTGAACATGTAACTTTTTTTTCTCCTTTCTTCTCTCATCCTTCTCCAATCATTAAATTAATCTTATTTATATCTCCATTTTCAAACATATTACTAAAATAAGGTTGTTTTAATGCTCAGTCAAAGTAATTAAACAAAACAATGTTTTCATTTTTTTTAAAATATTGAACAGAAGGACCATATTTATTATTTATAGAATTGTTGTATTAAAAAATTAACCTGAAGTTCATTTATTGTATTGATTTGAAAAACATAAAGCAGAAAACTAGAAAATATTAAAAAATTAAGAAAACATTATATATATATATATAATATGATTTTTTGTTACTTTGACTGCATAGTCAATGTGTTAAACACAGTTGAATGAAACTGACCATCTTCATAACGGTGTTAGTGAGTGAGTACATAAACAAGTAAACCGATAAAGATAAATTCAAAAAAGTTACATGACACTACAGAACTATGATATAAGGCATAAAACTAATATAAATATAACAAATTTCAAATAAAAAAATTTAATGAATGCTGTGGAAATTAGGATTAGTCAATAGATACAATAAAATATTTTCATTATTTAAAGATGTTAGTGGAATCATCAAACTATCAAGGTAGCCCATTAATAATCTCGATCATGAGAATATATTAACCGAAAATGTTATAAATTACTAATTTTAAAAGTTGAATATATATATATATATATATATATATATATATATATAATTGCTGTAATTAGAATCATTACCTCCCAATTAGACCTGAGATATTCTTACAAGTTTTAATCATTTGGGTCAACTATGAGATTAATCTTCTGTCTAAAATTAATCTATCTCTTCAAGAGTATTTTGTGGGAATTGAATCTAGATTTTCTCTCACAAATTAAATGTATATTATCAACTGAACTATATTCATTATTCATTAGGTGAATGAATTTTTTTTCTTGTATTCATGAAATTATTTCTAGAAGGAAAATACATTTATTGACAGCCAAAATAGGATTTCATTTCATTATTTATTTAATGGCATTTTGGACAGAATTCAATGACATTTAAGACTTATTCTTTTATTTATTTATTTAACATTGCAATGTCAGGATGACCCTACTGCTAGGTCCTCCAGGTGCAGGAAAAACAACATTAAATCTAGCACTTGGAGGGAAGCTTGACCCAGATTTAAAGGTTCGTTCTCATTTCATATTTTTGTTTGTTTAGTTCCAATCAATTTTCTTCTTCTTAGTTAGTTCTTATCATCTCACGTGCAATTTAATTTTTTTTTCACAACAAATTTATGTTATGATATGATTAGGTTTCAGGGAGAATATCTTATTGTGGCCATGAACTGAATGAATTTGTGCTAGAAAAACTTGTGCCTATATTTGTCAACATCGTATGAAATGACAGTGAGAGAGACAGTAGATTTTTCGGGACGTTGTCAAGGTATCGGCACAAGGTATGAAATGTTGGAAGAACTTTTACGAAGGGAGAAACAAGCAGGAATTAAACCGGATCCTGAGATTGATGCATTTATGAAGGCTACAGCCATATATGGTCAAAAAACTAATTTGCAAACAGATTATGTTCTTAAGGTTTGTAACTTTGTTGGCACAAGTACTTCATACTAGTTAGTGTTACTTCTATGTTTCAATCTATTTATTTTTTAGAATTAAATATATTTTTATCCTTAAAAATATAATGATTTTAATCTTAGTTTTTGTAAAAAAAAATCTTTAGTTTCTACTACTGATAAAAAAAATTAATATAAGTTTTATAAGAATTAAAACAAACAAAGGTCATATTTTAAAGAATAAAAACATTTAAAAATATATTTAAATTTATTTTTATTTACATTAATTTGTAACATTTTTTAACAGATACTTGGATTGGATATTTGCGCTGACACTATGGTTGGTGATAACATGAGAAAGGTTGTCTCTGGTGGACAAAGGAAGCGTGTCACAACAGGTCAATCACATTACATACTTATTTTTCACATAGGGATATAAAAAATAATAATTTAATTTATTGCTATGTCCTTAGAATAAATGAATAAAATTATTAAGTTAAAAATAATTTAGTTCAATTAGTGTAAAAAATAGAGTTGTTACCAACATTTTTTTCCTTCTAATGTTTTTCTTTGCCTAATTGATGGCTTAGAATTTTCGCAACTAACAACTTGTGTATTTCATATATCAGCTTTGTTATCTAGTATGAATCCTCCACATGAAAAAGCATGAACGAAAAAGGTTCTCTTTTATTTTATCCACAAGTGTTAATGAATAATTTGTTATTTTTTTATTATCAAAATGGATGAAATTTTTCTTGTTTCTTAATCACTCAACCAACTTTATATCTTGAATAAGCTATTCTTTAAATTGAACAATAATAAGTTAAAGATTCAATAACAAGTTTGACACTTGACGTCATGGTGGATCATTGTTATAAACTGTTTGTAGAATTTCGTTTCGCACTATTTAGAATTTCTCTTAATATATACTCACTGCTTCAGCTGTAACTTGGTGCAGGGGAGATGCTAGTAGGACCGGCAAAGGGACTATTTATGGACGAAATATCAACAGGATTGGACTGTTCCACCACTTTTCAGATATGCAAGTTCATGAGGCAGATGGTTCATATAATGGATGAAAGTGATTTCTCTTCTACAACCAGCACCAGAGACATATTAGCTATGATGACATTCTTCTTCTTTCAGAAGGTCAAATTGTATACCAAGGTCCACGAGAAAATGTGCTAGAGTTCTTTGAAAACATGGGTTTCAAATGTCCTCCAAGAAAGGGAGTTGCTGACTTTTTACAAGAAGTAACGTGCAAGAAAGATCAGCAACAATATTGGTTTAGAAGAGATGAACCTTATAGATACGTTTCAGTTCCTGAATTTGAAGTTTTTCCATTCGTTTTACATAGGAGAGCAGCTTGCAACAGAGTTTGAGGTTCCTTATGATAAGAGCCAAACTCATCGTGCTGCCTTAGTTAAAGACAAGTACGGTATATCGAATTGGGAACAGTACTGAAGGCATGTTTCTCAAGAGAATCGTTGCTTATGAGGCGCGAAATGTTTGTCTACTTAGTTGGCTTAGAAATGTTTGTCTACTGAAGGCATGTTTCTTTTATTTATGAGGCTATACTTTGTTTCTTAGAACTGAAATGTCAGTTGGCACTGTTGAAGATGGGATGAAGTTCTTTGGAGCACTGCTTTTTTCTCTAGTGAACATAATGTTCAATGGGTTTTCAGAACAAGCCATGATTGTTTCAAGGCTTCCTGTCTTTTACAAACAAAGGGATTTCATGTTCTACCCTGCATGGGCATTTGGGTTACCTATATGGCTTCTCAGGATCCCCATTTCCTTGGTGGAATCAGGAATATGGGTTGTTCTCACATACTGTGGGTTTGCCTTACTTTTCCTGGTCTTGCTATTATTTTTCAAAATATTTTTTATTTTGGCTTTGTGGCAATAATAGTTTTTTTAGTCTAGAATGAAAATTTCTGAAATTCACACCAATATTCCATCTATTTCACCAGGTTTTTCAAACAATTCTTGGCACTGTTTGGCGTTCATCTATCTCTCTATTTCGGCTTTATGACAAGAAGGGGATTTTTTTTTATATAACATTTGAGGGTGGATTTTAAATTTTTATTCAAAAGGAGATAAATTACAAGAGGGTGGTTACAATTTATATATTTTTTTATTTTTTAAACTAAAAGTATAATTATTTTTAAAATATATAACTTTAAAGTTGTAACCACATTTTTATCTTATTTTTTACCTTTTTAACTGAATTCCTAATATTTTTATGACTTTAAGTTTAATTTTTTTAAAAAATTAACTGTACAATTTTAAGTTATAAAAAAAATTACGATTTTGAAGTCGTCACATTTTTAAAAAAAAAATTGGTAAATTTTTATTTTTCATATTTTATAAAACTATAAATAATTTTTGATTTAAAAAACATAAAAATATATTGAATAAAATAATATAATAAAATTAAATCAACCAAAAATTTAAAAATATTTAATAAAAGAATATAAAATTTTAGAAAATATATTAATATTAAATAAAAACATTGTTGGTTTATGGTTTATTTAGTATTTTCTAAATTTTTATATGATTTTATTTAATATTTTCTTAATTTTTAGTATATTTAATTTTTAACATATTATTTTATTTAATATATTTTCTATAGAAAATGTGACTATTTAATAAATAATTATTTTTTATATTTATTTATTAAATAATTAAATTAAAAATTATTTATAATTTTAAAAATATTGAAAAAACTAATTTTATCAATTTTTTTTAAATGTAACTATTTCAAAGTCGTAAAATAATTTACGACTTTAAAATCATACTGTTAGTTTTACAAAGAAATTAAAAAAAGTTAATTGAAATCGTACAAAATATTATTACTTCAGTTAAAAAGTAAAAAAATAATTATATTGAAGTTGTAAAAATTAAAAATTAAAAATATATATGTTACGACTTATAAACCATGAGTGGAAACACTTATTACTACTTATCTTATTTTGTGTAAATATTAAAATTCACCATCAAATGATAATAACAAAAAATAATACCTCATTCCCATCATAAAACCCTCTATTTCGGCTCGTTGGTTCAATTGGTAGAACATATGTTGTTGCTAATATCCTGAGTGGCTTGACTTATCAACTAATATTTGTGCTTGGAGGATTTGTTGTCTCCAAAAGTGAGATATCATTATTCGTTTCTTAATCTTTTAGAAATATTTTAGTTTATGGAAACTTTAAATTTTTTGACGTTGAGATTGAATTGGTTTTGTTATCTACTCATCTGTTATAGTTATATGGTTTAACAAGTACTTAATTATTTCAGCAAAATTTCTTTTATACCTGCAGATAATATCAAGCCATGGTTAAAATGGGGCTATTATGTTTATCCAAAGATGTATGGCCAGAATGCCATAGTAATAAATGAATTTTTAGACGAAAGACGGAGTAAAGTAGGAAATCTTTTTTTTTCTTCTCATTCTTATTTCTCATTACCTATGTTACGTACATTCTAATACAAAATCAAATTTGTATTGAGTCTAAATTAATATTCCATTAACTCCTAGCCTTGTCAAATATGTTTTATATATTTTGTAGCCAAATACAGACTCTAGATTTGATGCACCTATAGTTGGAAAAGTGCTTCTGAAGTCTAGAGGCTTTTTCACTTATGATTATTGGTTTTGGATTTGCGTTGGAGCCTTGTTTGGGTTTGTTCTTCTTTTCAATCTTCTCTGCATTGTTGCATTGACTTATTTGAATGGTAAGATATATCTGTTTGATTGTAATATTCAGTAAATGAATGAAATTTTCAATACTACTAAACCTTTTTTATCAAACCAATTTTTAAGCTAGTGCATCAGACAAAGATGACAAAAAGAATAAAAATTCAACCTCTAAACGTTGGAAAAATAAATCTTTAATCCTTATGGTGAAAACTATCACCCAATAAAATCCTAGAAGTATCATATTTAATTATTAAGAAATCTAAACAAATAATGCATACTTGTTTTTATCACAGCAGTGATTTATCTTTAATCTTCTAGTCTTTAGTCTTTTCTTACGAACTTTACTCTTTCTTAATAAAATCACTCCTTAGAATATATTCTCTCCATATGGAAAAGAAAGAAAAAAAAACTTGATTTGACATATTAGCGACCATAATCCTATATATAGTGTTTATTATTGGATCAGTAAACTCCCATTAAATCTAATTGGTCGAACATTCATATTCACTCATTTATCTCATATTTACCTAAAAATCTATTTGAACATATTTAATTGATCACTTTAATTTATCCAATATATATTAAATAATATAATATAATTATTAATACAAAATGTATTATAATAACGTCAGAAAATTTAATTTCCTAACCCTAGACTAGCACTGGAGGTAACTATTGCTCATTCAAGTGCATTCCATTGTTATTCAAGTTTTTAGGTTGCAGTACCAGTTATACTTTATGAATTTGAGATTTTGATCTGTATATTGTTTTTAATGACATTGCATCATTTTTAGAAAAGAACAACGGTGTGTAAGTGTGTTATTCTCATGCAATTCAAATAATTGATTAACGCTATATTGAATACTCAATACTTTACGTCTCTGCCCTTCTGACAAACATAGGAGGTCCAGGTATAGACATGGCAGTGAGAAATGCTTCTCATCAAGAACAAAGAACGGGAATGGTCCTGCAGTTTCAACCTCTTTCACTTGCATTCAATTTTGTGGACTACTATGTAGACATGGCTGCTGTAAGTTAATGAATTCTAAACAGTGCATACCTTCTCCATAATATTGTAATATCACTTTCATTGTTGTTAGTTTTTCTCTCATATTTAACAAAACAAGTAGATTCAAAATGTGGAGGGTAGTTCCTTCCCTTTCAATTATTGACTTTAAAGTTAATGCATATAGATTAAGAAGCATTTAATCTAATTTGTTAAAGTATTTGTTAGTGTTTCTTAAAGGTTGTGAATGCAGTATTTCTTGTAAAGATTAAATCTAGTTATTTTAAATAAGGATATATATGTAAAAAAATAATGAAGAGTGCTACTAGCATCACACTCTACCAATAGTTGAAATTTTTTGAAAACTATAAAATTACTAAAAGGACTCATTGAATGAGAAGTGAAATTTGTAAAACATCACATTTTGGAATAAAACTTGATAGTTTTGGAATTCAACAAACGATACATAATAAAATGACATGGGGGTGGTCATGGTCTTACCAGCCACATTGAATTCACTAAGATCTTACCTTGAATTAATATAATAACACTTTTTTTTTTCATTTTTCAGTTCAAATTATGTAAAGATATTCAAATTGAAACCAATGCCTTTATATGTTTATTAAAATCATTTTTAAGTTTTCATATATAGAAACGTTGAACTTCAAGCCTCCTGTGAACATTATTGGCAAATATTACTTTTAAGTAAAAAACATTTGGTTTTGTTTTATGGTATCAGGAAATGAAAAGTCAAGGAATCAATGGAGATAGAGTTTGAGTCTGTTTGGATACAAGGTTAGAATTGTTTTTGAAAGATTCTCTACTATATTTCTAGTAGAAAAACTTTCAAAAACACTTGTGACTTATATCAAACAGGCAACTAATACGTGATGCTAGTGGTGCTTTTAGACCAGGTATTTTGACAGCACTTATGGGTGTTAGTGGTGCTGGGAAGACTACCCTTATGGATGTATTAGCTGGAAGAAAAAAGGTGGGATACATTGAAGGAAGTATTAGCATCTCAGGTTACCCAAAGAACCAAGCAACATTTGCTCGTGTCAGCGGTTATTGTGAACAAAATGGCATTCATTCTCCGTATGTTACTGTGTATCAGTCACTATTATTTTCAGCATGGCTTCGCTTCCTTCAGATGTAAATGCACAAAAGCGAAAGGTGTGTACGTAGGGACAAACTTTGTTATATTTTCTTGGCCAATATAAGTAAATTTTAATGCTGATATTTTTAATTTTAATTTTGATTTGGTTGTACTTTTGTTTGGTGATGCAGATGTTTGTTGAAGAAGTTATGGAGTTGGTTGAGCTTAACCAAAGGAGAGATGCACTTGTGGGTCTTCCAGGAGTGGATGGTCTATTAACAGAACAAAGGAAAAGGCTTACTATTGCGGTAGGATTGGTTGCCAACCCTTCAATTATCTTCATGGATGAACCAACATCTGGCCTTGATGCTAGAGCTGCTGCTATTGTCATGCGAACTATGAGAAATACCGTAGACACAGGGAGAACCGTTGTGTGCACAATTCATCAACCAAGCATAGACATTTTTGAAGCTTTTGATGAGGTACGTTTGGAATATGAAATGATTAGAGTTCATAAGCAAAATGTTTTATTTCTTTAGTTTATTGTTTCTCTATATTGCATGACATGTTCAAATTTGATTTCTTTGTTATTGCTGTTATTTTTTATGAAAAGAGGCGGACAAGTTGTCTATGCTGGAGCTATTGGTCACCATTCATACTTTGATTGGGCAACTTATAATTTCAGTGGCATTTTATTTATTTATTTATTTATAAGGCTCTAGTTAAGGAAGTAAAAGTGAAAATTGTCTTTAGAATGCGTTAAAATGTGTCCTCATATGATTTTCAAAAAAAACTTTTTCATTTTTATTCCTTAACCAGTGTCCTAACCCTTAAGGCACTGGTTAGTAATAACCTTATTTATATCTAATATGCATATTTTGCTGCAGTCTATTGCAGGGGTTCAAAAAATCAAGGATGGTTGTAATCCTGCCACATGGATGCTCGAGGTTACCACTCCTTCAATTGAGGCTCAATTTGGCATAGATTTTGCGGAGTTTTACGCTAACTCTACTCTTTACCAGTAAGTTTTTGCCTTTGTGATTTATCATTTATTACTACTATGCATGATTATGTGGTACAAGAATTCTTGCTTTGTAAATTATAACTTTATTTTCTTTATACTTACTACAGAAGGAATCAAGAGCTTATCAAAGAGCTCAGTACTCCACCACCGGGTTCCAATGACTTGCGCTTCCCAACCAAATATTCCCAATCATTCTTTGTGCAGTGCAAAGCTTGTTTTTGGAAACAATATTGGTCATGTTGGAGAAAACCTTCGCACAATGCTGTTCGATTGTTCTTCACAATAGCCATTGGAATAGTCTTTGGTCTAATCTTCTGGAATAAAGCCAAAAATGTGTATGTTAATTATTTTACATTTTCATGTTTATAATCTTGAAGTTAGAAGGCTTTGCTCTCAAGTGTTACAAGTGTATTTGCTATTGATCTTGCATATTTAAATTGAATTTCAAGTTAATATTTATTGACAAATGATGACTGTTGAGCAAATTTGGTTGGCAGCCAATAGCAACAAGACTTATTCGATCTTTTAGGAGCCATGTACGCTGCAGTGATGTTCCTTGGAACCTCGAACACTATGGGAGTGCAGCCAAATGTTGACAGAGAAAGAACTGTATTATATCGTGAAAGAGCTACAGGGATGTATTCAACATTGACTTATGCAATTAGTCAGGTAGATCTTAATCATCTGTTCCTATTTATAGATAACAAATGCTAACTAGTATCCTTACATCAGTGTCTTAAGGATGTTGGTTAAGGAATTTTAGAAATATTTTTATTGGAAGATGGAAAATTGCGTTGTTGATGATCATTTTTGTGTTTTTTTATTATTTTTACAATAAATAATTTTTTTTTCTTAACCAATACTTTAAGAACATTGTTTATCAAGACCATTAATTGATTTCTTATCCTAATGCACTCATTGATTGTGTAGGTGGCAATAGAGGCAATCTATCGCGCCACTCGAACGACCATCTTCAGTGTCATTATCTACTCCATGATGGGATTTGAATGGACGGCGGGGAAATTTCTTTCCTTCTACTACTTCATGCTTATGTGTTTGATCTACTACACATTATATGGGATGATGATTGTTGCCCTAAACCCCAAGTTTTCAAATTGCTGCCGTTTGTAATTCCTTTTTCTTGACCGGCCATCTGGAACACGTTCTCTGGCTTTAGCATTCCTAGGACGGTATGTTTATTTGCAACCTTGATAAATTAATTCATAATTTGATATTGAAAACTAGGTTCTTTGTATGTATGATTTGGTATATATATGGAAACTTATATTTCTCCTAAATGTTATAGCAAATTCTTATATGGTGGAGATGGTACTAATGGCTTACTCCTAATGCTTGGACACTGTATGGCCTCGTTACCTCTCAACTTGGTGATAAAATTGCACAAGTGGAAATCCCAGGAGCTGAAAACATGGGGCTGAAGGAACTACTTAAGCTTCGGTTATGACTGTCACTTCCTCCCAGTGGTTGTTGTTGTTCACTTAGGCTGGGTTCTCCTTTTCTTGTTTGTTTTTGCCTATAGGATAAAATTCCTGAACTTCCAAAAAAGATGAGTTGGGATCCTCTTATCCCATGACGCTTTGGCTTCAAATGTATTTACTATGTCAAATGTGTAGAAGTTTGGCTGGTTTTCGTATAGCAGATATAAAATTTATTTTCTAATCCAACGTTTCTTGAGACAAATAAAATCATAAAGTTGTCAAATGTGGTGTTAGAATGATTAAAAAGTTGCCTACACTTGAGTACCTCGTGGAGATGATAATATATTAAAATTGAAATTTATGGAATGTCAGAATTAACTAAAATTCAAGGATTGTCTTTTATGATTTAACATTACAATGAATAAATCTTATTTATATAATTAAAATTTATAATAAATATTGTTATGATGTGATCACGGAACGTGAGAAGCTTGTTGTAATCGTGAATGAAAGAGTTTTGGAAGAGAAGAAGAAGGGGAGAGAGAGAGCTATGTAAAATGAGTCAAAGTTCTCTTATTCCTCATAGGGGTACACTATTTACAGATTGTTATTGGACCTTTAGCGATAAATTAGTTATGTTACATGTTACTTACAATTTGGGTTTCATACCCTTCGTCTGGTGGTTTTATGTACCCCGACTTATTTGCATACATTGATATAAGCATATGTATTGTTGGGTGTCTGACGTCTAATGTCAGGATAATCCCCGTAAAAATAATTTTCAAGTTGGTGTTGTTTTATAGAGGTCATATTGGCTTAAGAATATAAAAGTTAACATTTTTTAGATAACAATAGTCTTTAAGTCAATGTTATGACAAAATGAATTTTAAAAATATCACTTAACCGATTTCAAATAATCATAACATATATTTTTCTTTTTCATATTTAGACATACTAAATTGAATGGTACTACCATTTTTTAATCCCATAGATGTTGAAAATTATTTTCATTCAAAAGTCAAAAAACATTTTATCTTTTTTAGCCTTGTCCACCTAAAGCAGCACAACCACACACGCCTTTCATAATCATCCAAAATACATGTTTTGTGTTTGTTTGAAAATGCACTGGAACAAAACTTGGCTTCCAAAAGTTGAAAAATAGTAAAAGAAGTTGAAAGTTAAAAAAAATATATAAAATAATATTTTATCAAATTTAAACATAATGAATGACTTAAAACTTACCATTGAAGAACATTTTGTTTGATAAAAACTTAATTTATTTTCAAGATGATAAAAAACACGAACATTATCTTCTTCAACATGTCTATCATCTTCATAAACAACTTGAGTGTCTTCTAGATTAAAATCACATATATTTATATGAGAATTGATTTCACTCTTATTTAAATCAACAATTTTTATTTCAAATTCATTGTTTTCCAAAAAGTACAACAAAACTTCCTGATTTGATTTTTAGCCGATAAAACTTAACCACTTTCGTTCCACCTGAAAATGTTGACATACAATTTGGGTCTCTAGATAAATGAGTGTAACAAACATTTTATCTATTCCCTAATAAAAGAACTTATAAATGCTTAAAAAATAAATGAACTTATAACATTAATTACTCATAAAAAGGATTAAAGTCATTCCCTATTGTCACCACTTTTACTTTATATAATATTAAGATAAAATTAAAATAACAATATTATTTTTCCCTATTGTCATTTGTGTTTAGGGTATATAAACAAGCTTTAAGATTAATAAGTTCATGATCAAATGTTTGTAATATGAAAAATATTTCTTTAACATATAACATGAAAATTGAAAAATAGATTATAAAAAAGAAAAAAAAGAAAACTAAATGAATTGCAAAAACAACCATAATAATTATCATTAAAAAAATTTCAAACAAAATTACAAACCATATATTGGTTTGACAATATTAATTATATATTACCAACTGGAAAAATAATTCATCACTCTTGTTTTCAAAAACTTCAACTTTTATGGATTTTTCTTTGGTAAGATGATTAGCTTGACAACAATCAATACAACCACCAATAAATATGCATGGAGAACCACCATCCATCTCCTAGATAGTTTTGCATGACACTTGTTTTCTAACTAGTCAAATAAAATCATCACATTGATCTTCTTAGAGAAAGCATGATGACAAAAATCAAATGACAATTCATACTGTATTAATCATATATTAGATAACTATTTGTTGTCCCAAAAAATTTAAAGAAAATCAAATATGGAAAAACATACCAATGCACCCGAAGAAATATTACTTGCAGAAACTTTCTTAACTAATTGGTGCATAAACGGATGTTCAACTTTCTTAGAAACATAAGTATAAGAAGAATCTTCATTTAGGTTGGGTTTAAAACGATTTGGACGTCTAGGATACCTAACTTTGTCACCATATCTATCTTTAACATGCAGTATAAAAGTTTTTTCATTAATATATAGAAGTGTAAACAAGTTACCTTCTCATATATAATAAAAATATTTAATTATTTCGGTGCCTTTTGTCAAGTAAATTTTATTATTCTTATCTCACCTTTAAACTCAAACACATTTCTATAAGGATCCTCCAAATCTACAATGAATTGAATTTCATTAAAAAATGCAAAAAAAAAAATGATGACTTGATCTTATTTTGCAATGATATCACTATAACACACATGTTATAAATTATTGAAATCTAACAAATCAAATAAAATAAAAGAAATACATATGATCTTACATATCTAGTAGAGATTTCATAATAAAAAATTATTGTTTTAGATTTTTAATAGTTTATTTATTATCATCGTAATAAGAATAATCTTCCATTTGATTATTAAAATAAAAAACAAATAAAATCCCTTAATATATTATATCACATGACAAAAAATTAAAATGAAAGTTTTCTAAAAAACATCAATATAACTAAATCTTGGCAGGAAGAAGTACTAGAGTAAGAAAAGCACTTCTAAATCCAAAAAAATTATCAAAATCATGGACTCTTATATAAATAAAAAAATAGGCAAAAATGAAGAGGTCATTAACATGATAAATAGAAAAATAATTAACATGAATGACATTAATATAAAAAGAATGTAATTAAAATGAAGGTTTAAGACAAAAGATATAAAGAAGCGAGAAAATGAAGAGATTATGAACATGATTGAGAATAGTTAAGATGACTGAAATTTACATAGAGTGAATATAATTAATATGGAGGTTTAGTGACAAAATGAAGATTGTATTAGACAGGTGAAGAAGATTTTGAATGGAAAAGAAAGATGTTTTATATATAATATTGACGAAAATTTGCTTCTCTGGCAGTCTCTTGTTTTTCTGACAGTGTATCTTATAAATATCTAAGGAATAAAATAAATAATATGATAAACTGTCAACATCATACTAGGATCAGCATATTGCATTTTTTAACCTTCCAACATCTCAGACAGGAAGGGACTATCGAACTATAAAAACATTATTATATTTTTGAATAAGCGATGCTCACGGAGTACTTTCCACATAATTTAAATTCAACTTATTGTCTCTTATCCCTTGTTGGAATATAATTATTAGTTCGATTCAGTATAGTCACTTTATTATTATATTACGATCATTATATTTTTACAACTTAAAATAGATGATCTTTAGAATCTAAGTTTCCAACTTAATTTAAATATGGATCTGATCCTACGAGAACCCATTAAAATAATTTAAGGAATTTACAAGTTGTGATTTCGCGCATAATCATGTTTACTTCTCCAACATTTTCCTACCAAAAACATATACATAACAGATGCAAATAGAGTGTTTATTTCATGCTTCGGATGTGATTTTCATAAATTAATAGTAATCTCTACATGTCAAAAGTAATTTCTCTATTTCTCTGTGTTTCAAATTATACTAATATTAAAAACTATAGATTCTAAACATGATTCCTCGGTTATGAACGAATTTCCGAAATACGCTAGTAGATCTTTATGCCAGTGAGCAGTGTTTGAGAAAGGGGACGCAAGGCAAGGCATATACTCGCCAAAACGCAAAAGATCCTTTTACCTTTCATGGAACTTTTTAGTTTTTCCTTTCCTTTAGGATACACAGGAAAGTAATAAGAAAAATAAATATAAATATCTGATATCAAAGAAGCGCGTCCATAGCCAGACATTTCATATCCAAGCAAGGCCTTATTATTTATTTGGGAGAGACAGTGGACGATCAGAATTAAAAGAACTGAGCCCAGTGGGCCCCATAACCCCCATCGCCATGCTATTTGGACTGTAAACAAACACACGTAGCACTCTCATTGTCACCTCCACCCAGATAGCGCCACCCTTCACCGTACAATTTCCATTTCTTATTTAATTTCGTTTATTGCCTCGAAAATTCAATATATTTATTATATATAATACCATATTACCATTCACTCATTCCCATCATGTCACGTTTCTCTCGGCACCTCGAACTCAACACACTCGTAGAAACTCTGGATCTGTTCTTCTGCTTCTGAGAGACAACATTCTCTTCTTGAATCTCAATCTCTCGGAGACTAAACCCTAAGAACAGAGAAAGATGGTTTACACCATCTCGGGAATTCGATTACCGGTTCTTCCTTCGCTGCACAACTCGAGCTTCCGTGGTGATCGCAGAACTGCGTCTCTTCCCCTTTTTCTCAGAAACAACTCCTTCTCTCGTAATGAAACCTTCCTCATTTTAGCCTTATGCTTTTACGATTCCGTTACATTCCTCTCTTGTCGAGTGAGTTATGTGAGTAGTACTTGCTATTTCTCGATTTGATTTGTTCTTATTGTTGTTGCAGTTATCATCATCATCGTTGTTGTTGTTATTCTTGATATTATTATTATCATTATAATTATTATTTGCTTTCTTCATCGTTAAAGTACATGCATCGGCGGAAACTTGTTCGTTTGGTTTTGATTCCGTGTGAGAAGCGAGTGGTAACGTATTGTAGCTGAAACGTGAGATTCTGGTGATACTGTTTACTTCGTAGGTTGGACTTCGATTTTGTGTTCTATTTCAGTTCATTTTGAAGTTCCCGATGTTAGCGTGGCTCCGTTTTGTGACGGCGGATACATCTGTTACGAACTGAGATAATTAATTTTTTATGACTTTATGTGTGGCTGTGATCCTCTGATTGGATGAGTTATAAGGTTTATATGGGTTTTCGTAATTCATTAGTCACATGCAGATAAAGCGAAGGATGTAAACTTTGGTTGTGTTTTTACATTGTTAATTAGAATAAATTTGCACAACGTATGCTACCAGGTGAAATGCCAATGGTGTTATTGTAATAATTATATCGATTAGAGTATAATAAGAGTCATTTTTTTTTCTGTCACCAAATTATTTGTGCATTCGTATAATTTTATAATATGTGAAGCCACTGTAGATTGGTATAACTGATAAACCAAACATTTGAAATTCTGCACCAGCATTTTATTAATTACAGAAAGAATGTACAATATTAGCTATTGTAATAAAGTCATTCTTTTAGACTCACTATAGGCAAAATGTGTTCCATCGAGTTGTAGACTTGTAGGCACGGGAAAGTAATCCGTCTTTCATATATGTTTCTTTTAATTACATTACTGCACTGACGGAGCCATTCCCAAGCCAGCAATAGCCATGGCAATGGCTAAAATTATTAATACACTTATAATTTTTTTTATTGTATACAGTTATTTTGTTGATACATTTCAAAAATTGATAATTGGCATGGGCTAATATTAGTTGCTGGCTCCGCCACTGATTACTGCATGCAAAATTTGTAGTTGAATGGCTCGAATCCCATTACTTTACTCTTTTTTGTATGTTTAGAATATGAATTGAATGATTGGATCATAACTGTACAAGGTTTGATGATGAAAGGGAAATGATCTGTAATCTGAATGGCTATATGTTTGAACAAACCATCATTGTGTGAAATTGGCATCATTTGACTTGTTAAACTGGGGATTTAAATATTTATTGATTGATATTTGATTAGTTTAAATTACTAAAACATCAGTGTGATAACAATAAAAATAGAAAAGGCAAAGAATTTGATAATATCAATTTTACTTTGGATGAACATAAAGTTCAATCTAGTTTGTTTGTGGCACTAAATTCTACATGATTGGCTTTAAAACACCTTACTGGTATAATTTATGGCCTCTTTCAGGGAAAACCCTTGCTCTAAAATCTTCCCATGATTCTGATTCCTTGTCTTCTGCGATTGCCGAATCTGATAAAGTACTTATTCCTCAAGATCAAGATAACTCTGCATCCTTGACAGATCAACTTGAAACTCCTGATATAACCTCAGAGGATGCACAGGT
>PYAF01004425.1:134589-158268 GCA_007407185.1 Glycine tomentella | reverse complement strand
GGAAAACCCTTGCTCTAAAATCTTCCCATGATTCTGATTCCTTGTCTTCTGCGATTGCCGAATCTGATAAAGTACTTATTCCTCAAGATCAAGATAACTCTGCATCCTTGACAGATCAACTTGAAACTCCTGATATAACCTCAGAGGATGCACAGGTGCTTTTCTCCTACTCCATATCGAATATGTTAATATAATTAGTTTTGAATTTTTGTTGTCACACACCTTTCTTTGTACTGGTTTTCTTGCCAAACACATCTGGAGAATGATTGAAAACTTTGTGGCTTTTTTATTGCAAAATTGGTGCAGTTTAGGTAAGTTTTTAGCAGTGTTCATTAGCTGATAGTAACTAATGAGCAAGAAAGAATCTGGAGGATGGAGGGAAAATAGATACTAAAACATTATCACTGTTATGACCACCTTTGTTTGATGCAGTTATAGCTTGGTGCTCCCAATTGTACCAACCTGTGTCACCCTTTGAAAATCTTGTAGCACCTCCCTGGCTTCAAGTTTTGGATTTCCATGAATTCCCTCCAACTGCTGGACAATAGTCACCCCTTTCTGTTTCTAAATCTCATACTATTTGCTTGGCATCTAAATGGGTATTTGGTTTAAAGTTGTGGATTATGTGTTTTATATCAGTTTAAAGTCCCCCAAGGAAATAACCAAAATACTTCTCTTCGGGTAGTTTTCTCATTTGAAAGTATAGAAGAGATTCAAAGGCTTCTATGTAGTCCTCAACACCTCCCATTTGCTTTAACTCAACCTAATTTTCATCGGGATTTTTAACCTTTCTTATACCAAACCTTGCAATCAAGGCTTTTTTAAATATTGCCCATATAAGTGGGGCTTTGGTTTCTCTCAATAGTTTGAACCCATGTATGGTTGGGCACTCCATACTAAAGTTGGCCAACTTAATCCCGTAGTTATCAATCTCAAAAAAGCAAATTTTGAAAATGCTATTGCAGGAAGTGGGATGCTATTTTAAATATTATTATACAAACTAAATAATTTATACTACACATAAATACTAAAACAAACAAATAATTAAATTAATTCATGATAAATAATAAGTTACAATTTACAAATACAATCTTCATCAATTTGGGAGCAATAAGAACATAGTAATGAAGTCAAAAACTGAAATATGATGGTGAAATTAATATGGGTAGCATGGTTACAAATGCATTTGATTTGTTAATTTTGTTTGCAATTTCTGTTTATTTGTTAATATTAATCTCAAAATTGGCTTTCCTGGAAATCGTGAATTTCTTTGAATATTCTTTTCTGAATGTATGTTTTATTCTTTTTAGAACTTAGAGGATTTAACCATGGAAGATGAGGATAAATACAACATTAGTGAAGCAGCTAGCAGTTACAGACAGATTGAAGATGGACAAGGCTCTGTTGTATCATCACTTGTAGATGTGAACATTCCGGCCAAGAAGACATTGGTATCTGTTGGTAGGAAAGCAAAGATAGTAAGTGATGAAGTTAAACCTAAGATCATTCCCCCACCTGGCGCTGGACAGAAAATATATGAGATAGATCCATCTTTGCTAGCTCACCGTGACCATCTTGATTTCCGGTAAGTTAACCACGATTAAGGTGAAGCAAATATTTGACTTTCTAAATGGAGACAACAGTAAACAGAGGGGGGGGGGGGGATCTGATGTTTTTGTTCCTTAAAAAATATGAGTCCAAGAGGTGGAGTCTATTTATAGACTCTGAGTTATGTTGGACTGTTACAGAACTCTCCGTATAACAACTACCTAATAAATCCTAACAGATTGACAGCTGTCACCAGCTGATGCTGTACAGTTGTCAGTTGCATTAGTTGTTCAGAATCAGAACTGAAACCAACAAACTAGAATACTACATATACACTGACAAACACAAAACATTGCATGCTCAATTAAATGGGTAAGGTATGGGGCTACAATTTAATATGATGTCTACCTTATTCATTTTGAATCCAAGAAACAAATTAATTGTTCATTTTTCTTCTTATATAGGTAGTTTATTACCAATTTAACTTATTGTTCTGTACATTACTCTCTGTTTTCCAAACTCTTCCTTCCTCCACTTTTGCACTTATGATACCTACTATACTGTAACTAAATTTAAAATATAATTTTTTTAAATGCTATTTCTTAAATCACAGTTATGGACAATACAAAAGATTACGTTATGAAATTGACAAGCATGAAGGCGGTCTGGATACATTTTCTCGTGGTTATGAAAATTTTGGCTTCATCCGCAGGTATTATTTGTAGAGTTTAATATTTCACATGTGCACACATCTAACTTTGTTTCATAAATTATTGATGTCATATTCCTATGATGATAAATAGCTAAATCAATCCAACATATCTATTGCTGATAATAAACAAAACAATATAAAAAAAACACTAGATTGAATACTCTGAGAGACTAAGCCTTGTGTAATTAATGATGCTACAACTCAAATAACATTGATTCAACTGCAAGAAGAAATCCGGCAAGTGGCAGCTAGACTAAAACCTTGATGGGCAATAAGTTAAAATCCAACTAATACTAATAATTAGAAATTGTAAGAGACTCAAACAACCAAATTAAGGGCAAGGGGGCTTGATCTGACCAGAGATGACTAGGGAAGAGGATTAGAAGTAGTGGTGGCTAGAAGGGAGGCTGCATGAGGTTCCAACTTCCAAGCACACAAGAAATACTGGTTGGAAAGATTCCAATGACCAGCAAGCTTCCAGCAAGAGGCCAGAATGAGGATTGTGAACAAGGTGGTGCGATCGGTTGGTGAGAAACATACATCTTCAAGACAGAGATTGCAGCCATAAGAGGAGAGAAAAAGTGAATGAATCGGTGAATTACACCTCTAGTGTTAAATTTTTAATACCAAGTAATGTTAGTACAGGTTACGTACAAATACAATAGTATAACAATAAATTTACATAAAAAAGGAAAAAGAAAATCATGCACATATCTGTACACCCTAATTTCCAGTTTATCAATATGGTCTTTGATGACTGAAAGCTTTTGTTTGCAGTGCTACAGGCATTACTTACAGAGAGTGGGCACCTGGAGCTAAGGTATATTTTGACTTAATTATTGGTTGGAATAAATATGTTTTTAGTCCCTTACTCCCTCAAATATGGGAGGATTCTTGTTTTAGTCCTCCAAATTAAAACTCACTTTTTTCAGTCCTCAATTCATAAAATGCTTTTTTCAGTCCTTGTGGTAGATGGTGTTAGGTTGGGCGTTAATGTAGTTGACGGATTTGCAATTTGTGGCGTTTTTTAGTCGACAAAAAAGTTAAATCTTTAGAATTTATAGATTTTCACTTCTTTTTGAAATTGCCTTCAAAACCTGCATCTTAGCCAAATAGAATTTTGTTTTCAACAAATCTATCGATTCTTTTTTTGCACTTGAAATAACAAAGCTATGTAAAGATAACAGAAAAAAGAAAATAAACTGAAAAACACTCTTCGTGATGAACTGTTGGCACCTGTCTTACATTGTCTCTGTGGACCGAGGAGAAAGGGAGCTATCTAAGGACAGAAGCAATACATAAGGTGGGGTTTGAAAACCACTCAGATTCAAGATCCATAAAAAAAGGCAACGAAATTTAAGGTGGGGTGTGATGATGGTGTGGATCTGGGGAAGGGAGAAGCCGTGAGTAGCGAAGAAGGTGAGGACGAAGTCGGGTTTCTGGGGGCTGCGGAAGTGGAGCTTACAGGATGTGATGAGGGAAGATTCCGGGGACGCTGTTATGGCGTCGTGAACGACCATGGAGGATGACTTTCGCAGATCTGTTGAAAGGAAGAAGATGGGATTGTTCCACCGGCAACATCCAATGGCTCTTCCATGTCTCCGCCTTTGCTGACTATCGCAGCCTCTCTCTGTCAAGCATTCCTATAAAAAGTTAAAGAATCACCACTGTAAACGTTCGTCCTTCACCACGTTGGGGAGATCTGGAAAGTGGCGGGACTGACAAAGGGTGGCGAGGACAGTGTTGATGATGAAGATCATGGGGCGGCAGCGCTCTGTCGTGGCTTCCTCTGGGGAGGAGATGGAGAGGAGGCGGAAGTAGACGGGTGAGAATCGTGAAGGAATTAAACTGACCAGGTTTTTGTTTTTTACATATTCAAGCGGCTTTTAGCTGCCACAAAATTGAAACATTGTTTGCGACGTCAGACTCCGTTAAAGCCGTCTTGACGGAAGGACTAAAAAAACAACTTTTAATCTGAGGGACTAAAAAAGACAGACCCCATATTTGAGGGACTAAAAACATATTTAAGCCTTATTGGTATTGCATTGTTTCTAGTTTTTGGGTTCAAATTATTTTGCAGAGTCCTAAAAAGCATGGATATGACAGGACATGAGTAATCAGTCATTGTAAACATAATTATTCTATCATTTACCTAATTAGTGTGGTATTCCTATATGTATTAGCATGAAAGTTCAACAAACAAAAGAAAAATATAAAATGCAGTTAGGGGTATCCAAAGTGCCTGATCAATGTCCATTCAATCAGTGTGTATTGCATTGTCTTTCAACCTACTTGTATATGTTAGGGTTTAGGACTTAATAGACTTCTTTAAAGTCTAAATTGCTTGAATGAACTATGCTCTTTCAAACTTTGGCTTTGTGGTTAAATTCATGCATTTACTTGCGTTACGGAATGTACTTATGGTAACTAACTGTCAATATAATAATAATAATAATCACCAATTACCTGAAGGTGGAAATGCATTCATTTGGTTAAATTGGAAAGATCTAACTTATAATCTACATGGGTATACATATGTTTTAAGGAGTGGTCTCTATCTTTTTCCTCACTATTCTTCCCCTCATTCTATATTATATTCTTCTATATTTTCTTTTAAGTTTTGGAGAAAATCTTGTTTGGATGTTGTGTGTCTTTAAATTTGAAGACAATTATGATGCAATTTCTATAAAGCTGTTTTTATTTCCTCTGCAAACCATTACGGGTGTTATCGATTGCTTTTCAGTCAGCCGCATTAATTGGAGACTTCAACAATTGGAATCCAAATGCAGATGTAATGACCAGGGTATGTTATCCTTAATTGGTCTTTAAATTTCATACATGTGAAAAAATTCAGCATACTTCTTTCATTAATAAGCCCCTATATCATATGTAAATAAAAAGTTGAACATATTGTGGTTTCAACTTCCTCTTTTTTCCTCTGTTTGACAACTGTAATTTTTTATCCAATTGGCAATCCTTAAATGTTCTAATTTTGACTTAACAGAATGAATTTGGTGTGTGGGAGATCTTCTTGCCAAACAATGTGGATGGTTCACCACCAATTCCTCATGGTTCTCGGGTCAAGGTAATTTTTCTCCTGAACAAAATATTATTTTGATGGATTTGGATAAGCTTCATATATGTTCAGACAATCTTTGATAGTCTTTGTTTTTAGAGGTGATACACACATTAACTTATACAACATTGTTTTTGTGTCTACACCTCTCCACCCCATCATTAATTACATTTTAAACATCTCTCCTTTCTCTCTCTTGGTTGTACAATTTGTTGTACAAGTATCATTTCTCTTATTTTTATATATACTTTTTTTATCAAATAACTAACTTTTGTTTTTCATTGGCATCTAGGTACTTGTATGGGGGTAATGAATTCTATATCAAATAATCAGGGAGTTGAAAGGAAAATAATTGTATATTAATTGTGTGTATGATACATTCTCCAATCTCCTTTTTATAGGGTAAACAACTATGCCTAGAAAAGGAAATAAGGTAATAAGAAAAATAAGAAATAAATATCAAGTACTGAGATATTTTGGACCCCCTAAAGTATCTATGATATTTATGACAGGGTTTTTCCAAATATGTGTTCTGGTTCCTCATATTCACTGCTTTTGATTTGTGTTTTCCCTTTTTATGAAGAATTACACTATGAAAGAAGATAAAATTCCTTGCATGTATAAAGAAGAGACAAGCAAGTGACATATGATATCTGAAAAATTGTCCTCTATAATTTTCAAGCTTACAGATATTTTTTTGCTATTGTATGCATTGCTCTTGCAAACCACGCCAATTATGAAAAAGCTAAGGAAGTGTTGCTAGTTGGTCTGTCTTTCTCTTTATATTTGGTATTTTTAAGTTAATTGTTTCGTTTACCAGGACATCATATCCTTGACTACTTTCTTTCTCGTATTATATTTCTTCTACAAAAGAATAAGGACAACTTCTTAGCTGGGATAATCATACATGTTAAATGTTTCTAGATATCTTGAACTAAGCCTGTGGATTTCTCTGTGAAGTGTGAACAAAATATCTCTTAAACATATATTTGTAGATCCGCATGGATACTCCCTCTGGAATCAAGGACTCAATTCCTGCTTGGATTAAGTTTTCTGTACAGGCTCCTGGTGAAATTCCATACAGTGGAATATACTATGATCCCCCAGAAGAGGTAAGATTCTAGACTTCTTACATGTAGGATACACTTAGAAAAAGAGATGACAAATCTAAATATCTCTTTTCCCATTATGGGATAGAATTGTATCTATGGCCTCTCTTTGTAGTACTCATGGTGGTTTCAACAGAACTTTTAATGATGATATGCAATGGTGTTTACAGTTTTGTAGTATTTTTTAAGCCATTGCCACTCTGGCTTTTTTCTTATATTAGGAGGAAATATACCCCCCCAAAAGGATAATACTATAATAGATGTATATAATTTCTCTCCTTAATTATAACCAAAAATAAAGATAGTCAATACTGCAATATTTAACAATGTTTCAAAACTGGCAGAATGCAGAATAATGTTGAAGGTAGCACTGTTAAAATATTAGCATATCAAATGAAAAAAAAATTATTTGTTGATAGCAGTAATTCCAGTTATCTTTTACAAAACTTAGGTATAATTCAACAAAATAACATGTCATGGTTACTTATATTTTTCATTTTTATGTCATGTACTACTGTGTTAAATGGTTTTATTTTTTTCTTTTAACAGGAAAAATATGTCTTCAAACATCCACAGCCAAAGAGACCAAAATCACTTAGAATATATGAGTCACACATCGGAATGAGCAGTCCGGTGAGCAAGTTTTTCTTTCTTTATGTGATATCAATAAGTGATTAATTTCTTTTCCCTCTCCTTGTCTTATTTCAAAGTCAATGATCTATTACATCATAAAGTTTGGTCTTTTATTTATTTTTTAATCATGAATGGCATATCTGTCTGAAGCCTTGCTTGACTGTCTCTTTCCCTTTCTTCCCTTTTACTCGTAGCCTCCTTACTATTTCCTTGTTTTTCTTCATGACCCTACTACCACATAGATAGGTGGTTACAGTTAGGGACCCATCATAGTGTGAGTCATTGCTTCCAAGTTATGCCTCTTTATTTACTGTGCACCCTAGTAATGGGCGAGTTTTCATCAGATTATTTTCCTATAATCTAGGAAAAGTTGTTTTTTCTCTTAATAGCCACTGCATTTAACTTTTAAAAGACCAAGATATTGGTTATCTTTATTTGGTTGCTTTGAGGAAGTTTTGATAATGATTATGCCAGAAGAAATCAAATTGACTTGCACTACTAAGTAGACACCATCCAAAACTAAATTTGCTATTGTTAGGAGTTAGGAAACAGGGGAGGGAAAGTTAGGTAGCAACAGTTAGAGAAGTTAGTTAATTAGAGGGGTTAAGTAGATACAAATAGGGGGAAGAAGGGTGGAAGGATTCATTCAGAGATTTTAAACTTTTGTTAGAAAGGAGAAACCCTTTGTGAACGGGAAACTCTTGGAAGAGAATTTTTTTAACCTATCATGAATCATTCAGTAAAACTTTCAGTTTCTTTGTCAATTTCTGTCAATTTCTCATATTTCTTTCCTGGGTTTGTAACAATTGGTCCAATCTGCTGGATCTCTAGTCAGGGTGGGGAAGAATGGAGAATGCAGCACTGTACTTGAAAGAGGTGACCAACAATTATGGATTACAACCGCGTTCATGGGATTTCACCATTCCTGAGCCCAAGATACTGAATTGGTTGATGAAGATGTGGGTACTCGATTGTGATGAAAAAGGGTGGAGGTACCACCTTTAGAGATCAAGAAAAGTATTTAAGAGGAAGGAGAAATAAAGAATTTGTTGGGTCAAGGGATAAAGAAATAGGGACTCTAGTGAGGAAGTAAGGGTAGCAAATGGCATCATAGAGCTGTGTGAGGCTGTGAAATGGTAGAAGAGATTGTGGTGAAAAAAATGATGGACAACCTGTTCAGGCTGTGAAATGGTAGAAGAGATTGTGGTGAAAGAAAATGATGGACAACCTGTTCAATAGACACGAAATTTGCTAGATAACCCAAAATCAAGAAACAGCAAGGCAATTATGTGTCATGGAAGAATACCGTTCTTGGGCAAGGAATGTTGAATAGGTTGAGAACAATAGTTACTACACGAAGCCTATAGCCAATGTTTCAGGTCAGGCACCCAGAACATGTGGTGGCTTCAATGTTGTGGAAAACATGTGGTTAGTAAAACAACTTACAACCACAGTTAGGACTTTGTCATCAACTGCAATTCAAGCAATAGATTCTTTCTTGGTTAGTTCAAATTTTCTAGGAGCCCTCCTATGCTAATATTGGCCACTCCTCCGCCACTTCCAAACCCATTAAACTTGACCATTGTAGCAATGTTCTACAAGATGTGAAGTAAGCAGATTGAGGTGGAGGATGAAAGGGAAGATGCGGTAATGTTTCTCATGGAAGCAGCCACTGAGATCAGGATTATACAGAGACTGGTTACACCCCTACCATCATAATTTGGTAATGTTGCTCTTATACCATCTTTGATAAAGTGAGAGAAAGTAAAAGAGAAAATTCAGAAAGAGAACTGATATTATTTCAATCTGAAATAGTTAGAGTTAGTTACAAAAGAGATATATATAGACCTCTGAACTAACAATAACAGAAACTAACTGCCTAACACAAGTGAGGTGCTGTTAGCAGAAGCTAACAGCCCTTACGAACATATTACCAGCTGTCTAACACTAGAGGGGTGCTGTTAGCAAAAGCTAACAGCCCTCACAATCATATTACAAAGCTGTTTTCACAGTTACACAAACACATACTCTAATAGAAAGGGGGAACCCTATGTGAAGGGGAGACCTTTGGAGGAGAATCCTTTCTTTTACTATCTGTCATTCAATAAAATTGTTCAGTTCCTTTGTTGGTTTCTATCAATGTCTCATTTCTTTCCAGGGTTCATAATAGATGTACCTTGGGCAAGTATGACTAGGCTGACCTAATGACATTCACAGGATACCTTTCTGATTTGGTGATTATTCTCAAAAAAAAAAAAAAAAAATCTAGAAATTTCAAACTGCAAATTGTTACTTGTTTCCAAATTCTTGTAATCTGTCATAAAGTGAAACTATCTTACCATTTGCAGAAGCAACACTAATAACATCTGACTCCATGTCCAATAAATGCTAAGCAAAATGTATCAGTTGCTATGTGCAACAAAGACTTTAAATTTTGTAAAAGAAAACTTAATTCTATATTGAATGACTTATTTGCAATGAAGACATTGGTCTCATTTGTACTGTCAATGTCAATTGAATTTAAATGATAGAATATTTTGTTTAGTATTAGAGATTAAATCTATGATGTTCAAGAAAGTTCCTATGTATAGTATCAGTTCTTTTTCTACTATTAACAATTTTGTGAACCATGCGTCGCAGGAGCCAAAAATCAATACATATGTCAATTTTAGAGATGATGTGCTGCCTCGCATTAAAAGGCTTGGCTATAATGCTGTCCAGATTATGGCTATCCAAGAACATTCTTATTATGCCAGCTTTGGGTAATTCTTCTGTTATTATTTTCCCAAATTGCTGGTGGTTCCAATGTGATTCAAACAATAACAGGCAGTTTTGTGTGCTATATTTCTTGTTTCTCAGTGCATTAGTATTTCCTCCTAACTTTGATGGCCTGATTGTAAAAATATTGTTCTGCACGACACAGGTACCATGTTACAAATTTCTTTGCACCTAGCAGCCGATTTGGAACTCCAGAGGAACTTAAGTCTCTGATAGACAGAGCCCATGAACTTGGTCTGCTTGTTCTGATGGATATTGTACACAGGTAATGGTTATACGTTATTATTCTTTTGATTATTTTGGCAATATCTCTATTTCTTTCCTTTCAACCTTGTCCTCAATTATTATTAAATGAATGACATTATTTGTAATGTTTTATCCATGGTATTTAAGTTTCTGCTTAGACCTGATTACCAATATCTTATGAATGTAGCCATGCATCAAATAATACATTGGATGGGCTAAACATGTTTGATGGAACTGATGGTCATTACTTCCATCCTGGGTCACGAGGTTATCATTGGATGTGGGATTCTCGCCTTTTTAACTATGGAAGCTGGGAAGTAAGTGCTGGCTCCAAAGAATTAATTGGCATAGTTTCTGACAAAATTTTCTATACTTTCTGTTCTACAGTAAATGACTTACTTTAATTCTTAATTTAGGTTCTGAGGTATTTACTTTCAAATGCACGATGGTGGCTGGATGAATACAAGTTTGATGGATTTCGATTTGATGGTGTTACATCAATGATGTACACTCATCATGGATTGGAGGTACATTCTAATTGAATTTTGTGTTTGGTCTTTAAGTTCTTGGTATTTTAAGATAACTTGGCTACCTTTGTTTTTAGTTATGTGTTCAAGGATTACTGGATTGCCAATTGAAGTAGAAATGGGTGAAATTTTAAATGCCATTATGCATTTTATCAGAAAATTGAAGAGAATTGGACAGATTTATTGTTTTCATGAGCCTGTTTGTTTTCGTATACCTCATGTATTGTAGCAGATACCTTGTCCCCCCCTCCCCCTACATACTTCTTCCCCCTTTCTAATAAATCTCTTCCTTTGCCCAAAAATAGTTCTGCACGATAACTTATTACTTGATTCCGGAAGCTATATTTTACTCATGATTGAGCATCTTATGGCCTTTTTGGTGTAATCCAGTATGGACTATGGAGTGTGTCTTTCTAATCATGGTAACTTTTCCTGTTAAAATTTTCAGTATGCTAAAATTTTCATTAGGGGATTCTACACTATCTTAAGCTAATCAACATCAACAGCAACAACTTTAACCCAAGCTAATTGGGGTCGGTGGTAGATGAACCCAATGATAGATACGAGAAAGTTGAAAAACAAAAGTGGAAGGGGAAGGGGAAGGGAAAGGGAAAGGGGAAATAAGATAAAAGGGGGAAAGAAGGAGGGGGGAGATGAAGAGGAAAATGACTAAAAAAGGACCATCTGAAACATAGAAATAACAATGGGTTTAACCCTCCACCAAGCTTATAGCTTTTCTCCATTCTGTCCTAAGACACACCGTCCGCAAATCTATATCCCACTCCATTAAGTGTTGTTTTAAGCTAATCACTCAGATAAATTTCTGTTTCATTCTTCTGTTACTCTTTGGTTAGCAGTTCAACTTATATTTCACTCAATGCCCTCTAGTAATATCTTTTTCTCTAAATCTTGATGGTTAGTTTTTTAGTGGAAATGAGCCTTCTTTGTAGGATTGTGGTTCATTTAGAGTTAGTACTATAGCTTTAGATCAACGTGTCTATCAGCTAGTTAGTCTGCAACTTTTATGCAATAGATCGTTTCGCCTGGCCTCTTATGTGTATCCTTCTCATGGTTTCCTTTCCTTGAGGCAGGCTTCTTGAATGCATAATCAGTGGAATTAGTTAGCACTTTTGTGCTTGAGTAGTTGTTTTTTCTTTTAATGTTGTTCTGTGTTTCTTATTCTTGTTCTCAATTTTTAACTCCTTTTCTCAATGAAATCTGATTTAAAAGAAAATGAAAAAATCAACTGTATCATGGAAAGCTCTTCATATACAGATTCTTGAAATTCCATACTATATAGGGTGGTAGAGTGCTGAGCTCAATCAAAATACAGAAATCGGATAGAGTGCTGTAATGTAACTAAACAGTGGTGGATGATCAACTTGGTATATCTTGTACTGTTTCTGCGCTTAATAAATTCATTTTGCTTATAAAAAAAATAAAAAGCAAAATCCTAGTCATTGCTCAAGGATCTCCAAAGTGATTCAATCCAGTTAGGAATGGTTGGAGAAATGAATTCAATGATTTCATATTTCAAAAGATTTATGTTAAAACAATGAGTTAACAGAACAAATCAACCCAAGAAATCTATCCATAATTGTGTTGGTTCTATGATATTACAAATCATGCATCGAATCTCATCCTAAAGGCCAAGTTCTAGCAGCAGCAACTCTGTTCTGGATTCTCCCCACCCCCACCCCAACTGGACATTCAAATCAGCCCAATTATGCTGAGAACGCAATTAAGCCCAAACTTATAAAACAAGGGAAAGAGTTCAAGACCTACAGTTAACCTCAAACTAGTACAACATACTAAATACTAAGTACAAAGAGTGCAAGACCTACAATTATGTTGAAGAACTGATGAAATATATTTTAGCAGCAATTAGCCTTTGAATCAAAGGATTATATTTCACTTAGGTATTCTTTCTCAATCATTTTATTTTTTTCTTTTGCATTATTGAATCTCGCTGCAGGTAGCATTTACTGGAAATTACAATGAGTATTTTGGTTTTGCAACTGATGTTGATGCTGTGGTTTACCTGATGCTGACTAATGATGTCATTCATGGGCTCTTCCCTGAGGCTGTTACAATTGGTGAAGATGTATGTTGTCTCTTAAAGTTTTGAGTTAATGTACTTCTGTTAACATTTTATTCAAACTGTTTTAGTTTAGTAGTTGTCATCTCACAAATTTTAGTTGACTCTCCATGGTCAAGTATATAGATGGTCCTGTAACTGTTGTAAAGAGCAAAAAGACAATATGATGTTTGAACCCTCTATTTGACTGTATGAAAACTTGCAGTTGACAATTCAATTTTCTTTCCATTTCCAGGTGAGTGGAATGCCTACATTCTGCCTTCCTACACAAGATGGTGGGGTTGGCTTTGATTATCGCCTGCACATGGCCATTGCAGACAAGTGGATTGAGATTCTCAAGTAACCTTTTGCTTTTATTCTGGAGCACAAATACAGCATGTTATTTTATGCTTCCTCTTAAATAGTCCTGATTATGCATATATAAAATATATATATAAGGCATGTGCATAAATTACACTTTCTTGCTTTGCAACTTTGACCCAAAAGAAGGATTATAAATGGGTTAAATATAAAGAACCACGTTAATAGGATTTTATATTTAATTATGATTTTTCAAGAATTTTTATATTTGATTAGAATTAGAATAATGATTTGTCTAGAATTTTCATTATCTTTGGGTTACAAATACCATCTAGGTGCCTTATATTTTCATACCTTTTTACAAAATAGTATTGAGATTATTGTTTCTACCAAAAGTGTTTGAAACCCAAGTTAGAGGAGTACTCTGCCTTAGAAGAGAGTAATTCAGGTTTAATGCTTTATTGTTCTACATCAAATATAAAATCCTAATAATATGATTCTCCATTCTGCATCAATGGGCCCCAAAAAATTGTACCAATCTAATGTTCCATTGTATAAGCAAGTCAAATATGACATGGTTTTTCTCACATCAATTACTATTATGCTAAATGCTAATAGAATATGTTAAGCCCTTTGGAAAGTGTGGGAACTTTGAGATGCCAGCTTCAAAGGTATGCTAAAGCGCGAGTCGTCTTAGCTCATTCAATACCCCTCCAAAATGTTAGATTTCGATATAAGTGTGAATGAAGGATAATTCTTTGTTTTGATATACTATATGTGAGGTAGTTCTTCAATTTGATGAAGCTTGTTAGAGTGTAGCCAATTCTTTGGATCTAAAAAGATGCAACACTTTTTGTGTCTTAACATTGCAATTGTCTATACCTTTTGGTTGCAAGTTGTTATTTCAAATCCTAAACCCTTAAAATCCATCTCATAATTTCATCTCCAACTACCACTGTCATTCATTCTTACTGTTTGCAAGTAGTGTGAAAAGAAACCATGTAGGTGATTTCGGCGGTGTCCTTTTTTGTGTAGGAAGAACGATGAAGACTGGAAAATGGGTGATATCATCCACACATTAACAAACAGAAGGTGGCTGGAAAAATGTGTAGCTTATGCTGAAAGTCATGACCAGGCCTTGGTTGGTGACAAGACAATTGCATTTTGGTTGATGGACAAGGTGTTTATCTCTTCAATGTTTTGTGTTCTCATCCATTTGAAACTGCGTGCTGCAATAAAGTTCTTATTTACAGCATATTAAAAAAGACTTGCTTGACTATTATAAATCTTATGGAAACATATGATACGCATTTGCAATCAGCTTCTGATGTTGAGTATCAGCTTAGGAAGAATGCCTGATATAGCATCCATCAATTCTCTGGCTGTTTCTTGAATTCTTTGTTCTTACTTTGCTTCTGTCAAATTATATGAGGACACTTGTGGTTTGCTTTATAAGTGTATTGCTGCAGTTTTCCATTTGACATATATTTTACTAATGTTCTGTTGGTTGCTTCAGGATATGTATGACTTCATGGCTTTAGACAGACCATCCACACCTATTATAGATCGCGGTATAGCGTTGCACAAAATGATTAGGCTTATTACCATGGGCCTTGGTGGTGAAGGGTATTTGAATTTTATGGGGAATGAATTCGGCCATCCTGGTAATCATATTTGACTTGTGTCATGTCATTACTTATGTAGAGATTCAATAATGATATGACCAGTTGTTAGATTTTATGTTATCAAGTTAAGTTTAGCATTGCTCATTCATTGTTGCTCTCTTCAGAGTGGATTGATTTCCCAAGGGGTGATCAACATCTTCCTAATGGCGTAGTAGTTCCAGGGAATAACAACAGTTTTGATAAATGCAGGCGTAGATTTGACTTGGTAAGTTCATGATTCTTTCATTCAGGACCTGTGCAATTACTAATTTATATTCCCACTGCTTAGTGTTAATGTTTTATGAAATTTCAGTTGGTTAAGCGCTACTTTGTTGCAAAAATGTGTGTCTTATTACTGAGGAATTATAAACCATACACTGATCATATGTGAACATGTTTGAAGATTAGAGGAATGAGAGTCATGCAACTTTTTCTTTCTTCATCCTTATTCTTTCTTGTGAATACAAGGATAATTTGATGTACCAACTAGCTAACATGCTAGTCAAAGTTCTCTAAGCACCATGGATTTCTTATATTTGTGCGACAAAAACTAGATGGCTATGATATCTATGGCAATATTGTTCTCTTTCTGCATTTTCTTTGCTATTGTTGATTGTTCCAGTTTTCTTACAAACCATTAAATAATCATCATGGATGCCTCTTCCACTGAAATGTAGAGCATTTTTCTTTGTTCCTGAAAATTACTATCCTAATTTAGTAACAGTTACTAAAGTAAGATGATATACATTGAACAGTTGAAATACCTGGAGTAATGATGAAAGTAGCATATGACTTGCTTGTGATGTGTATCTCGGACAATGCATGTCATGAAAGTCAAATAAAGTTGCTAACAGTTAAACACATGGAGTGAGAAAATGAAACTAGAGCCCTGCTCCAGGTAGGGCAAGATGTTTATATATAGAACTTAAAAATCCGAAAAAGATTATGATGAGTTGTTGACTGATAGAATCTCAGTTTTGTGGGCAAAACTATAAAAAATAAATGCATTGTTTTGTTTACTATCTACATTACTTTGACATTAAACATACAGTACATGTACTTATTATCGGAAAAGAGAGAAGAATTATTTACAAAGGCAGTAGTTCAAAGTTACAAAACTTATCTCTCCTGTGCTGCTTAATCAGGGCGATGCGGACTATCTAAGATATCGAGGGATGCAAGAATTTGATCAGGCCATGCAGCACCTAGAAGAAAAGTTTGGTGTAAGTCTTGATTTTCCGCCTGCCTCTCCTATTTCCTATGTCAATGAATTGTCCTAATGAAATCTCTATTGGAAGGTTATTTAACTTTGATCTTATGGCTATTGCTCATCATTGGAGATAACACGTGTAAACTTTTGAGTACACCATGATCATCATCATAATCATGATAACAATAGACAATTGTGAAAGCAGATTTTTTATTTTATTTTTCTTCCAAGTTTTCTACCCACATGGTTATGAAACCTAAGTACTAATAGTATTTTAACCTAGGCTAGTTATCCCCCGTGGTAGAAGCAGTTAAGGAAAAATAATTGTACTTAGTACTTACCTTTTTGCTGCAGTTCATGACTACTGAGCACCAGTATATTTCACGGAAAAATGAAGGTGACAAAATTATAGTCTTCGAAAGGGGCAACCTCATCTTTGTCTTCAATTTTCATTGGACCAACAGCTATTCAGATTACAGAGTTGGCTGCTCAACCCCTGGGAAATATAAGGTATATTTGATTGTCATTCTCTGGCAAGACTGTAATGGTGATATTAGAAGTTCTTTATAACGATGCAAAGTTACCATCTGTTATTTTTCATCTCAAGAAACAATCATTTTCATCATTTGTCTGGTTAGTCTCCTCACTCAGATCCCAATTCAGGAAAGCGCAATATGTGGATTAAGTTTGAAATCATAAAACCCTTTATTGGACCAAGTTAATCCTCTCAATGTAAAAGCATATTATTATTGGAATCAATGGCCCTATCATCAAATTCACTTCTTTAACTATGGTGTCCAGCATTCAAGCCGATCAATATTGGTAACTGTTCATTCTACTAGTTGTTTAGGCAAAGGTGCCTTCCCCTGTCCACAAAATTCAAATCATCAAATTGAAGCTCATCTTAACGGAAGTTTAACCAAGAACAATGAGCAAAAGGTCCCCAAAAAACATAGTCTAGTTTTGCACTCTTTTATCCAATTCCATCTAATGGATGGTCTGGTCCCACTGTACTTTTGATACGAGACTACTACTGATACCGACACCGGATGCTAATGCGTGCAGCGATATGACCAAATATTATTTTCTCTTTTTCTTTTCCTAAGTTTGATAATGGGTTTATGCATTTCCTTGTTCCAGATTGTCTTGGATTCAGATGATGCCTTGTTTGGTGGCTTCAGTAGGCTCAATCACGCTGCTGAATACTTCACCTCAGTATGGAACTTCTCTAAACTTGTATCTGAGTAGCATGGACACACCAAGTGTGTTGTTGTGTTGTGTCTTGTTTGTATTTCCTATTCGTTTTCTTTTACATTCTTGCAGACCTAATTTTATCATTTTGACTATCCCAATGGAATAAACAAACTCCTTGAATTCGGTGATTTTACAGGAAGGATGGTATGATGACCGACCTCGATCCTTTCTGATCTATGCACCTTCTAGAACAGCAGTGGTTTATGCCCTAGCAGATGAAGCTGAACCTGCCCTAGCAGATGCAACTGAACCAGAGCTGGTTGATCCTTGATGACACAAACAAGCTTCTGGGATGAATGTTACGAGTGCACAAAGGCATGGATGCAGTAAATCCCTAGTCAAACTAGCCAACCAACGTCTGATGGTTTAACCGACACTGGAACAACAAAGAAGCAGAATTGAAGTGGAATAAGTGAAGCGCTATAGTTCATCTTTAGTGAGGCAGGAGACTAGCCTCGAAATCTTGTACATGCGCCTTGCTAGGTAATAAGTTGTGATAGCACACCCATCTTCCTATTTTTACTTTTTAGGATTTAACATCTTGACATGTTATAAGTTGCGTCGCGATTGAGAAATGTGAATCAACAAAGCTATGGTCCGCGATCCTGAGACTCAATGTACCTATGCACATCTCAGTCTTCATAAAGTGCATACTCTGTTAAGAGTTGGAAGCTTCCAAGGGGCTTTTACCGTGGGAAATTTTGCAGGAGGCTTTTATAGATGTTTCTTTTAAATTTTATTTTTATTTATTGGTTAAAATCTTTCCTTATATTTAAAAGTTGAGTTGTAGCACAACTCAGAGTATTCTATGCGGTGTAATAAAGACATTGTACACGGTCATAAAAAAGAAAATAAAATAATTGCCTACTGTACATAGGGTCGCTCCTTCACTTCCTTTCACCATCTATTTTTTAAAAATAATTAGAATGTTTATATTCATTATCCATAGTTATCAGTTTCCTTTTTTTGCGGTGACCAAGTGGCAAAATTATCAGTCTAATGTTTGGGAAGGAAATATCTATTCTAACTCCATTGTTAACGGGTGCAAAGTTCAGACTTTTCCATTTTCTTTGGTTGCTGATGCTTCTGGAGTTTAGAATCTCAAAATCCCATAGTGCTTCCTTTTATTTTTTTTCCTGTTTTTCTTTCTTTTCCTCCCCCAAAAAAATGACTTTTAGCCAAGTGACTTGGGGGAGATTGGAGCAAGCAAAGCTGCTTTCACTGTTTAACTTTGAGAGGAGTGTAATCAAGGCTATCTGACACAATTTGAACTTAAAAACAGAAAATATAGTATTTTTAAAAATTATGAAAAAATACTATTCTCAAACAAAATAGGCCTAAATTGTCATCGTCTTGTAGATGATTTCGCGTATAAGTTTCAATATCCTGTATTTGTTTACACTGGCTGCATTGGAATCATCTCGTTTCCGTTCTGCTTTGTTTTTTCCTTGTTATGAATTTTTTGTATTAATAAGGGGTCACATGTTTTTTCTTTGTTTTTTATCAAAAAAATAATAATTAGGGGAGGGGAAGCGAAATCAGCAATAAGAGACAGGTGATTTGAGTCATTTGACTAACTAGTAATTATTTTGCGGAAATTTTAGGAACTGAAGTAATTTACCTAGCGTAAGTAATGCCATAAAGAATATGTGATTTTAATGGGTAAAACCCCAGTATTACGAATTAAATGCAACCAGGAACCGACCATATCCTTTCATCGCCCAGTTAGAAACAAAAGTGGTCCAGAGGTTTGATACGAACATAACCGTTGTCCAAGAATGCTCTAAAAGTGGAACTTAACCTCAAAAACAAAAACAGAAAATTAATTGGGGGCACCTACAAACTAAGTTCAGGTGCTAATAAAGCTTGTCTCAGATCCAGAACCACGAGGCAAGTGATGCAAAACACTAGTGGGAGATGAAGTTGAAGTAGATGATCTGAGTGCCTCAGCAAGTGGTCCTCCCATCGAAGCCACTTGATTAGACGAGGCCCATCCTCCGGCCCAATTCAACTGCAACTGCTCTGCCTTGAGGCCCACATTCTCATTTCTTGGGCCCGGGTCTTCTACATAGCCCGTGGACAATTTCAATGACACATCCGAGGAAGCAGAAGCATTTCCGGGCATTGAATTAGAGAGGCTAGGGCCAGCAGCATTGTTTTCAACGTTGTCAGAGTCTTGCAGTGATCGTGGCCAATCATCGAAGAAATGCCTCAGCATATGGCCACCTCCTCCACCTGATTTGCCATCCCCATCCACATGAACTTTGTCTTCATTCTTGGTCCCAGAGGAACTACATGCGGCCCATCAACAAGGCAGCAAAAAATATCAAGTTGGGACTTTCTTTGTATCACATGTCACAACGGTGCCAAAAATATAAAAATTGTGGTCTTCTAACACAAGGACAGCATCATTTCTAAATTTAGTTTAGAAAGGAATGGTTGGGGATTATTTGGGCCAAATTTAAAGTTATTGTTGTGTTTGCCATGCACTAACGAAAACATAACAATATATTTTGTCCTTTCACTCTTTTGATAGAGGTGCCTCATACTATTTAAGGAATCAAAATGAAAGAAAAAAAAATCATTAAAAAGTGTTATTAGTCCACTTCCATTATGATTCTGGTGAAGTCCTAGCATTATTTTTTAATAAAAACTTTTTATCAATTACCTAATCATTGATTTTGAGACACAAATTTGCAAGATAACACTTCAATAGAAACAAAATGTATCACTTTTTTCCCCTTATCTCCTGATGTGTTTTACTTTGAAGATACACTAAATAGAAAATAGATCCCCACTTAATATCTTGTTCTAATCCAAACTGCTTTATTTCCCAAGTACGAGACATAGTGGCCATACCCTCATATAGGGTCCCCCCATCCCAAGTTAGGCAGAGGCACCAGTACAGTAATAAGTCACAAGGATATATCTCTCCTTAGATTACTTGTTCAAATCGGAATGCATCAAATTCAAACTTACTTTTTGAACGTCAATGAATTAAATCTCAAAAACGACAATGACAAAAAAGGAAAAAAATGGAACAACAGAAGCAAAGTATGTCCCACCATATTTAAGAACAAGCTCACATACGAATAACATTAATTTAGTCACCCTTTTCCAAAGCAAAGCACCCTCGCTGATTGCCTTTTATTAGATACACTACTACACACAAACATCATTATTAAATAGTCCAAAGTAAAATCATAATAGAACACTTAGGCTGCAATTTTTTGGTTAACGAATCACATAAGAATGATAGTGAGAGAGAGAGAGAGAGAAGCCAGAAAGGCATTAAGATTACCGTTCATTAAGACGAAGAAGATCAAAAGGGGATTTGAGTGAAGCAGAAGCTAAGGGTGGTGAAGAAATGGAAGATGAAGAAGCACCTAGTCCTAGAGATCCACCACCACAATTATTAGCTCTAGTTGGTGTGGGTAGTTCCACAGGCTTTCTTGAACGGTTTCTTCCACGATGCATGTGGCGCTCACAGTACTTTTGCCCAGCCACCACGTCCCTCGAGCACCGCCATTTCTTGCCGTCAGTTCTACGGCACCGCCCTGGCTCCGGATCCATCGCTCCTCTACCCCAATACCCTGATTGCAACACTGATCCAACAAACAAAACCATGTTCACCTTCTATAGCACCAATAAGATGCAACAACATAATTCATCAAAAAAAACCTTATTCCACGATACAACATTTCTATTTACCACATACATTTCACGATGTTACAAGTCTTTTTTATCTTAAGTGTTCCATATTTCATCAAAAGCCTGAAGATTTTTAATATGTAGTGGCATGATTAGCAGATAATCACTTCCCTTAAACATGTATCGTGCATCCCAAAAAGAAAACAACGTTTTCCAAGCATGCTGTTGCTGTAACTCAACCATCATCCTTATTCCACACATGAGATCGGTTATGAAACCAAGACTGACGCAACAAGTATATCTTGTAAAAAATGTAAACTTTGAGGGACGTTGTTTTTTCTTTATTCAAATTATTATTTAAAAAAAAAGAGTAAGTTTTGGGGGACGTTGAACAGTCACAAACACGAGAAAATGATGTAATATATGAAAAATGGTGTACGACAGTGAAGAATATGAATATAGGAGATAATAATAATAATAAGATACTTAGAGAGAGAGAGAGAGTTACAAGCAGCAGGTTGGTAATGTTGGAGAGGGTGATGGAGGAAATAGTGAGGGGGGTGAAGAAGGCTTTTCTTGATTGGTTGAAGGAGTTCAGGAGGAACAGCAGCACCAGCCAACATGTACCTGAATATCAAAGCCTGCAACTCAAGCTCCTGCCACTGAGACAAGCTGAAGTAGCTCCCCATCCCTGAACAGAACAGATATAATAAAGAGCAGACACCAACCCACAAAGGGGAAAAAAAGGAAAAGAGAGAAAAACGTAAGAGCCAAAGAAGAAAGGTAGTAGGTAATAAGGTTGTGTGGTAGTGGAAGAAGCTAAAAACTTGAAAAAGTAAGCACAGCAACTAATGCCTGAAGCTAATCAAACTTTCTTTCTTTCTGCAAAAAGGAAAAGAAAGAAGGAAAGAGGGGAAATAAAAAATCTTACTGGGAAATAATCTGTTAGTGGTTGTAGTGGTCATTGTTTCAGTTTCAGCTGCTAATGTTGAATCTGACAGGGTGCTGACTTTGCTGCTGCTGTTGGGTTCAGGTACAAACAAAGGGAGTGCAGTGGCAGATGGCTGTTGATGATGGGATTCAGGGAGAAGTTTTGGCATCTTTGTAGAATGTTGTTGTTCCTCTGACTCATGCTGGTTTCTCCATTGCTTCAGATGGAAGTCCATGGAGAGAGAGAGAAAAGAAAGAAAGAAACTTGCTACTTACTAGTATTAAGTTTGGCTTAGTGTGAGTGTGGTGGCTAATTAACTTCGTTAGGTGTGTTGGATGTGTAAAGACCAAGTTTGTAAAAAGCTTTTGCGGTGTCCTCTGCGGGCTCCTTTATATCTTTGGCAGATACCTACCTATGTTTGATAGAGAAAATAGAGGGTGGTGGAGAGGGAGAGAGAGAGAAGGTTGTTTGTTTCTGACAGCAAAGCCTGCAAAGTTTGTTTTGAAGGCAGTGGGGGTAGGGTTAAGAGCACTTGAGAAAAGACAGTGAGACAAGACAGTTGAGAGAAAAAAAAGAGTTAATAAATAATAAAATAATGGGATAGGTAAGAGAGATGAAAGAAAGAACCTGCGGTTTTTGTCTTTGTGCATTGCTTTGGAAATACCACTCGAGGGAAGAAGTAGCAGCAGCATAACATATAGGGCTTGTAAGTGGAAAAAGCAAAGCTTTTTAGTTTTTACAATATTATCATAACTACTAGGAGTCTATAACAGTAGAGTGCCATAGAATAATAGTATTATTATATTCATTTGGTTTTTTTATGAGTTGGTTTTGGACGAATGTGGTGTCTGAAACAATGCAATGCAAAGGACATAGGGAAAGGGAGGTTTTGATCCGACAGTGCAGCTGCTGCTTGAGAGGATTTCCTTGAGCCTGGGGCTGGGGACTTACTGACTGACTAGAAGAACTAAAAATCAAGGTTTATTGTAAACTCATCATATTAAGGAGCTAATATCTCGGGTTTCGTCTACCATTATGTCATTTGCATGTAGCATCTCGAGGGAGAGGAATTTTAACTAATCTCTTTCTTTTGTTTTAAATAATATGATATGATACCATGGAATATCTACCACCATCATTTGCTAAATTATTAAACTAATATGATAGTAATATGATATATATCCTTTTTATGCTTTGAATTTTTAGTTTAATTTTAAAATTATTGATGCTTTAAAAAATTAAGATCTAATTATATTATTATGGAAAATACACGAAATAATATTATATCAATAACATTTGGTTTTTCCAATATTAGTGAATCAGAGGATAGGATTATGACCAGCGATGATTAAATCAATTGATTGAGACTTGAATTCATTAATAATGTGATTTAAGGTTCGATTTCTAAATAGTGTGTAGGAGAGATCCTTATTCGAAGGAACAGTGGACTTATAAGTAACAGTAAATTCTTCGGATGAATTTAAAAAAATTAAGTGGTTGACTGAAATATACTTTTGCAATCATTTGCGCAAAAAAGAAAGGATAGGAATATAGTTAGAAAGGAAAATCTACTATGTAATTTACTATGATTTATAGTTGAAGAAGAAAATTAAATAAAGATATTTAGTCCAAAATATAGTAACTAATTTGTATTGTTGTGGAAATGAGATCAGTTGGTTGTGGTTACTATTTCAGTTTTCTTTGAGTGTAGTTTATTTATTGATAAAAGAGAGAGAATTTTGTTGTTTATAGTATTTAATTTAATTCAAACAGGACTATTTTTAACTGATTATATATGTTATTTACAAAAAAAAAAAATATTTATTAATATTAAAATTTTAAATATGTATTTGGAGTATACGATTACAAAATCATGGTTCCAGATATACAAAAAATAATTTGCCTATATTCAAATAATGTTGTTGAGAATTATGTTTAGATA
>PYAF01004425.1:113935-134489 GCA_007407185.1 Glycine tomentella | reverse complement strand
TGTTTATAGTATTTAATTTAATTCAAACAGGACTATTTTTAACTGATTATATATGTTATTTACAAAAAAAAAAAATATTTATTAATATTAAAATTTTAAATATGTATTTGGAGTATACGATTACAAAATCATGGTTCCAGATATACAAAAAATAATTTGCCTATATTCAAATAATGTTGTTGAGAATTATGTTTAGATATGGTTCAACTACAATTTTGTTAATGTAGTTGAATACGTAATTTAATGAACCTAATTTCAAGTTTAATGAAAAGAAAAAATTATTTTTACTATTTGTAAAATTTATTTACTTTCCTGTCAAAACTATTTATTTATTTAATCATATATTACATATTCAAATGTTTGAAATATGTAATATGTAAACATTCATCAAAATAATAATAATAATAAATATAGCGTAGATAATGAAAAGGTTAAGTGAAATATATTACACTGGAGAAAAACTAATATTTACTATATTTATTATTTATATTAATTATGTTAAACTAATATGTAACATGATGGTGTAATGGTACAGGAATCCAAGTAGTATGTAAGAGATCTTAGATTATAATCTTAATGTCATAATTAAAAGGGGGGGAAACCTTGGCTTAATTACTCAGAGATTCCTATACTTTTTAAAAAATTTCAATTAGATTTCTGAACTTTTTTATTTTAATTGGTTCCTTTAACATTTATTTATTTTAAATTCGGTCCTTTAACTTTTATTTATTTTTGAATCAGATTCTCCCATTTAATTATATTTATAAAAATTAATTATAATTACTTAATTAGATGTGCATATAATGAATTAATGCTTTTAGGATTTGTTGTAAGTACAATTGAGTAATTGTGAGAGTTTTACGTGAGTTTCAACTTAGAGCTAAATAATTATAAAGAAATATCTAAGTTGAACTCACATGTAATGGTAAAAACTTTTAAAAAAACTCCCATTGTACTCAATTGTACATATCACATACTAAAGAAATAATCATTTCTTGTCTCCAACTCTAATTAGATATTTGTAATTAATTTTTCATAACAATTAAATGAGGGATCCAATTGAAAATAAATAGATATTCAGGAACCCAATTAAAAGAAGAAAAAAAGTTTAGGGACATACTCAGAAATTTGATAAAAGTATAAAGACCTACAAGTTAATTTGACCCACTTTTTTTTTTTTAACTCCATATCTTTAAGCCGGAAGCTAGAAATTAATTTTTCAAGATACTGAATTTTATTTAAAGAATCTATCTTTTTAAACATGTATTTTTTTATATACATGAACTAATGAAAACAATCACTAGTATTTAAGGAATAAAATTAAGCCTTTTGCAAATTAATATAACTAAGAAATCAGTTTACTAGTATTAGATATGTTATTTTCCAATCTTTTCAATTTTTGATAGTTATTAAATGTTTTCATATTTTCTTTCTTTAATATAGCATAATTTCTTATTGTATTTTAATTTTTGATAATTTTAAAACACTAAAACAACTTTAAGACCAAGTTATTCCATAAAAAAAATGTTGAAAGAAAGTGTGGAAATGGCGTTGTAATACACGTTAAACGGCTAAAGATGTGAGAGATAGACATGGCAACGGGGCGGGACGGATGTGGGTATTGTATTTCTTGTCCCCGCCCCGCCTTTAAAACCCACCCTCGCTTCCGTCCCCATTCCCGGTCGGGTTTTAAAATCCGGATCCATCCTCGTCCCCGTCGGGTTTTTCCCGCTCCGCCCCCGCCCTACCCTTACTATTAATTAAAAAAATAAAAATAAAAAATAATTTGGCTTTTCTTTTGATAAAAACGGAAAAAAAGTTGACTAGGTAACAAAAAAATTAATAACAAACCCCCATTCAAAATATGAGATCATAATTTAAAAATTATTAAACAAAATCAATCAATTTAATTAAAACCATTATGGACCTACATATTTAATTTCTCCCAAAATATAATATCATTTAAATATATATATTGTTCCAAAATTAAAATAAAACACAACAAAGAGTAGAGGTCCATTGCAGCAACAAAGCTTCCAAAATAGAATTAATTCAGAAAGTTGTTGGCCAAAGTTCAGCGCCGTAGAGAATGAGAAATGAGGGGGAGGATTAGGGTTTCAGGATTTTATTCTTATATATATAAGGGTAAATTTGTAATTTAATTATGGCGAGAGCGGGGTGGGTATCATCAATACCAAATCCGCTCCCGTCCCCGAATTTTTGTCGTGGGTCGGGAGCGAGGCGGGTATCATCAATAGCAAATTCGGTTTTTCCCCGTTAAAATTGGGACGAGTTTTGACGGGTACCCACGAGCTCGGGTCTCGTTGCCATGCCTAGTGAGAGACCATTTTTATCTCCTGTTATGGGTGTTCATCAACCGATCCAAACCGATACAAACCACGGTGACCGAACCGAAAAACTGAAAACCGAAATAATCGAAAACCGAAAAACTGAAAACGAAAAAAAAAACCAAAAATTTTAACCGGATTGGATCGGTTTTCGGATTGGCCGGTAAAAATCGATCCAATCCAAATTGATCCAATTGTAAATCATACCTTACCCTTTATCTACTTGGGCCTATTCCCTATCATAGCCCAAAAATCAAAAATTCAATACTTTATTTCGTCCAATGAACGTGTTTGTCTAATGAAAATTATAAAATAATGTTTGTTTTTGTTCAATGAATGTGTTTCTTTATGTTAGATACTCCTTATTTTGATAAAAATAAGTCTCATAAGTTTTATTTTTAGACTTTTTAAAAAATCGAAAACTGATCCAATCTAAACCAAAAAAAATTGGATTGGATTGGATCGGATTTGAAAAAAATTTCAAACCGAATGGATAATCAAATGACCAAACCGAAAAAATTAGATCAGATAATTTTTTACTTCAAAACCGATCTAATCCAGACCACAAACACCCCTATCTCCTGTCTTATGCCCCCAGCGCATCGTTTACTTTAATATGATGGATGTAATAGATTCGATTCATATATTATTTTTTATTTTATTTTATTTTCACTATTTATAATCTTTCGTTTTTTCCACCGAACCAAATGAAGCCGTACGAAAATGAGCGTCCTCGTGAAGCTCTAGACCCACTTTTGATGGTTTGATGACCGATCAGAGAATTATCATTTTTCTTATTTTAAAGGGACAGCCAACAAAATTAAAGATAAATTACTTTTTAGACCGCCCGTAATTACTTTTTAAGCAAAATGGATTAAAAACAAAAATTAATTATTAAAATATATTGATTAAAAAAATATTTATAAAATATATAATTTTTATCATATAAGATATAAATATTTCATTCGTAATGATATTTTATATCTTTTATTTGTTATATATCAAAAGACCTCATCATGATATCATTCTATCAAATATTTAACATCAATTTGGTAAACACAACATACCCATTTAATAATCTCATACAACGTTTCCTTAAAAAATCTCCTATCATTTTATTAAAAATATGCTAAATGAAAAAAATAACATCTTATATATATATATATATATATATATATATATAATATTTTGGTTAAAAAACAAAAAATAATTGAATGTTTCTTTTTGTGAGTAAAAAAAGTTACCACAGGATTTAAAATTATAAAAAAAATCCTACTAACTAGTAACTCACTTACAGTGACTCTTACCATCTTTATTATTCGAGAAACGCGTTATATTGTGTGCTTTTGTAAGAAATTATAACAAAGATATTATATGAATTTCACATAAATAATAGGGGTGTGAATGTAATTGTTTAGTATTATTCTATTTTTGTCTCTAAAATTCAAGGAAAATTTTAAAACATTGAGTAAAAATGTGATATGAAATTTAGTCATTAATCGTTCGATGATAAATTGAATAAAAATATAATATAAGATCTAATCATTAAATTAAATACTTGATAGAATAGAACACATCAGAATCTCCTATTAAAGGATAAATAAATAGTATAAAGTATAATTAAGGATGATCCGTATAAAAATCACATTTTTTAATAAATATTTTTTTAACCAATCTATTTTGATAATTAGTTTTTATTTTTACCTCATTTTGATAAAAAAAAATAAAAAGCCGTAATCTGCCATCTCGTTAGCTTTATTATTAGACGCTCAATAGGATGCATATAAGCATATTCATTGCTTTTAATTCTGAAAGTCCTAATTTCTTAGCATTATTGATGCTTTGAATCCATTGTAGAATAAGTGTAACTGGTTTAGGTCATCAACGTTATGGTATGGACAATTTCTTAGTAGCTCTTTGAAGTACTCCTAAGAGCTTCTTTGGTTTCACATTTGAAACCAATAAACTTAGTCCAGAGTTAGTCAAACTTAATTATAATTTTGACCAACATGTTTGATACTTTCACTTTAACGTGATTTAGCGAAATGAACTTGAGATTGTATTAATGCCGCTGAAAGTAACTTTTGATCCAAAGAAACATGGGTCAGAGGGCCTATTTGCAGTGATAGATCTAGAAAATTAATTAAGAAAAATATTTAATAAATTCAAATACATATCCTAAAAAATGATAAATGACAAAAATGAATTAATAATAATAATCAGTATCAATAATTCAAACACATCAAGATGTCAAATAACCATAAATATCATCATAATCAAAAACAACAACAATAATAAAAGAAAAACATATTACTTCTGAAAAGATAATCGAAACAAATCAAATTGAATTAAACTGAAAAATAGTTCTTCCTGGACTAAACTAAACTGAAATTTGTTAATCTAAATTGCATTTTTTTTCATTCAGTACATGCACGGTTAAAAATGGTCCAGTTTTTAAACTATCAATTTAGTTTAATTCATAATTTAATACATATTTTGATTAAAATTTACAAATTAAAGTTTGGATTAAACTTAAGCAGTCAAGCTTACAAACTGAGTTCGTAAAAACGACCCGTATCTTGTTTTATAAAACTGGTGTATGCCTAGTGTAATTTGGGTACTGTAAATAAAACATAGTACTATAAAAATTTATAAATAAGAGAACATTTTTATTAAGATTAACTATAATTTTCTCTAAATGAATTACACATGCCCAACTTTTTACCCTTTCAATCATGTCGGAGATAAATGTCTAATCTAATATAGATATTAGTAATTGGTCTACATTGAAACTTTCTAGCACACTAAGAAGTAGGAGATAATTAATGCCTAATATCTAATAGATAAATGTTTAAAGCATGATTATCCAACCACCAAGGTCTCAATTCATCAATGTATTACAACTCAACAAGGCAATTTATTTAATCATTTTGACAGTGAGGATATATAGGACGGTAAAGAAATTAGAAACAAGTAGCAGTAACAACATGAACACTGGAGAAGTAAAAAACAATAATAACATGTTTCTAGTATTATTATTAGTAAAGAACTGAGAGATCCAATGGGCACGAAACATTCAGAAGCTAAAGTGTGCCCAATGAAAGAGTCTTCAAGGCATCATCTACATAAATGAAATATACTCAAGCCAATATGAACTTCACAATAGACTAACGAAATTGATGATCTCACGACATAGATTACAGGGAAGCCTACCTTAGTTTTTTTTTAGAGGAACTAAATAGCAACACTGCAATAGCAACTTAGCAGCAAGTTCTAAAATATTTTACAAAGCATAACGATTTCCAATACATAGTATAGTTTTCAGTTTTCACATAAACTAAGACAACAAAATATAAACATAAATTAGATGGCAATTGGGGGGAAAATCGCATTTTGGGAAGATGGAAGAACCTTTTAGCCAAATCAACAGAATATTTAGTCACAAATTTTCACGGCAATTAAGAACACAAGCACCACCCAGATCGACATTGAGGTAAATTTTCAATCTTTGGGAAAATCATTTTAATCAAATCAATACAAAAACAATCAGGGACACACATTCCTCAATTTTCCAAACTTTGGGACAACCCATTTGAGAGAAAAAAATCAGCAGATTCACGATTTGGAATATATCTATTTCTCATTTTTCTTTTCTTTTTACACATTAACTATACAACAAACCATGGGAAAAAAAAAAAGAAGAGACAGAAAAAGAATACACAAATCCTGGAACTGGAAGTGGTGGGCGGTGGCCGACGGTGGCGGTCTTGGCGGAGGAGGAGCAGAAGAGCACGAGCCCCACGGCGAGAGGAAGGAGACGTAGAGACTCGAGGTGCTCCGTGCTTGACTGCTTGAGCGAGAGAAGAGAAGGTCGAGGTATCACTGTATCAGCCTATCAGGTATGCAGAGTGGCTAGGGTATTTTGTAAAAAAAAAATAAAAAGAAGGGTATTTTAGTATTTTCATCTGAAAATTTAAGGGGGGACACTTGCCCCTTTTCTTATACCTATATCCGCCTTTACCTAATTGGATGTAAGCTTCTTCATAAATACTTTTATAAGAAGAAAAGAATGAAATGAACTTTTCATAAACTAAAATAAGTTTTTCATTTTAACTCATTTATAAATGTCATCTTATCTTTTTAGAGAAGTTATATTGATGAGTTTCTAAAAATTAACTAATAACTTATTTTTAGTTATAAAAAAATTCATATGATATTTTTCTTCTTATTTTCTTAACTTATCAAAACATGTCCATAATATATCACTTTATTTCTTTCTAATATACCCTTCTCTTTGGGGCAAATGAGCCAAACATACGGTGGTTTTTCGTGGGCGGTGTCATGGCTTAGGAAAGTGTAAGTTTTAAATCTTACAAAGAGAAGAGGAACTGATATTCATGATAGACGACATAAAAGTCTGTTAATTAAATCAAGCAAAAATTACATCATGCCAATGTAGAGTAATTTGGAAAATCAAATGTTGCCCATTCATTGCATGCACCGCCAATGTATTTTCTTAACCATTAGGAAATTATATCATTGAACCAAAACAATTTACAGTAATGAAAAAAATCTGCATTCCACCGCTTATGCACCGCATCCAGTATTCAATTAGAAAGTAAATGAATGAATGAAAAAAACTTAGTTTAATTTGAGAAGTCTCTTCCTCCCTCCGTGTGTAATTAAATTTCTTCTTCTCTCTGTCGTTATCTTCTCATGCGTGTGTTTGTGAGTTGTGTGTGGATTAAATTTCAAAGTATGCATCGATACTAAAAGACTAAAAAAAACAAAAAAGTCACTATACAAATGGATAACTCACGTCTCACTGCTTTTACCTCCTAGGTTTGCTCTCTCGAACCTCAACTACACACAAAGCCCAAGTTCTTCTCAGAACCTTATACAAATTCCTTGCAATATGTCTTAATTGTCGAAACAAATACCCTAACGCCTTAGGTAGACTCCCTAGGCACTCATGCATTATGTTTAGGATTTTTTAAGAGCATACATTAATAGGCATGGCAACTTGACCCGCATTCATGGGCATCCATCCGAATCTACCCCAATGTCAACAAGGAAAAATCGAGTTGACTGATTTTGGGTTCAGGTTCGATTTTTCCCTGTCTGTTGAATTTAGGGCCGGGACGGTTTTGGTAATGCTGATAACCGCCCCGCCCCTACCATGCTATATTTAATTATTTACAAAAATACCTTTATATATGTGGAATACCTTAGGATAAAGGCTTAATTTTATTCAAGAATTAGGAGTATAACTAATTTTATTTTTCAGCAATAAACATCTAATGTTAAAATTTATTATAATTACATACATTTGAGACTTAGCGCTATCAAATTTTATGTTATGGTTATTGTTTAAAATTAATTTTTTAAATAACAATTTTTAAGTGTTTGGGAACCCGAGGCCCATCAATTTTCGGGGCAGGGACGAGGGTGGCTTTGAGGGACGGGGTGGGGGTGATATAAGTAAAAACCGTCCCCGACACGCCCCGTTGTCATGCCTACACATTACATAAGCACCTCCACTCCTAGAGTATACACAAATAATAAAAGATAAAGATAATTATATCAATTATAGTACATTTTTAATTAAGTACAAATCACTCTAAATATAATTTAAAAAAAAAAAGTCAATAATTTTAAATTGTATAATAATAATCATAATGTAAGAAAGTCTACAATATTAATGTATATATATATATTTTATTTTTTTTTTAAAAAAAAAAAACTTAATATTGCATGCAACCATATTCGGAATTAACAAAAGGAACAACTTTATGAACTCCAGGTTTTATCTTACCGTGGTATTTATTGTTACGTTACGTTTCTTAAATAAAAGGAATCCAATGAAGAACCAATATCTGCATTTTGCAAGAATCAATAAAAGTCAAACGAGATGGAGTTAAGTGTTGACTAACTGCCGAGTACAAATGATGCACTGCCACTCATGCTTCCTTCGGGGGTCTCTTTCAGATTCCTCAACCTCATTAATATTTTTCCTTAAGAATAAAAGAAAGAAAGAAGCTGATGCAAGCGAAAGAAAATATAGTGGACCAATATGTGAGAGCACATCCAATTCAAAGATCATAAACTGTTGGTGGCGGGGACAGTGTAAACGAGCTGTTAAAAATAACTAAACATTATAAATCAGAAAATACGAATACAATATAAGTATATATTAATACGATACGACGTTCATATAAAAATAAGATAAATTTTACAACTGCAAAAGAGCAAGCAAAAAACATTTCTCTCAAATTAAGACTGTACAAGTGCAAGATAATAAGAAATAACATAAAAATTAACACACACTAATTAAATTTGTTTATTCTATATGCCCTCGTACGAGGGTTTTTAATAATTTTTTACTTTTATAGTTAGAAGAAGTTTTATGCGTCTATTAAAATGAAATATAAATGATTCATTATTTATTCGTTTATCGAGTATCATAAAATTATTATATAACGAAAACAAAACTCATGAGAAAAAATATATTTTAAAAATACGTATAAATCGTTACATATATATAAAATAGAATATTTAATTGCGAGAGTTTGAAAGTAAAAAAAAAATATGGAAATTCTTTATTAGAAAACTCATTAATTAGAACGGAAAATGCATACCTTATTAGAGCAACTTTAGTGGAAAATCTTGGGGAAGAATTTTAAAACTGAAGATCTTTCTTTTCTCAGATCTACCACTAAAGAGAAAAAGCAGATCTCCACGTGGAGATTCAGATCTTCCATAAAAACTCTGAAGATCTGCACGAAATTCAAAAAAAAAAAAAATTTCATGTGACAGAATAAGAAAAATGAAAAAAAAATGAAACTAAAAGTTAAAATTAATTACTTAAAATTAATTATATGTTTTAATAATATTCATATATTTTTTCATGTTTTATTAATTAAAATTAATTACTTAATTAATTTAATTAAATTTTAAATATTTAAAAATAGAGTTCATGTGGGACCCATTAAAATTATCTAAGATCTCAATTTGAGATCTACCAATAAAAGAAAAAATGTTACAGATCTTAAGAGGTCTTCAATCTTAAGTGACGGTCTAAGATCTCAATTTAGAATCTATCATTAAAGATACTCTTAATTACTTCATATCTGCATGATATCTTTTTCTTTATTATGATATGACATTATTTAAGCTTATACTTAACTAGATCAGGTGATCCGTGCCAAGCACGGATTAACATTGTTTTTGAATTTTTTTTATAAAATAGTTTATAGCTATAAATTTATTTTTATTAAACTTTGTATTAAAAATTATATAATGTTTAAATTTTTTCTTAGCAAAATTTTATTTAATATATTGATACATTATTGTTGAATATACTATATAATATCTTAAATTCAATTTTAATACATATATTATAATAAACTAAAATTCGAGCCTATTATACCATTATAAATTTAACATGTCTATAACTTTTTATAGTATAAAATGTATATTTTACGAACTTATAAATCAAAATGATTTGAATATATATTTAAATAGTATAATGGATGAAGAACATAGACAAATACGAATGAGAATTAAAAAAAAAAAAAAAGACATCCTGTTGTTTTAGTGAGCCAAACGTTAAAGACATTTTTATTTATACATTGCCAAATACTTCTATAAATCACATTCTTTGTTGATATGCATTATGGTCATCATCTTATATCAAAATTTTAAGACTCTTGTCTTGATGTTACTCTAGAAACTACAACATACAGCTATCCGTAAGTGAAAACAGAGTCTAGGAAAATACATTTCTACATAGATTGATCTTGATTTTTATTGATCTTATTTCCGAACATAAAATCAATGGAAATTGTCCCCTATGAAATTTAAAAGGTAATCCAGAGTCAGTAGACACCAGATTCATTATAGAAACAAATATTTGTTTCTTATATTAGTACCCATCAAAATAGTTGCAAATATAATATTATTTTTGAGATCGTTTATTAATAATCTAGTTTCTCGTAAGAATGATGGAGATTCCAACCTTTAACTTCAATTTATGATTTAGGATTTCAAGATATTTAATTTCATTTAAGAACTCAATGGTGAACTATTGACTTTGTATTTCAATGTCTTTGTTAGATTGACAAACAAAATCAGAGCTAAAATATTTCCTTTTATCCTCAAAAATCATTGAGATCACATAATCATTAAGTTGCTAAACAGATGCTAAAGTTGGTACCAATATTCCTCGATCTTGAAAATAATGTGTCATACACGTTTATGTTTTGTAATAGGTCAAGGTAGATATTAGCAGCCTGAAAATTCCAAATAGCATAAAGTTATAATTGTTACATAGAGGAAAAACTTCTTTAAAATAATGTCACTCCATAGCTACATGATTCTAGAATAATATTAATCCAACATTGCAGAGAATAATTTTTTTTATTACAGTACAACTGCCTAACATGTATCAAGTTATAATTATTACTTTTATAATTGATATGTTACACATTTTTCACTAATTGGTTTTAATTACCATTATATTATATATTTTTATCTAATTATTTTGGTTGCAACTGGCTAACACACATCAATTCAACATTGTAGAGAAAAACTTCTCTTTTTTTACTACAACACAATTGACTAACACGTATCAAGTTATAATTATTACTTTTGTAATTGATATGTTACACATTTTAAACATTATGATTGTGATAAAATGAATAGACATTTTTTTATTTGATCGAATCTTCCATAAATACCATCTGACTTTTAATGACCCAAAGATGTTTAATTGCACGGGTATTTTCTAGCCAAGATAATATGGGTAAATTAGAAACACATTTAGAAATTGATTGATGGAGATAATATTATGATTTGAGTTATTCTCTTCCATTTGTGATTATATGGGTAAATCATAAACTTAATTAGTAATTTGTTTTAGTAATTAAAAACAGAATTAATTAGCAAAACTTGTGAGAAAGCCATATCTGTATTTACCTTTTTTAATTTATTCTCCTATGTAGATATTATAAATGACATGATGATTCTCTTTTATTTTTACCCTCATTTAATAAAAAATATTTATTAATTTTTTGCGAATAATTAATTTTATCAAGAATTGAATTACTCACTTTTAATAAGATTTTTCTTTTCAATCATAAATTTTTATCTATAACACTACAGCTTAAAACCTTACTTAATAATTATATTATCTCATACCGAAGTAATATGTAAAAAAATGAATGACAAATATTTTTCAATTAGGATGTATATATTAAAAAATAAACAAGTTTTGTTACAATTTATTAATCAATAGAAAATAGATATGGGGTTCCCCCTTCATTCCACCAAAAATAAATAGAAAATAAATATTGGCAAAATATTAAATTTAAGTCTTTTTAGTCTTATCTAATATCACCACTCAATTTAGAATTGGAAAAATATCATCACATCCCAAGTCACTATACCTTATAGCTTTTGTACCTTACAGTGAGCTTACGATCAACCTATCCTAAATCGTTGCATGAAATGTATGGTTTAAGTGAAGAGAAATTAATTCCTTAATTTTTAAACTATCAAGAAATCTTAAATTAATAAATCATACTTGTTTTGTTTTTATTGCAATAGTTATTTATCTTTATTCTTCTAGTCTTTAATTTTTCCTTATCAATTTTAGTTGTCCTCAATCAAATAACTGCTTAGACGGTATTTTCTTTATATAAAAAGAAAGAAAATTGAAATGATTTGACCTATTGAAAATCATAATCCTATATATAATATTTTTCTTTATTATTGAGCCAGTAAGCTTCTATTATACCTAATTGATCTAACACCGGTATCCATCCATTTATCTCATATTTACTTAAGAATCTATTTAGACATATTTAATTTATCAATATGTATTAAATAACATAATATAATTACTAATACAATATGTAACACATAATAACAAATTTAATTTCCTAACATTATGTTTAAAAATTGCATTTCTTACAACATTGTGGCAACATCAGGACTAACAAAGATCAAGGTTGCGTGGTGGGTGGTTTGGGTATCAGTCGTTTGGGCTCTGTGGAAACATCGTAATGACATTGTTCAATAATGCTAACTGTGCTTTGGAAGGTAGCAGTTTTGAATGCTGCTAAGGACTGGTTTGGACTTGGCTAAAAGCAACACTGTAAATGACTTTGATATATCACTTTATAGTTGGTGCATTGACCCCTTAGATAGCTTGAATCATTGTTGGTAACCTTGACAGGGGCAAATCCTTATGCAGGGTGAATTCTTCACGTGGAATTGGATAAAAGAAAAGGGGCAAACTGCTGCACTTAATATGGATTTGGTCATCTTTATCTGCATTCCAAAGTTGCCACATTCAAAATCAATCTGCTGCATGGGAGGATAAATGTTTTCGGCAATTGGAGATTCAGGTTGGAGGCCTTTATGTTTATATTTGGCAAATGTAACACTTCTCTCGGTTAGCTCTGTCACTCCTTGTGTCAAAGGCTAATTGGTTTTTTAATATAATATATTATTCTTTTGACTGTGAAAAAAAAAAAAAGCATAATTAAAATTTTGTTCACAAATTAAATATTGGGCTTTGTCTTCAAAAAGACCTTAAAAAACTTTTTTTTTAATCTCACACTATATCCTCTTCTCACAACCTCATACTCATAATTTCTTTTAGAATTTACTCAATCTCTTAATCAAATAATCTTATAACAAAATAGGAAAATTAAATTAAAAATAAAGTTAAATATATTCATTTTCTAAACATTCAGCTTAACTAACTCCTGTTCCATTCTCAATCAGTCTCAACTAACCAACTTCCCACAAACTCTCACTCCACCTTACAAAGTCGTCTTCATGAGAATAAGTAATATATATTCATAAAAATTATGCTTATATTTTCTTTTTGTGTAAAACTCACTTTCATACACATCCACATTATCGTGTAAAAATGAACAAACTAAATCAAAACGGTGATTTGCATGCCTCAGATTAGGATCATAAATCCTAGCTTTTTTAGTTAACTAGTTATGTATCCCTGCCTCTTCGTCTTTTTTTTTTTTTCATTCATTTTACGCATGTTTGCAAATGGTATGTGGATATAGAAGTAAGTTTGTGCATACATAAATCATGTAGTACTAATTTTACCACCAAAAAAAAATATGTATACTAATAGCTATTTTTAAATGTTAATCTATTAAATATTTGCATATAATTAGTATATATGACTTAGGGTGGAAAACCAATAAAATAGTTATACTGTTAAATGTTTATACTAATAATTTAATATATTATAATAATTAATCTATATTACTATTCAAATACTATTATCATAATAAATTTTTAATCACTTATTTTTTATTAAACATATATTATAAATTAATCTTAAATCACCTTAATCTTAGTTTTTTCTTAATAAATAATATTTTGAAATATTATAAGATGTTGTTAACAAGTGTTCCTAGGTAATTGATCTTGAAAGCATTCAGAACTAATTGATCAAGGTTATCTACTGAGGGTGCTAAAAGGTGAATTTTTTATTTTATGTTTTTTATATGATTTCTATAATAATTTTTTTAATTTCTTAATATGAGCATTTTATTAATTAATTAATCTCAACAATAGTGTTTTGTTTTAGTATTTGGCCGAAAGATATTTATTCCAAATCTCGTACTCATTGTTTATTGTATCTGTTTGTTTTTCTAATATGTTGAATCTCGAGTTTCCAGATTTAATATAGCAGGAATAGCCAAATAGGCAATGGTCTAAGTAAGATATAATAGTAGTATAAGATTAAGAAAAATATCAAAATATAAATAAAAAGTCATTGGATCAACATAGTTTAGTTTACAAATCTAGATAGGGTCCAGCAACAGTATCCACGTAACTTAATTCGTCCGTTTGTGGAGAGCAGAGTTGAATACGAATTAAAAAATGTAAAGAAAAGAAAAAAAAGTAATAACATTCACATGTCTGAAAACTGAAATAATATGTCACTCACACAATACTGACATTAGTGACAGTAGATGAGACTTCTGCCCACGTGGGTCCCATCTCTCTCCCTTTATTTTAACATTTTTTGTTGGATAAAGCGAGGCACGCCGGCACGCGAGGCCTTAGATCATCTCACGTGACTTCTTTTCTCGAGGGGTCTTTTCTTTTCTTTTCCTTCATTTATTTTACTTTTTTTAATTTTATTTTTGTCTTGTTGGATACAGTAGTTAGTAAGTTTTGGGCTAAACTTGTCACAGGGGGCCTACTTTCGTGCCTCATAATTATTCATGATCATCACATCAGTGAGCATTTGACCGAATGACATTTCACATTTTGGACTTTATGGGTATATTCAACCTGTTATGCTACGATTTCCATATTAATAACAAGAGAATTCAAACTTTAAATATTTTAAGTGAGGTGGTTGATTTACCATTGAAATACCTTAACGAGAGTGTTTCTACAATTGAAACAAAACGGAGAAGCTTTGTGTTTTTTTGATTGGATGGAAAAAAAATAGAAAAGAAAAAAATTAAAATTAAAAATAAATAAATTAAATTTTTGTATGTATAAAATAAAATATTTTTATTTTTCTTTAATTTAATAATAAAAAATATTTTATTTTATTTTTCTCACTTTTTCTTCAACCAAGCGGACCATTCACGAAAATTGAAAAAAAATGAGGCACTGAATAAAGTACGCCAAGGAAGCAGAACCGATAAAAAAAAAAAACCTCAGTGGCAACTACTTCTGAGTACCAACCTAACTAACGTGAATGCATGTGTATAGTGAGTGTTATGTTACGCCACTCCTTGTTGAAGTTATTTTACTAATGTATACTTCTACACTAAGATCATGTTTGGTTGAAGAAAAGAAATGACACAAAAAAATGTTGAAAAAAAAAAAGAAAAAGAAGGGTGGATGAGATAATTTTTCATATCATTTGATAGAAAAGAAAAGAAAAATAAAATTTTGAGGCATTGGAGAAATGTGTTTGGACATGTTTGTGATTATAAGTGTGTTTGGACTTTGGATACCCGTTTAACCCATGTTGAATGGAGAAATTAAGTTGTTCAATGTAAAAATGCAGTGACAAGCCACTTGTTTTGGCATTACATTATTGAAAACGGATATACAAACATGTACTATATGTTCGTAAATTGTGAATCTAAATTTCCTTTATTGAACTCGAAATTTGGACTCTGAATAATTTGCTTCAAATCCAAACTAAAACATATTAAATTTATCATATGAAGTAATAAATTTATTGAAATGAAATTTTAAAATAAAATGAAAATAATATAATCCATTAAACCTAATTAAGTATTCATTAAAACAAATTAAAAATTATAAAACTATTTTATAGATATAAATAAGTTTTAGTGGAAGGAATTAGTCTTTTGCAACGTGATTGAATCTCTATTGTGAGAGGTGACCATATTTAATATCCAATTGTGTTTTAAATATGATTGTCTTCTAATAAATTCAAAATGACAACCATGAGAAATTAAATATAAAAAAACATTTTTTCTATAATTTTTTCATATCTTAACTCAATACTTAAATGGTTATATTTTAATAGCCTTTTTCATGCTATTGAATCAAATGATATTAAATTATTGTTATTTTTTATTAGCAAATGTTAATTTATAAGTTTTATTATAACTCTTTTCCCTTCTCCCTTTACCTTTAAGCCAAATATATTGTTATATTTTTTTAATAAAAAATGAAAAAATTTCAAAACCATTCAACATGAAGTTGTGTGCATACATTAAACAAAACATTCACCACATACTCGAAATAAAAACATTGATTAAAAAAGGTTCCTAAAAAAATCGAACTTTCTTTTAATTTACACTTCTTATATGAAATTTTCTCCATCTAAAACTTTCACAAAATCCTTTTCTTTATGTATCACAAATTCATCCTCCTCGAGTTGGATAGTAAGGAGAAAAGTTAATTTTCTATGTATTAAATGCAATTGTTTAATCGAAATTCAAATGTGAGACTATTGATTAAGTTGAAATAAATCTTGCTAATTGATGTACGTACTCTTTAACTATGAATATGATACATTTCAATTCAAAATCTTTACTTTCCTATAAAATTAACAAAAAAGCTTCTTATTATGGATTTTGTCTTATCATACAAACATGTGCACTTATGAAGCACTGGTAAAATAGCTCATGCCATGCACGATAAAATATTACAAATATGGTATAATTAAATCCCTTTATCATAGTAAAAAAATGAATTTATTAATTTCTCAAACGTCAAAAGTTTTAGAAAACATTGGATCGACATAAATTATCCCACGATGGACTATTTTTTTTATAAAAAAGACAAATCGGATTATGCCAAAATAATTTGAAAACTAAAGTTTTTAGTTTAATTTATATTTTATATTAGATTAATTGAATCACCTCAATGAACTATGTTCATTTTAATTCTTCTAATAATGCTCCTAATAAATTTCTGTAAATCTATTTACAAGTGGCCTTGAGTTGTGCAACCAATAATTTTTTTTCTTACATGTTTCCCTCACATATAAATATATTTTGTCTAACTCAATTAGTTAATATGCATGAGTTATTACGATTATGTTAGCTATTGAAACCGCCATTTTGGAATGTTGGACAAGGCTTTGGATTGAATGTGATTTCATGCTGGTTCTCAAAGCCTTCAAGTCTCCCAATGTTATTTCTTGGACACTTAGAAATAGGTAGCTAAACTATATAAATCACTTGTAATATGTCCTTTTGTCTTTCTCACATTTATTGTGAGGGTAATTGTTTTTTGTGCAAATAAACCTACCTCTCATGGTAGTTCCACAAATGGTTTGGTTTGGCGGGATTTCGTTTCCACTTTTTATTCAAAGAGTTTTATAGGAATAAATATGATCTTTCTTGTTATAGGTTGAAATGATTGTACATGAATTTTGATTTTTTTTTCCCTCCATGATTTTTATTTTCTCTTCTATATTTAATATAATGAAGTGTTCTATTTTGATTGTTGAAGGTTGAGGTGTTACCTTAGTTGAAATTGCTCCTTTCAATCGGCCTTAGCACATCACCAAATTTCCTTGGAGGGTGGGCTCATTTTGATTTACCATGTTGTAGGAAAGTGGTTGACCGATTGAATGTATTTTAATTGGATTAAATTTACTTTTGGTCCTATAGTTGTACAATTATACAATTTTGATCATTAAAAAAACTATTACACATTTAGTCTTTTAAGCTTTTTAAATTTAACATTTTTGATCCTTTGTTATTTATCGTCAATTTATTTTTAATAGAAATTATTGACATAATATCTAAATGATGATGTGATATTATTAATATATTAAACTGTCATATAATCTATCACGTAACATATTAGAATCATCTTATGACTTAGATGTTAATTAAGTCAACAATTTCTATTAAAAAATTGACGTAAATTAACGGTCAACTAAAAATACTAAATTTTATAAATATAAAAAACTAAAATTACATCACCATTAGATTATAAGGAAGAATTTAAGCCACTTAATTCTAAAGATATGTTCATGATTTTATTCTGCTCTTGTTTGTTGGCGTTTTTTAGTCATAAAGTTTTCTGATGGTTTTCTGAGAATATCTTAAAAAATTTTAAAACATCGTCAGAGAAAATCTTTGTGATTACTAGTTCGTAAAGAAAAATTTCAACGACACAAAAATTATTCGAAATATACCAATGCCCTATCATTGCTCTTTTGTAGGATCCGAATAATTTGGGGTGTGCGAATAATGTAGTCATTGAAAACAAAGTAGCATCATCACTGAACTTGATATTCAACCTTATAAAAGAACAAAATGTAATATTGAATTTGGATAACTATCAAATAATTTTTTTCATGAAATTAAAACTATTGATTAAATTAACTTTTAATATTTATTAAATTAATTAACTTAATTTTCCAATTTAATAATCATAAGTCAATATAATCTCTAATTTTAAAGATTAAATTGACTTATATACACTAGATAAAAGTACTAAGTTATTATTAATCAAAAAATTAGAGGAATATCACATTGTTAATATTAAGAATTAAATTAATTGATAATTATTAAATTAAATGATTAACTTTATTTTTTCATAACATAAAAAATTCAATTAATCAATAATATTATTCTCAAATATTAAATTAATATTTTAACAACCCACCAGAGTCTGTTTAATAGTGATGAATCAGGAGTTTGAAAATTTTACATGAAATTTTGTATTTTAACTTTTTGTCATTCTAAAAAAATTAACATTTTTGGCATATAATGTACAAAGCCATTTTTTTTTGGAATATAGGCCCACTCTGAAAAAAATAGGTTGAATACGGTGTCGATTTTTTTTTTAAAAAAAAGAAAGAGCAAATAACAAAAAAATTGTTCCAACTTTCAAAGGTTGATAGTGATTTATTTACAAGCTCACTGCTCGTTTAACATTGCAAGCAAATCAACCCACTCCCTCCATTTTTAACACGGTTCTCTCTTATCTTATCTAATATTTCATATTCCTTAAAAAAAAAAAAAAAAAAAAACATCCATATTTTCCTATTACGTTTTTGGTTTATAGGGAGGAGTTGAACTTCAGTATCAAAAAAAATTGCAACAACAAATGTATTCATGCTCAGTTAACTAACTGAATTAGATCTCTTAATCACATTCTTATTTCTTAAGCCATAATTTTACCCCTTTTGCATGCAATATGCATAAAAGTTTTTTTTTTTTTTTTATGTTGATTTGCGGTGTCATCAATGATATGGTTTATTGTCATTTAGTGGTTTGTAAATCACGTAATTTTAGTTCAGTAATAAGTTTTTCTAATCGTAAAAAAAAAAAAAAAAAACTATTTCATGCCATTAATATATAAAATCGTTCATTATGTGTGCGCGGGCTTACCTTTATAATCCACAATCTGTGCTGGGATAAATTGGGTCTTCCTAATTTGAATATATCCAGCTTGTAAATACTGTTATAGTCCTGAATGCATGCAGACGCACGCATATAAGGTTTCCCGTCATTATTGAGATTAAAAACAAAGGTTTACAGCCGAAATACATAAAAGTTGTTTATAATGTCATGATTCTTAATCATAAAATTACCATATATGAAAAAAGATTATTGATTTTCATAAAAATTATTTTAAAATTCATATTTAATATAATTTTTAATATATTGACAGTATAAAGATTATATTTCGTGCATAAAAATTAAACTCAAATAAAATAACTTTTTTTAATGTGTTTTTGTCAACACAAGTCTTTAATTACATATGGGCATCTATAATCCAAACTGCAAGTCCAATTCCATAACAAGAAGCCCATTAAGGATTTGGAGTCGGGCTGGGCCGCAGAGAGTGGAACCAAAACTGAAGTCACTATCATGTCCCACGCCACGTGACTATGTTTTGGCGTCTAAGGTTCTCGGCGACAACTCAAAATGACAGGGAGAGCTCAGTCACCATGAACCGGTAACGCAGGAGGTGGGACTCAGCTTGTGAATTTTTCACTCAAACTTACCACAAAAATTTAATATATACACAATCATACATGTGTAATTTTTATTTACAGAAATATACATATTTGCTCTTCATAATATAAATTCAAATATGAGAAATGTACTTACACATAATAATCTATCAATATGTTATAATAATCGATCTAGATGTTCTGCATGATAAATAATTTATTATAATAATTCAAATAGAAGAAAACAAGTCCATCTTATAATATTTTTCAAACTATGATTAGTTTAGTCATTTTCGTATTTTAATTGTTATTGTTAGAATGTTTAGTTATTTTCTTTATATCATGTTTGTCTCTCTGTCTCTCATCTCAATTATTATAATGTTTTAATTTATCTATATAATATAACTAAGATATAATAACTATTTATTCATTGTGTTTTTAATTAATTTAATTTTTAAATCATTTTCACCTTTTTTATTTTAAGAGTACTAATTAAATTTTTTCATTTTTTTAATTAATATACATATGAAAATAAAACTGTCAACAAAACAAAAATTGAACTTCAGAAAAATTCACAATATATTCAAGTGTCTTAAGTATGCAATTTATTTAAGTACCTACATGACAATTAAAAAATTATATTATACTTTAATTTGATTATTTTCATGTCAAGGAATCCAACTAAACAAAAATCGAAGCTTAGAAAAATCTACAACATCTTTATAATCATAGTAGAAAAACA
>PYAF01004425.1:102504-113835 GCA_007407185.1 Glycine tomentella | reverse complement strand
TTTATTTAGATAAACATACATATTTAATATTTAAGTACCATTGTGACAATCAATTTTTTTTATGATAACTTAAACTAATATAAGTATTAATTTATATTCAATTATAATTTTTTATATTATATATTTTAATAAAAATCTTAAAAAATGGCATAAAAGAAAAATAAAATATTTGTTTTATTATGTGCAAGTACACATGTTAAAACATTATTTAGAATTATTTTATCTTTATTTATATTCTCTAATTTTATTATTTTAATTTATTTCCTTTATTATTATTGTTATTTCTTAAAAAAAATAGTTACAAATTTAGGTTTGAGTGACCCGAATTCTTAACTTGATTTTGAATTTTTAAAAAAAATACATTGTAAATTTAGGTCCTTCTAACCTAAATTTAGTCAATTTACACTATAAATATTAAATATGTATGTTTATCTAAATAAAAAATTATATATATATATATATATTAAATTTTTTGTCGTATGTTTGAGTGAAAAATTCCTCAGTTTGTTCCAACATACTAATCTTAGCATTTGGAAAGAAACCCCTTTATGTAATTATTATTTGTATTTACTATTTACTCAAATAAGCCCCTTAATAAAGATTATGAGTATAGTTTAGATAGTATTTAAATTTATTTTTTATAAAAATAATTATTGATCAAATTTTATGTATTTTTCAACTAAATTCTAGATTAGTTATAGTCTTTTTTCTATGAAACAAAAAGATTAAGAAAAAAACAGATGATGAATATTGTTTGGAACGTCCTATTTTACTAGTTATTGTAGTTGTAAAAAATTGCCAATAATAAACCAATATAGTTGTAATCAGTGTTAGGGATGTTATGTAAAAGTACATGTGTCATCACTCAAGAGATTTAAGTTCTTGAAATTGTTAGTTCGTGGCGGGGCACATCAAGTGGTTTAGAATTTCACTACTACATAAAAATTATTCAAGGTCGGTTATTTGGATCATACAAAGTTGGTTTCCGACCTTGTCTCAGACGATGTTAAAAATATTAGCAAACAATGTCGGTTTTATAAAGACCGACTTTGAAAATTTTTATTTTTTTATTTTTATTTTTTTAAAAAATAGACTTTTCTAAGTCGGTTATTTAAAAAAACCGACTTAGAAACTTATATATATGAAGTCGGTTTTTTGAAATAACGGACTTTGAATCTAACTTTACAAAAAAAAAAAGATTCTAAGTCGATTGTTTTAAATAATAGACTTTGAAAGTCATTTTTTTTAAAAAAAATATCGTACGGGACCGAACCTGAATCACGAAATATAGAGGTTATAGTGGTTTCGATACCTTTATTACTTGGATTACCATAGTAAAACATCAATTCTAGTTGGATAAAAATACCAACAGTCAACAGACAGCACCTATATATATCCAAGTTTTGTTCTATCCCACCCCTTCTTTAATAACTTTTTTAGAGATGATTAAAATAAAATCTATTTGAGGTGTTTGAGTATAAAGAAATCGTAAACAATTCTTGGCAATTAATGTGCTGAAGTTACTTCAACTTGAATCGTTCGTTACCCCGATTTCGATGCTTATCGACTTAACTCCAAATTAGTTAGGATTAAAAAAAATCAAAATAGTAATCTAACAATAATTAAAAAAGAAAGTAAGAAGAAAAAGTTCTTACAGGTTGTTGAGGTGTTTGTATGGCCTGAACAGAAAATGGAGGTGTAGAAGAGTGATTGAAGTCAGTGTCATCGGATATAACTTTCTCTCCACCACGATTCTCCACGGCCACCACCACTAACCCTTCTCTCTGCTTCACCTCGGAAGGATTGGTCACAGTCACAGCACCACTACTAGCTGAGGAAGTGGAAGTAACAGAGCCCCCCAAATATACCACAGGTGCGTTTGCACTAAAAAGCCAACCAGAGGGGTTAGGACCCAATACAGAAACAAGCCCTGCAACCAGCACCAGAGGCACCATTAACAGCAAGAGTTTCATGGATGAAGATGACTCTGGACGACCCCATCTAACACCACCCATTAATGGATTATGCTTCTTCCTTCTTAATTTTGCAACAGAATTCCGAAACAAGGTGGTTTCTGTTTTCTACCTACAATACTGTGGTAGCAGAACTCATGCTTCTGTTTGTATGGAAAGAAAGATAACAAAGGAAGACAGAATTTACTAGTTTAGAAGAGAGTGAGGCAGAGGAATATGATGGTGAAGTGTTGGTAATAAATGGGTGCGATCTCAGGCCAAGCGTTCTCACATTTTCCCCTCAATATCCGAGTCTTTGCATGCAACTTTTTCGATTTCCGTTTTTACCCTTCTCTTTTTTGCCTTTTACCAACAACGACGCATCGATTCACTTATTCATCCCCTCATGCGAGGTGTTTTGGTCCACACGTGTCGTTTAGGTACTTCAATCCACTTCATACGTGTTGTTTTGTGTACAAATAGTCATACATAAGAATAGAATTTGAGGAGGATATTAAAATAGGATAAACATAGTTAGACATTCCAATGATATTCTATTATTGAGAGAGAAAAAATATAAATATAATAATGATATAATGTGGTAGAAATAAAAATAAAAAAATAAAAAATTATTGGTTAAATATTTAAAATATTAAAATATCATTACCCATTAAAATATCTGCCTAATTTATATTGTTATTTATGATAAAAGTATTATACATGTACAGTGATTTTATTATCTTTAATTATTTATACACAATAATAATCAAGGGGTTTAATTGAGTAAAATATATTTATACTCAATAAATACACACAGGCACGAAAAATGTAATATTATAATTGAGAGTATAAAACACAACAGAAGAAGACTATGAAAAGAAGAACAAATTGATAGAATCAGGAGCAGAACGGTAATTTTGTAGGTAGTTGACAAGTCATAACTCTCTGATGCATGCCACCTCCTATTTATTTCATCAGCGGGAATTAGAGGTCAAGGCATGACAGAATGTTATAATTTTTTAATGCTTACAATAACGTCACAGTTTTATGCAAGGTTATTATTTTTAAGCAGCTAACTAATCGATAGTAGAAAAACTTCGGCTTTTCTTCTTATTTTTGGCAAGTGGAAAGTTTAGGCTATAAATTTGTGAAAAGAAAAGAATGTCCTGAAATGCTATTTTATTAAATGAACGATTTTTTTCTCAACACCCGAACTGAAGCACAAGCACAGCTCAGCATCTTGTTTTGAATGGGTGTATAGTGTCATTATTTTGTTACGTTCGGGGGAAGGTTAATAGGTTAATAGATGAACTTTTCGATAAAGAGCTGTAGAATATATATATATATATATATATATATATATATATATATATATATATATTTGGTGTTGTCCAATAAAATAGTAATTTTACTATCTCTTTCAAACTTGAACAACATGAAGTAATGTTCTTTTAAGAAAACACTCATGATTTCTTATGCAAGAAAAAAAGAGCACCAGTAATCCCCAAATATTTTAACAAATATTAGTACTTTCTCTTAACTTATATATATATATATATATTTTTTTTTTATGAATAATGAATATAAATATAAACAGATTTTATTTTATTTTATGTTATTATATTTAAAACATTTTTCTATTTAATTGGGATTTTATTTTTAATTATATATATATTTATATCAAATTATAATGAAAGATAAATTTTAAAAATATTTTCAAATGAGATCAGTAAAATTAAAAAAAAATGTTAACATTCTCAATTAACAAGTAAATCAGTTACTTTTACTTATACTTAAGTCTATAAATAAATATAAGAAAAATATATTTTAACTAACAAATTAACAATACATTTCATGTAATTATTTTAATAAATGATATATTTTTTTAGTACACACTATCGGCCTATTTGCTTTTACGATGAGTGATTATTAAATTGTTGATGAATATATTTTTTTCCCGCAGCAATTGGTTTCAATTAAGAAAAAATTTAACGTATGTTTATTTTATCGTCTAATTCATTTTCACTTTATTTTTCTACTTCTTTCTTTATTTTTCATCATATTTCTTGTTATCTCTATTATTTTCTCTTGATTCCTTTAATTTTTACTCTTTATCTTTTTCTTCTTCCCATCCACATACCTTATGATGTGTTTGATATACAAGAAAATTGAAAGTTAAAACCTATCTCAGCTTTTTATCACTAGCTCAAACTCTGGTAAGTTTTTAATTATTAAGTGTTTATTTTGTTTAATATATCTTTTAGTTTAACAATAATTTATAAAATAATATTGATATTATAAATCAATACTAATAATATCATATATGAATATTTGTTAATTTCTTATGCAATTTTTTTTAATAATTTTATACTTATATATTAATATAAATATATTTGTCTGTTAGTCTTTGTTTATATAAAACTATATATATATATTGTTTATTTTCCGCAATATATATTGTTTATATATCATATTATTAACATAAATTTATAGTATTTATATTGGTAAATCTATTATCATTAAACAATAAAAACAATAATTGTACGAACAAAAATGATCATGGTTATTTTTTTTTCTCCTCTCTACTAACTGTTAAGATATGTCCTGTCTTACATATAATTTTCAGTGCTGTATGTTTCTACACCTTTCGCTTTAACCCAACTTGTGCTAATGGTTCCCACACACACGCATATATCTCCAAACGCAACGGATGCTACATCCTTCGGAGCTTCACTAAATCCAAAACGGCCATTCCAGTTCACTAATTTTCAAAATTGAAATTTTACAAGAATTTTTATTATTATTTTGCATGGCCCTGATAGGCTAATAACAAAAATGAATAAACAAATTAATAAAAACTAGTGTATCCATTAACTGACACTTAATATGTTGGTGGAAAATGAGCAGTGTTATTCCTTTCAATACTTTTAGTATTAGATCTTGAGCAAATATCTTGAATTCAAGATCTAATTTTCACTATATCTCTCAATAAAAGAGGTGAAAATCATAGAAAATTGGTTTTGTTAGAAGATCTATCAAGATTTACACATTATTTAAAAATAAATAATTTTTTTCTCTCTTTCTTTCTCTCTAAGATTTCAAAATGAAATCTATTATTAAATAAAAAAATTAGAAAGATCTTGTAAAATCTTTAATTCTATGTATTACTATAAGATCCATTGTAAAGTGATCTAAGATTCTAATTTGAGATCTCTTTATTAAAGATACTTTAAGTATTATTTATTATTTATATTAATCACATATTTTTTTAAGATAATTTTATTCAAGTTGAATAAAATTATGATAAAAACTTAGTTCTGAATTTTTAATACAGACATTTATTAAGAATCAAATTTAAGACTAATTAAATATTTAAAAAATTGTATTCAAAATCACTTATTAAATTAAAATAACTGCTATTATTTTAAGTCTCATTCGTGTTCCATGACGTCTATTTTATAGTCTTTATGATTCAAATATATAACCAAAATAGAGGGGCAGCTTCTTTATTTCATTAACCGTTTTCAACATATTGGATTGTAGTTCGATGGTGAGGGTTGGATCTAGCTCAGCCAAAAAAATTTATTGTTCCAAATTGGTTTTCATATTTGTCAATTTCGGAGAAAAAATATTTCAATACTATAAATGTTGGGATCCTTGCCGTTGGCGTAAAAAATGTACTATATTTTTTCGTGTGAAAAAAAGACTTTTCTTTCTTTATTCCCCCCCTAATTTTTCCCTTTTTGGTGTATTTAAAGAAAGCAAGTTTTGCGGTGTGGCGGCAAATTAAGTGCGTCATTTAATTCATTATATTCCACTCCTTAACGCAACGGCACAGCAGCAGAGTTGACGTGAATTCTCTTAAAACGAGCATTGATGAATACTTGACGATAAATATTGATGCTTATTTCCACCATTACTGAAATAAATACATAAACCTAGTAGTAAAATTCTATTTCCTCATACCACATGCCAGCAAATTAACATCCATATAGAAGCCCAAATATAATACATGCCCTGGGTGGCGTGAACGTTGTTCTGAAATTTATCTATGCCATTCCATTCCTTGATATTGTTGGCCCTTCATATTATTAAAGGTACAAACAAATGAAATAAATTGGCAAGTTGCCAAATTTGAACAGCAACGGATATGCGGTTGGTTACTCACATATTTATCGTTAACAAGGATTGTTCTTGTTTCTTTAATGGGTGATGTGGTCAATACTCAACACGTTGGATCCACATTCCACAATTTTTCTTGCGGCAGACGGTAAGCAGAGGTGGAGAGGAAAGCAAAATAGTTATGCCCACTTCTCGTGTTCACGAGTGGAGGGAAAGTGAAACATAGCCATTCATGACAACTTTTATGTTATTTAATATGGTTTGGATTTTAATTTAGAGTCATCTAGTTAACTGAGATAACACATGGTTAATTTGTAAACAATTAACGATTTTACTGATATATAAATCAATACTATATGGTTATTGTGTGATTACTTTCTATTATTCAGTAAAATTTCAATCTCTTAATTTTTTTACCCTTTTCTTTCCTTTCTGTCAGTGTCCGGTTTTCCAACAACACAGTACTACATCAGTCACATATATTATAAAATGAAATTTTATAAGAAAAACAAGAAGAGTAAATAATATATGTACGGATAGCAAGTTTATATGATAAGTTTGTTTGTTTTTATATAATTATTTTTAAAAATATATTTTTTATTAGTCAATTGTATAAATATTTTATATTATCAACGCATAAATATTCATCTCTATATCAAGATCATCAAGTAAACCAATAATAGCATGGACAATCATGGTATCCATCTAAAAAAAAATCTTTAAAACAGAAAATAGTTATTAAAAGTTATCAAACAAAAACTAAAAAGATAAAATGAACAATCATTTGCATTAGTATTTTTATTTATTTTTTGCATGGGTCAAAATTGTCATTGCAAAACTTTTTTTTTTCACAAAATAAGATTGCATTGGTCAAAATTGCCATTACAAAACTCAATCATACCAAATTCAGTGATTTAGAAATATAAATAACAGACAAAATATTGCTTATAAGGTCCACCGCTAAAGGTTCAAAGATTCATCCTATTCCCACCCAAACAACTGATACTGTTAAATGCTTAAACTGTTACTTGGTATAAGTTATTCAAACATGCAAAACAAGTAGTCAGATAAGCTTCCTAAAGACATGAACACCAAAAAAAACTGGTCCTCAATGGAAAACAACACAGGTATGAGGCAATATGCAAACTAAGAAATCTAGATAATTGATCTGGTGTATGTATATAAAACATCATTTTAATATAATTATTGACAATGACAGAAGTCCTGTATGGGACATACTTTCCTCCTAAAATGCATGATCCAAACGAGTTTAAATTGAAATAAAGGGCATATAGATGGAATTCAAATACAAGATAAAAAATGACAACTACTAAGAAGTTAAAACAAACAATTACTCCAAAAGCACTGCTATTAAGTATGAAACAATATCTACGAAACAGTACGAAATACATGTGGCTTTGTTTTATTGGTTAAAGTTTAAATGAAAAGAAGAAAAAAAAAAAAAACTGAAAACCAGAATTAACGAGAATCACGGACTGCCGTTGATTTGCGTTTTGTATTTTTGGTGTGATAAATCCTTCGTACTATTGAGTATTTTCCTTACTCTTATTCTAATTATGTTACTTTTCTCACATGATGTGATTTACAAAAACCAAATTGATCACACCACCTTTGAAATAATACCTTGATATTTTTATCCATATCAATCAATTACCAAATTTGGGGAGAATTTCTTTGGTGAATAGCAGAGTAGGATACAGACCTCAACACAATAAAAATCTACAGTGATGTCAATATACTCTAGCTACGAAAACAGAATATAAAAAAGGTACAGCGAGTACAATGATAACATCAATTCCTTATAATCATAAAGTCAACATAAAATACACCTTCTCTGCGCTAAACTTCAATTTGTATCTGGATAAGCTGTGAGATAAACCCTAGCTCATTGGAGCCATGTCCTGAACAGCTAGACCAGATATGAGTTCAGTTTAACTGATTTCTAACACCTCTCATCAACTCCATAACTACATTGTTGTGAATACAGTCAATTTTCTGAAAGGATCAATAAAATAAATAATCAAGTTAGCTATTAGATAAGTGAAATGTAAAATGTCATATCATAGGTTTTTAAGAGAAACTTAGGTGACCCACCAATTTCTTCTTAATCACATTCCCAAGCTCTGAATCAGCCACACCTATCGAGTGTTTCATTTTCACAAAGAGCACGCAGGAACTTGTGCAGACTCTTGCTAGCCTTTCCATCAATAAGTAAAGTAGCTGCCTCTAGAGCTTGTAAAGTGTTCACAAATTTAGAAAATGCTTGCAACTTGACCAACTTTATTGCAGATTATAAATACACATTGATAGCTTAGCAATTAATGATTTTAGTCCATATAAACGTAATATATAAGTGCAGAAAATACAAGTTATCTTATTTTAATATCTGTCAAACCTTTAAAAATTAATATGAATTTAATTGCAGTAAAATTACACGTTACAAAAATAAATACAAATCTCATCTGCATACTTTGTCTAGTCATTCCATAAAGTTGCAAAAAATGGGTCAGAACTAAAAGCATTTCTTATCACATAGCCATGCATCTCTTTCCCATAATAGAGTGTGCTGTTAAATTTGCAGAAGCAGAGCGAGCAGAGGATAGGCTCACAGAATCAAACTTGGCTCCTCTCATTCCCATTTGACGAAAAAGATCAATGTCCATTTCTGGTTTCCCATTCTGTGTGAAGCTTGAAATCATTGAGTACCAACAAACACTATCTCTTTCCAACATTCTTCTGACAAATTCATAAGCAAGATCCAGTCTTCCACAGTTTGCATACATATAAGTGATGGCAGATCCACATTAATTTTACTCTCCAATCCTTTCTTTAGAATATCACAATGCAACTTCTCCCTAATTTCAGAGCAGCAAAAGCTGGCAAAACACTAGCATAGTTAGGCAATTAGGCACCACTCCCTCTTGAATTATCCACCTAAAAGTGTTTATAGCATCAATGTTCAGTACATGAAGTACATAAGCTGAGATCATAGCTGTGCAAACTGCAACACAATTAGGCCAAGCCTTTCCAGGCTATTATTTCACCTTTTGAATGTTCGATTTTTGTTAAAGAACAAATCACACAGGTGTTACTCGGGTGTACATACAACAATAGGAAGACACAGCACAGAACATTAATTAAATGAATTAAAAAGAGTAATCTGAACATTAAAAATTCATGCAGTTGGAGTAAAATTTTCAAAAATCGAAACCCCAACAAAATACCCAGCTGAGTTGGTATATAACTAAATACCGAACTGTGACACATCATACATGGTGAAGGTTTTCAGTAAACACAGAAAATACATCTTTGTTCTGATGAGTCTGTGCAGTTCTAATTACTATTTTTTTTTTACAAAAACATTTGTAAGAAGCATCTTTCTTCCACTTGATTGGTCGCACAAAATTGGTAGTAACATCTGTTGGTTTATTTTCTATTGATTGACTAAGTCAAAATCACATAAGGTGATCCTCTCATCTTATCTTCTTAGGATTAAGTTGCTAATCTTATCCATTATCTTTTAGGAATAAGTTGTTACTAATCTTATCCCTTATCTTTTTAGCAATTAGGCCCACGTTTTATGCATATCAAAAACAATTTCTTTGATGGGAAGAGGTTATAAAAGGATATGTGCACCATGGCCAAGGTCCCTGTGCTTGTTATCTGAAATTCTCAATACACCATCAGTGAGTGATATTGAAAGCATAGAAGATCCTTAAGCCAAAAGTCAGATTAGTTTGGATATCTATAAACTGTTTACAGATTATTTGACTCGCAGACAACTGCAAATCATCTTCATAACAAACAAGAATAGCAATGGCGGAAGGTATTTATGATTTTAATTTTTTTCGCAATTAATCTAATTGCTTATGTTGTTTGTGTATAAGCATAATTAGATTATTTAGTTTTTCTTACAACATCTACATAAAATCTATCGTACTACTCTCATATAACATTGCTATCCTATAACTTAAAAAAAAAAACTATTCAGCAAACATCATGACATGAATGATGATGACCAGTTGGATGAACTAGTGTTTCACCAGCAGTCTTTACACGAGCACTGGCCATTGGAGAAACAATGAAATCCAGAAGAATCTCTCACAAATATATCCGTCTTTGTGACAATAGATGCATATTTTAGGAATGAATGACAGTTCCCACAAAGAAGGATGTTCTTTACAATCCGAATGGGTTTCCAAGCTTGGTCATCAGCATCCCATAAGTTGCTGCCAGTTTAGCACTGTGATGGAATAGAAAAATTTTCTTGTGATGCTCCTCTACTTCATGAAGAACAAAGCTCGTGTCAGGTTCATATCCAATTTTTAGGCATCCCAAGATCATAATTTCCAAACCTCTGTGTATGTCTTTCTCCTGTGGATGTTATCTATCTCTCGGATAAAATGTATTTATTTTCTTCTCACAAACGATCCAACTTTGAGCTGGGTGTTTGCGAAACCCCTTTTCTCTCATATCCTCCCTGACCATTTCAGAGCGGTCCCATCTCCCAGAAGCAGAATACAAATTTGAAACAAGTATAAATTTTGAAGGATCTTTAGGTTCTAGGGACAGAATATTCTGAGCAGCCCATTTTCCAATCAATGCATTCTTATGCAATCTACAACCATCAAGCAAAGTGCGCCAAACAAGAGCAGAAGGCTGGTAAGGCATGTCATTGATAGTTTCTAGTGCTTCTTGCAGAAGACCCCAGTAACCCAAAACACTGATGAAGGAAGCATAATGCTTGGATGTGGGCTCAATTTGATAAACAGTTCTCATTGAATTAAACAAACTACGACAATCATCAACCAAATTTAAGTTAGTTTGCCTGTAAGCTGAAATGATTAAAACAAATGTAACTTGGTTAGGCTTTATGCCCTCCTCCAGCATCTCCACCCATATTTCCAATGCTCTATCCCCCTGTCTGTGCATAAGATTGCCAGAAACCAAAGTATTCCATGTAACTATATCAGTGCAAGGCATAATATTGAAAACCTTCATTGCATCATCCACACTCCCACACTTAAAATACATGCTAACAACAGCATTTCAAACTTCCAAATTACATCCCAAGCCACATTTAACCACATGGCAATGGATTTGCTTACCCATATCAAGATGACCTAGAGTTCCACAAAGACCATCGAAGCCGCTGCAACTTCATCCATAATCACCTTCCCATCCGATCGACCAACGTGGAAAAGAGAAATCGCCTCATCTGGTTGCGCATTCCGAG
>PYAF01004425.1:87671-102404 GCA_007407185.1 Glycine tomentella | reverse complement strand
TTACACAATTTTCGTTATATAATTCCACAATTTTCTTTTATAGAATATAGTCAAGTTTATGATATAATATTTTTACTATCATATTTATCTTCATATCATATTACTTCACATTTTTTACACATTATTCTATTATCATATTATTTAGTATGATATTATTTTTTATTCATACTTGATGATGGATAGTCTATGTTAAAGGAAAAACATTTCTAATACACTATCTTTCCCAACTTCGATTGTTATATTAAAATTCTCCAATTAAGAAATTGATATTTGATATATTTAAATGAAATTTAATTCAATATATCAAAATAGAAATTGATTATCAAACTAAAAAATGAATGATACAATATAATAAAACAAAACATGATTATAAAAAAACAAATTACATTTGTCTCTTAATGTTAACGTTTATTACACTCGCATCCCCTTTCTAAAATTCCATTTATTTTGTCTTCCCTAAATAGTCACCATTAAGCAAGAATGACCGTGTGACAAATAATGTGTGCAAAATATTCAACTCTTAGGTGGGTGCTGATAAAAGCAAAACAATGTTAGGTATGCTTGAACCCATTATAAAAGAATGATGGTTATCTTTCAAAAAAAGGTATGCAAGGGCAGTTGCAACTGATTCTGAGATGACTCGTAGGACCAAGATTGTTTTTGACAAAACATCCCAACATGGAAGATAATGTCTTGTAGCATATGCAAGCCAACAAAAATTCCAAGTTAAGGATGGTTAAAACAATTCTGTTGTTAAGCTGAGAGAGAAAACATGTTGTAATTATTGGCAGATCACTGGTTTGTCATGCAAACATGCATGTTCTTGTATTATTTATTTAACAGACAATGTGAAGAATTATTGTGACAAGTTGTTTACAATTGAAATGTGGATGGTCTCTTACTCTGAAATTATTTATCCAATGCCTATATAGATGTTACCAACAGAGATAATCATCCACTAATTGATCCTTCTCTGAAAAGGATGTGTGGTGGGCCTAGAAAGTCTCGAAGAAAGAGTAATGTTGAGGAATCATCAGGAACCCAACAAGTTAGGAGATCAAGCACCGTTCAATGTTCTACTTGCAAAGTATTTTGTCAAAATAGTAAGACTTGCCAAAGGGCTACTATAGGCAAAACAAAAAACAGGTTATAAAGATTATTACCTTAAATAATTTTAGTGATGATTATTATAAATGTCTTACTAATGACATGTTTTCTGATTAGTTTTGTAGAAAACAATTTCTAATGATGCTACTAATGTCCAAAATGGAAATGCTAATGTTGCCCAACATCCACCTACACCTGCCCATGCTTAAAACATTGAACCAAGTAGCACAGAAGCAGTTGCACCTGTCCATGCTGAGAGCATTAAACCAAGTAATAGAAGTTAGATTTGTGTAGCTCCAAAACTCCAACACAAACCAATCTAAAGTTCCTCAAATCAAACAATCTGGAATCACTTTTCAGGTATTCCCTAAACCAATCTATTTTCAAGATAAAATTCTCAACAAACTATTTGTCACTTATCTTGTTATTTCATTGTCAGGAATCACACACCAATTTCTGAGGTTGCAGGCCAACTTCCAATCAAGATGAAAATACCAACACAACTGGAGGTGCAAAGAAGAGACCAAAAATCTAAGCCAAAAGAAGAATTAGGAATTAGGATATGTAATTAACATATCGGGATGTATTTTTTCTTTTGGACAAACTTATTTAAGGATAGGTCTATGTTTTGTCAAACAACTTCATATTTTATGTAATGTAGGGGTTGTTTATGAAAAACAAGCCTAGTGTTGCTACATACTATACATGGCTATGTTTTTAGTCTTTTAGGAATACTGTTTTATTGAATATAAACATAACTAGGCCAATTTGATGTATGGATTTTATATTATTTGGGAATCATTATTTGTTATCAATGATTTTCTTCATAGTCCAACATTACATTCCAATATTTTTATGTTTCCAGGTGACTTAAGTGCTACATAAGTGGTGCAATAAAAAATAAAATAAACATGAACAACTCACTTCCAAAAATGACAGTTAACATTAATATGATACTCCAATCACAAATACACCACACTCCTACACTACTTTAATAATTTAACATTAGTATTTCACCTAACATCAAGATAAAACACACATAGTAAATCATAGTAATGCATTACCAGTACCACAACTTAACTAAACAATTGTCTAGCCTAGTTACTTAAAGATGTTAATTGCACCTAAAATAACAACAATCACAATTACATAGTAAATGTTTTTTCTAAAACAACCAACTTTGTCTTTATTATCGCAAATTCCGCTTCATGCTGTGTCTCTTTGTCTTCAACGTATAATACTCATCATCACCATGTTTCTCCACCCACGCAAACTTATTACAACTCATGTTCCTACATGTATAGAATAGCCAGTTTGGATTCGCAACTGTCCTGCTACATTTGATTTTCATTGGTATTCCGCAACCCCAACAATACTTTATTTGGTGTTTCACTGGCACTGCACTTGCGCTACCACTAACATTGCCAGCAGAAACCCTCCTTGACTAAGACATTTTGTCGAAAACCCTACATGTAAAAATATATATCAAAAAACTCTTCACAAAAATGCAACATTTTTCATCTACGAAAGAAAACACAACATAAACACCCAAAAACTTCCATAACTCCCCAAAAACTCATCCACACACCAAAATAAACTCATAAAAAACACACTTGAAGGAGATAAAAATAGCACCAAAAAAATTAAAATATATAAGGCAGCTGTTGGGTTGCACACCTTGTAGAAATCACACACATGTTGCAACTGAATTAGGAGAAGACAAACCCAAACCACCACTAGTCCTTGGTTGCACAAGCTGTAAATGAGGCTTCCAAAACCTTCAATTTTGATTGCTCAATGGAGTTTCATGGCTTCCATTTGCTAACTGTTGCTATAAGGAAGACGATGACATAAGTGTCCAAATATTACATTAAAATTGCACATGAATCACTTGTGAGCCTTTTTTTTAACTGATTCAACTCTGTCACGATGCATGGGGGTGAGGATAACAAACTTTAAAAATTAAGGAGTGTTTCTACAGGGTGACAATATGAAAATAATACAAATATAATAAATGCTAACATCAAGAAAACAAGTATAATTTGCTCTTATAAAAATGTTTAATTAACATTGTTGAATAATAAAAAAATCATACAATAACTAAAAAAATATCCAACTTATATTTCAAATCCATTCCAATATGTAAAAAACAACTTAATATAAAAAAAAAATCATAAAACTCTAATTTGTCTTCACATAGATAACATGAGTATTTTCAACTCCCAAATACAAAGTAGACCCAGATGCACACTGATTAACCTTCGAAGAGACGTCCCATTCTTCATCTACACAACAATTGAATGAAAGCAAAATCACAATCCCAGTTCAACATGCAATACCATATGTTGCCCTTATCATCCAGAAACTTGATATCTTTGTTAACATTTGATACAACGCCAAATGGAAGGCACAAATAAAAAACAAATAATTATTATTATATGATTAATAATATATCTGTTCAAAACAGCCAAAGAATACAAGAAAAAATACAATTTTTCTGTCAAAAACATCATCTATGAATAATGTTTTTAATCAAGAGTGATAAAATTTGGGTTACTAAATCCCCTTAGAAATCACTCTCCTACCACTATCACCAACAACATAAACAAATGTTGCATACACCTTTTTTACAAATACAAACATAGTCTCACTTTGAAGATATTTTACCTCATAACCCAACCTATTTTTTACAATAAAAAAAAGTATATGTATTCAAGAAGATCAGTTCAAGCAAATCACCATCCTTAATACCATGAAATTCTCTAATAAGCTTAGAACCTTCAGACATATGAACCTTTTTATTTTATTTTTTCCTACCAAACCCTGAATTCGTTTCCATATGAAAATTCAAGATTAACTGAAGTTTCAATCTTGTCATAAAAATCAATAGAAAACGGATATGACAACTTAATCTTTCTTGGCATAATGACAAAATACAAATGCATTAGAATTAAAATGATCGAACAAAAAATGAATTTAAACTTATAGTTAGAATACAACAAATGTATGTAACTCATCGAATCTGCCTCAAATTCACATTGAAAAGTCCTTTTTTATATGATTGATGCTTGATTGATCATATTTAGGAACAAATGCCTAAAAATTTATAAAAATTTATTAGCTCACAAACATATTTTTTTAATAAAAAAAACATAGATATAATTTTTAAAATAATTTACAAAAATCAACCAATATTTAATTAGATGATACCTTTCATTTAAATTCAGAAGAAAAATACTAACGCGTGGGAAGACCGAAGAGTTTGTAGAGGTTTGGAATTAACAGGGCCAACATAACACAGTTCTCCTCTCTGAATTTTCGTTAGAGAATGGGGAAGAGTAGAGGAAGAGACCGAAGACGAAGAAGATCAGATGACTCTGAATCCGACTCACCTTCGGATTCCGACTCCGACAGACGCCGCCATAGCAGTAGTCGCCGCTCGCGGCGGGACTCCGACGGCGACAGGAAGAAGTCCACGAAGTCTGAATCCGAGTCACATTCCGATTCCGACTCCGACAGACGCCACCGTCGCAGCAGCCGCCGGCCGCGGCGGGACTCTGACGGCGATAGGAAGAAGTCCTCGAGGAGCATCACAGAAGAGGAAATTACGCAGTACATGGCCAAAAAGGCCCAATCGAAGGTCTCATACTCGTTTCTCCATCCCTATCTCATCTCTTTTTCGTTTGATTTCACTTATTGAACGATTTTCAATTATTTCAGGCAATGAAAGTCGCGAAAAAGTTGAAAACCAGTACGGTGTCGGGCTATTCCAACGATTCGAATCCGTTTGGTGACTCCAATCTCAACGAGAAGTAAGTTCCTACCCATTTCTCTTTGTTTTTTCGTATTTCGCGGTTAAATTGAACTTATTTTAGCATCATAATGAATAAATCTTGCAGATAAGTAGTGGTCGCTCATATGCCAGATGTATATAGATTGTAATCCTACACAAATGTTATTTGTAGGTTTGTTTGGCGCAAGAAGATTGAGCGCGATGTTTCACAAGGTGTGTCTATTGAAGAGTTTTCAAAGAAGGCAGAGAAAAAGAAACAGAGAGAAAGGATGGTATGCCCTTCCTTCCATGAATTGTATTCAGCTCAAATGTGTTTTAGGTCCCTAAATTTTCGGTTGAAATTGATTTTAGTCCCTGTGCTTTTAAAAACAATGATTTTCATTCTTAAATTTTTAATAATTAGTGAATTTCGTTCCTCTTAATGGAACTCAAGATACTAGGGCGAGGGATGAAGTTTACCAATTATAATAGAATGAGGACCAAAATAATAATATTTTAAGACTTTAAGTATGAGGACTGTAACTAATTTTACCAAAAATTGAGAGACCTAAAACACATTTTTCCATTTTTATTTTAAGCATAGCATGATAGGTGATTTATGTTGTGTAAGCACCAGTAGGTAGTGATTGTACAACTGGTCATTATTTGTTTCTCCAACTTCTGCAATATTTCCCATACAACTTTTGAGAATTTAGAAGTTTTAAAGTGACATTAGCATAATGGTATCTTGGTACCAATTTAGTTTCTAGACCACATGTGCAACACGTTGATCTTATACACTTTCCCCCTCCAAGTTAGTTCTTTTTATTGGGAATGATTGTGAATCTGGTTTGCTTGGCTTATTATAATTTTTATTTTTTTATTGAAGTAAGGTTTTGAAAAAGGTCTGTGACTGCAATTTGGCTGCAGCGCCAAGGTTTTTGGAGTCTATGCCAGAGTTACAGTTGCCAGCCACAAAAATGCTACACCAGGATAGCAGGATAACTGCTATTTTTAATTTTTTTTAATAGTTTATAATATAATGTATAATATATATATATATATATATATATATATATATATATATATGCATACATAAATTTTCAAAAATAATAAAAGTTATTCAAAATTAATGATTCATAATTAACAATAAAAGTCATCGCAACCAAGGGATTTCTTGGAATCAACACATACCGCTACTACGGATGCTATTTGGTCCACTACAGCCACTACATTAAACTGCTCTGCTACGCAGCCGCTGTAGCGGGCAGGGCCTGCTCTGCACCTCTTTACTGCTATCGTGTGCTATTTAAAACCCTGGTCTTCGCTACAGCAATTGTGGCCACAGCCATCATATTTGTTCTTAAGTTCATGCAATATCAAGGAACACAACGCCACCTAGTGGGATAAGGCTTTGTTGTTGTAGTAGTATCAAGGAACACAACAAAACCACCACCGTGTCTGTAATTTAAAACCTTGTATTAAACTGTAATTGGGAACGGAATCAATGGATTAAACTAGTTCAGTAATTCATATGGTTTGCATCTTTATTCTTTGTTTTATAAAATTTGTTGGTCCTTTGATTTGTCATCGATGGCTTAACAACTAAACTTTCTCAGTGCTTACAATTATATTTGCAGGCAGAAATTGAAAAAGTAAAAAAGAGAAGAGAGGAAAGGGCACTTGAGAAAGCACGACACGAGGAAGAAATGGTACCTCCTTTCTCATAATTTATTTGGGCTTGTACTAGTTCTACAGTAATTCATTTTATGCTTTACATTAATATAAATAGGAGTATTAGATCAGCCCCTCTGGTATGTCAATTATTCTAGCATATCAGTTAATATTGTCTGTTGTCTCCTTATCTATTCATGTCCCTCGTCAGTGGGGATGTTGGGGGGGGGGGGGGGGACACAAGACTACATATCAGGCCTATCGTTTAAGAAGGTTCTGGAATTCATCTTCACTTGGGCCAGATATTTTGAGTCAAGCTGAGGCTTGGCATAAATGTTAGGTTGTTGGTGGCATAAACTATGTTATCTTATTGGGATTTGACACATTCTTTCTCCCAGGCACTGTTAGCTAGAGAGCGTGCTCGAGCTGAGTTTCAGGACTGGGAAAAAAAAGAAGAGGAGGTACTACTCTGTCTTTAGTTCATTTTCATTTGTTGTTATTTTATATAAGTTTGATGACTTAGACAATTTAATTTGCAGTTTCATTTTGATCAAAGCAAAGTTAGGTCAGAAATTAGATTGCGTGAAGGGCGTGCCAGACCAATTGATGTCCTAACCAAGCATCTCAATGGCTCTGATGATTTGGATATAGAAATAAATGAACCATACATGGTTTTCAAGGTTAATACTAAGTGCTTTTCTTTCATTTTATTTCTTCTATTCCTCACTGTTGTAATGTCAAGGTTAATATTATTGGACATGTTACATAATGACTTGATATATGGTGCAGGGTTTGACTGTGAACGAAATGAGTGAGCTACGTGACGACATCAAAATGCATCTAGACCTTGACAGGGCAACACCAACTCATGTAGAATATTGGGAGGTATGACCCTGTTTCTGTTGTTTATTTTTTGCTTTATAGTTCTGTGCATGTTACTTAATAACTAATACCTTATCTAATTAATGGCACAACAAATTCAAGTTAATTTTAAAATGAAACGGTTGACTTTCATGACATTTTCCTGTTTTTAGTTAACTTGTATGACTATTATTATTGGTATCTTGTTTAAAGTTGAAGGCTCATTGTTTAATGTCTTCATGCAGGCACTCCTTCTAGTATGTGATTGGGAGCTAGCTGAAGCTCGAAGAAAGGATGCACTTGATCGAGCTAGGGTGCGTGGAGAAGAACCTCCTGCTGAGCTGCTTGCAGAAGAAAGGGGTCTGCATTCCAGTGTTGAGCCAGATGTGAAGAAGCTTTTGCAGGGGAAGACACATGCAGAGTTGGAGGCTTTACGGGTTCACATTGAATCAGAAATGCGTACTGGTACAGCAAAGGTGGTTGAGTACTGGGAGGCCATTTTAAAACATCTCCACATTTACAAGGCCAAGGTATTTTCCATCATATTGTTTTCCAGTATTCTTATATACCTTTAAACAATGGTTTCTTTGACTGTATTACTAAGTTGCTCCAAATACAGGCTTGTTTAAAGGAAATTCATGCTAAATTGCTACGTAAGCATTTGCAATCTCTTGAGAGACCATTGGAGGATGAAGATAAATTGGAGAATGCTCATGTTATGGTACCTGAGGAGGAAGATACTGAGGATGATATTAAAGGTATGTATAAGCTTTTCGTTATCATGGACATTTAGTTGTTCATGAAACAATTTTTATTGGCTCTATTTCTCTTAATGTTGAAATTTGCTTTATCTCTTTTTCTTGCTAGTCCGATCTGCAGATGAATCATTCTCACCAGAGCCCATTAGAGAGGATCAAGAAGCTGATGATGAGGCTGGATCATTTTCACCACAATTGTTGCACGGTGATGAAAATGAGGAAGCTATTGACCCAGAAGAAGATAGAGCTATGCTGGTAATCTTTCGAAGCGTGATTTTTAATGATGATCTCATACTTAATTTATAGATTTTAACTTGACCCTGGTTTTACATTTGTAGGAGCGGAATCGTAAGGCTGTATTAGAAGAGCAGCAAAGACGAGTTCAGGAAGCATTGGCATCAAAGCCAGCTCCTTCTGAAGATAATTTTGAGATGAAGGCCTTAAAAGCTATGGGGGATATGGAAGATGGAGACGCTGTGTTTGGATCTGGTGCTGAAGTTAACCTGGATTCCCAGGTATAGTGTCTTGGCCACATTCTACAGTTCTTAGAACTTTGAATTTTTCATGGATAGAAAAATATGTAGTTAGATTTACAACGTTCTGCATTTTTCAGAAGTAATATAAGTTGTTGATTGTTATCATGGAAGAGTCTTAAATATTGTCTTATCATATCCTTTGGTTACTTCTCTCCACAGAAAAAAGTAGGCAGTGGAGGTAGTTTGCACTAAGGCTATGTTTGACCACTTTCATGGCTTAAAAATTTAAAGTCAAAGTTCAAAATAAGAGTTTTAAAAATTAAGTAGAAGTTGTTTGACAGTTGTAGCTTACAATCTCCTTTAAAACGAAAAACTTTGTCTCACGTCAGAGGGAGAAGGCAAAAATGTGCAGCTCATTTTTAAAAGCTACTTCAGTTAGCTTTTGTTTTAAAAGCTACCCCCCTCTCGTAAAAATAAGCTACTTAAAAATAGAAGCTACTCCCCCTCCCCCCGTCTTATAAAAATAAGCTACTTAATTCCTTAAGAGCTTTTCTCCAAATGTGTTTTGCCCCAGCTCCTCCTTTTAAGGAGTGAAGAGCCAGAAAATAGTTGGGCTAACCAGTAACCACTACCTAAAGATTGTATTATTATGTATTATGTACACTTTCACTGGTGTATTTTGGTATTTTAATGAGAAATAGAAAGCTTCCTACTTTTTTTCTCCTCATCATTTAAATTCGTGACTGACTAATAAATGTTGGAGCAGGTTTATTGGTGGCATGACAAATACAGGCCTAGGAAGCCGAAGTATTTCAACCGTGTTCACACTGGATATGAGTGGAACAAATATAATCAGACTCACTATGATCATGACAACCCACCTCCGAAGATTGTCCAAGGGTACAAATTTAATATTTTCTATCCTGATCTTGTAGACAAGACAAAAGCACCAACCTACACCATTGAGAAGGATGGCAGCAACGGGGAGACTTGCATTATAAGATTCCATGCTGGGCCACCATACGAAGATATAGTAAGTCTATTATCCTTTAATGTTATGAAGGATTTTTAATTTTCAATCAATTTACTTATTTCCTTATATTTTCCATGACAGGCTTTCCGGATCGTTAACAAAGAATGGGAATATTCTCATAAGAAAGGTTTTAAGTGCACATTTGAACGTGGAATTCTTCACGTGTACTTTAATTTCAAGCGCCATCGCTACCGAAGATAATTTTACACAGGACAATGGTTCACTCTCTGTAAAATTCCTTCTAATAGAAAGGCTATGTGGCTCTGCCATTTTAAGAGTAAATTTCATTCGATGGTGTTGACACTAGAGATGGATGGCAAGGAAATTTACAGCTTAGATTGAGACCAAGAAGAAATTATAAGGTACTATCAGAGTGATACTCCAATCGGTTACAGTTTGATCTAAATCTTGTCATGATATTTTAAATTTATGCTGTTCTCATCTGCTGATTATGTTTTAATGGATTGAGTGTAGTACTCCTGTGGATAAGAATATGGAGACCAAGTGTGTTTCCAAATGCTGAGATACTACTTACATGTCTTTTCTTTTTTTAGTGTACACACTAATCTTAATTCTCTGTGAACCCTGTCTGGATTATCTAGGCTTTCTTTTATTATTGGAGAATGTCAAATTGTCCAACTGTTTCTTTAGCAAAAGTGTATTATTCTTCTTTTGACGATAGTTGTAATCTCAGAAGGTGAAAGAATTCGTGGTTACAACAATTTCATTGTCATAAGAATCCTTCATGGTTGTCTTACGTACCTTGCTTTTGCAGGTGCACGGATGTCTCAGTCAGTTCATATGATCGCTGATTTTGCATTAAAAAAATTACAGTAGGACCTAGGAACCATTAATGCCTTCCAAAAAAATATATTAATGTATTAAAAAACATCCATAATTAAAAGTAATACTATTTTCAAATAATTTATGTATTCAAAATAATTTTTATATATTATAATTTTCAATTAATATAAGTTATACATATAAATATGTATTTATCATAAATTTTAATTGTTAAAAATTAAATATTTATTCTATGTAACTCAAGCAAAACTACTAGTTATATTAATTTTATGATATTTGTAGTTGAGTTATCCACTTTATTAATTTTTAAATGTGGGTAGTAGATAAATATTACATGCTTAAAATTTTTTATGTTCAATAATGATAATAAGTATAGAATTTAAGATTTTGAGTAAACTACTTAAACTTTACAGGTTACACCTCACAATTTTAACATTTAAGGCCAATCCCAATGATTATTCAAATACATAAAATTTTAAACAATATATCAAAGTAAAATAAAATTATTATAATTAAAAATATTTGAATACGTGAATTCATTTATTATATTTATGATTTTTATTTTTTTAAATAATATTAGAAGCCAAAAATAAAATAAAAAGAATGTTAAATTGTTTAAAAAAAAATCTATAATAGATATTGTTTAATGGTATTGTTAAAAATAAAAAAAAAAAGTTCACTGTTTAACATAAAATAAAATAAAAACCATAATTTTACTGTTTAAAATAAAAAACCATTTATTATATGTTTATTTAAAATAAAATGAATATGCTATTGAAGATTTTTTCCTAATCTAAATTTTATGTTTAATAAGTCATTGAAAAGTCTTCAAACATTTATATTTAATTTTTTATAAAAATTGTTTGACCTTGACTGTTGTCATATATAAAATATTATGATACTAATAAAAATATTTATGCTTATACTTTCAATATATTATGTAATATTGCAAATGTGTAATATTTTAAATATAATATAAAATTTCTTAACTTATTTATGCTTCAGTTATATATATTAACAATTCTTAAAAAAATATTTGAAATTAGTTTAATGAAAAAAGGAAATTAAAAATTGCATACAATCGTAAAAGAAAAAAAATTAAATGGATAACCATTAAAGAAAAGAAAATTAATTTTCTCACCTTAATATTTAATTAGAAATAAAAATTGAAAATTATTTAAAGAGATTTGAAAGTTTTTAAAATTATAATTTTTTTAAATTAAAATTATTTAAAGTAAAAAATGTGTAAGTAAAAAATTAAAGTTATATCCAAAAGTCAATTAAAGAAAATTATATTTAAAATTACTTTAATTCAATCTAAGGATTAATAAAGTCTAACTTTTTTATTTTACTTTTTTCTTCACATTATATAAATATTTAAACTTTATTAACATTTTTTTATAGACATCTTTAAAAATTATTGTCAAAGAACAAAATTATTTTTTTCATTAAAAACATTATATTTAATGTTTTACCAATACATACTTATTATTATAATGTTTATCAACAAAAAAAGCTTGTCAAAAACATAAGAAGAATACATTAAAATAATGCTCTCATTTAATACTCAAGATTTTAACTTGTTTTTCTTATTGTCATATATTTTTCAAGATTTATATTCAATATTATTGATTAAATAAATTTAATTAATTAAAAATAAAATACCTTTAATTGAAAACATTAGATATTATTTTATCAATTTATGTTTTTCTAATAAAATAGGTTAACTAATTTTTAATGCCTCAACTTCCTTTGATAATTGGTTAACCAAGTAAAAATTTAAAATTGTTAATCATATGTTTATCTAATAAATATTTTATTATTCTTTAAATAATCTTTAGATGACCAAATGCATATTATTTGGTTTCCTACAAATATTAATTAAATATAAATTTTGTATTCAAAATATAATTTTAATTAAAATATAATTGATATTTTAAAAATATTTATTGATTATAAGTTATTATTATATATAAAAATATATTTTATACAATTGATGAACAAAAATACTTGTTATATTAATCATGATAATTATTTGTAGTTATGAGTCATCACTTGCAAATATTAATAATATTTAATGTTAAAAATTTGAAATCATAAATATTTCAAATTTTAACCATTTAAATATTTATTTGTATTTAGTATTATGTTTTATTGTATTCAAACTTTATAAAAGTATCTAGCAAATGTTTAAATCAAAATTATACACAAATACAAATTACTCTTTCAAACTCAACACTGCATACAAACAAACACATTATCTCTAATTAAGTAGGCATTTATTTTTCTCTCTCTCTCTACGTCTTTTCTTTTGTTTCATGTTCCAAATTTTGTCATGGAGTTCAACTATTGTAATGACCAAAACGGAAGGACAACATTACCACTGCCACATCCTCTTTCTGCTGCCACTTATGTTCCTAGATGCTCATTACGAGGTCATAGTCGCTCTTCACATTTTTATCAAGATATATACCCATTTATTTTGTAGTTTAAAAATCAAAAGGTTTTGTTACATATAAGTTCATTTTATTCACTATTCATTTTCTAGGGTGAGTTTGGGTCAGGTGGTTTTGCTGACAATGTTTCAATGCCCAGAGTAAGAAAATGGCGATACTAATCAATGCTGAGGAAGCATCCAACAAGAGTTGGAGAAAGAATAGACTACGAGAAAAATAATCACCAACGAGATGACATTGGGGAACTTCAATAAAAGCTTGAAAAGGAAGTGAGGAAGGAAATTGAGTTTGAGAGAACATTAGGAAATCCCGATGCAAAGGTAAGAGGGGATCTCAGTTAATATCAATAACCACATGTTTAGTTGATCATAATCCCACTATCAAGGTTATAATAGACAACCTTCTACGCAAATTCACAAGAATAAAATGATCCAACTTGTTAGTGTATAGTCTTGTATTTATTTTATCTTTTTCGTTGTGTGTTTATCTTTCTCTTTAATTTCAATTTTCTTTTCCTGTTGTTTGGATTGTAAAAAAAGGTTTTCTAAACACAAGATCCTAACAAATTTGGTCCCTTTCTACATAATATCCTTACCAATTGCCATCCTACGCTATATAGTATGATAGTATCTTTTTGAATTCATGTATACGTATTGGTTTATTAAAAGAAAAAGACAATAAAGTATTGCTTCCTTAATTTACATGCATATCTGACTGAAGAGATAGTCATGCCACAAGTCACAATTTGTAATTTACATGCCTCCTTTTTATCTTAAAGATAATTATCAAATTGGCCACCAAAAGAAAAAAGATAGTTATCAAATTAACAACACTATTATTTCAATAAAACAAACTACGCTAATAACTAATGTATGACAATTTATATAGTTTGCCGTATTATAAATTATCCTTAACTAATTCTATAACATAAGCAATGGCGGAGTCAACAAAAAATTTTAATCCATGTCAAATTTTAAATAGTACTAAATTTTATTTTTAATCCTAATTAATTATATAAATATATATAATTATTAAAAAAAATCTTCACCACTCAATAATTACAAATTTTATTTTTTAGATAGTGTCGTGCCATCACTAGTTCCAAAGTAGCTCCGCCACTTAACATTAGCTATGCTGTATGATATACTATTCATTTTTATTAAATGTTATTATATTTACTAATATATTAATGACATGTTAATAATTTATTTGTTACTTAGTATATATAAACTCAACTTTTGTTGTTTGTGCGTATATATATATATATATATATATATATATATATATATGATGTTTTAATATCATATATGAAGAACAAATAATGTTTTTCAATGATGTTTTATATTTTAATTGGAAGGAAAATTTTAATCTTTAACTAAAGCAAATGTGATTTTTTTGTTCATAAAAAATATGATGTGTGTGATTAACAATATTGTAGCAAGTTTGAATTTTAAATTTATTAATTACTATTTTTTATCTTAAAACAATTGATATTATAGAATTTTAAAATTTAACCAATATTTTTTTTTCAAATATACTCTTATGTAATATTTCATTAAAAAGTGATGTAGCCATTAAACATCAAAGTATTAAACAATAATTTTTAGTTTAAATATAGCAATATTTTACTTTCATTAAATATTTCTTAATTTATATGGTCTTGTTTGAAGAGAATGAACACACTACTTTCTTAATTTTTCTATTTGAGTCTCATAATAAACTATTTCTTATTTGTAATTTATATATGATTTATAATCATCTATTTATATTTTATTAACACATATTCGACATA